>JBBPBO010000005.1:69066353-69200264 GCA_037974295.1 Cicer cuneatum
AAATACACTAAAGTTCATTTATCTTATTAATTGTAATACTTTGTTCTTTTATTCATTTATCTTTTAAAAACATACACAAATTAATTTTTTAAATAATATTGAACTGGCAAACTACAACAGATTATTTTTTAATAAATAAATTATAAGGAGTTTTTTGAAATTTAAAAAAAAAACTCAGTATCTTAATCATCATCTTATTCCTAAAATCCAAAAATACTAAACTAAGAAAACAACCAAATCACAAAATCAAACATAAAATTTAAATACAAAACCAATACGCTACTGCATTCACAAAATCAAATCCACTACACTCCACATTCTACCCAAACCTCAAATTGAAAACAAACAAAAAAAATTAAACCAAATTAGTCGAACAATATATAACTCATATATTCACCTGATTTAATTAACGAGTTCCATTATCAACTCAAGTTACAAACCAAATTCAACGAATTAATTATCGAACAACTCTCGAAATATATTTGAATTAATTCTAAACCTTCATGAAAATCTTTCAACGTCCCAACATTAAGATATACCTTCAGAAATTATGTTGTTGAACTAAATTATTCATTTATTTCATCAATTGTTAAATTTCGCCAAAATCTTTACCTTTAGTGGAGTCTCCCTTTAAACCATATTAAGAGTCATACATTAGATTATATAAAGTATAGAAATGTGTTTATAAGTTTGGAGAAGTCTTCACGTTAAAAGACAAATTTATAAAAATCGAGTTAGATTCAACACATATTTAGAATTTATAAAAAAATCACTGGATCACCAACTATCAAGTTACTACTATTAGACAACTTGAATCACAATTCAAATATCCAATATTAAATGCGTTAAAGAGTTTAATATTGGATGGAATATAACTAAAACATTTGTTTATCAGTGAAGTTAGTCCTTACTTTAAAATTAATTTTTATATTGCTCGAGTTAAATTCTACTCAAATTCTAACGAAATCATATTTTATGCGTGTTGTGTTTTGGTGACACTAAAATGGTGGAACATTTATTTCATTCTAGTTCGGCGACCATAAAGATTTGGAGGAATATCACATATTGAATTGAATGTACTAGGAGGAAATTACTTCTGTTTGTGTGTTGGATCACTTTACACAGGTCAACCAATTACTGAAAGGAAATAAATTTGAGAGGACCAGTCATACTATTTGGCTTAAAAAAATCTAGTGCTTATGGAATGTGAGAGATGGAGTACTATTTAGGGGAGAAATAGAGTATTATTTGTGGGGTAGGGGGTTTGTAACTAGAGGTAAGTGGTAGAGGAAATTAAAAGGATTTCATGGGTCTGCACTAGTAGATAGAATAAGAGGTAAATGATTTTTTTATTTTATTTTCCGGATTAGTGGCATTGTCCTATTAGAATGCTCTTTTGTATTTACTTTAATGAAATTTTGCATATAAAAAAATCTATAAATTTCACATACGAAATATTATTTAAAAAATATAACAATATTTTTTTTAACAGAATAAAAAAAAAGAAACAAATAAACAAAAAAGTCAATCACTTTTTAGGAAATAGCATTTTCAAAATTTCTACAAGTTGGGAGGATATCTATTTGGTGAAAAATTCAGCATAATGATTTCTTTCTTTAAGAGACTAAGATTATATCACAACTCCACACTCTAATTCCTACTCAATTTTATCTTAATGTCATACAAAATAGTAGAGAATTCGTGAAAAGGATGAATAACTAACTATATAGTAAAGAGGAAGTCTGAATAACATATAAGATTAAATGTTTCTAATCTTTAACTAATTCGGAGCCCATGCAAAATGGCTAATAATTATTTATGAAGATTATTGCTATAGCCAATGTGACAATGCAAACCAGTAATCCGATCACCATTACTAGATCTCACCAAGCCACCAAAACTAACAACTCCATAGTACCCAATAGTGTTGCCATCAACATTAGAATTGTAGCATCTTCGCTAGAATCGTGTTAAGGCACCATCTTATACTATCATTGATGAGTATAAGATAAATAACAACTTCTAATTAAAGAATTTAGAGAATGAACTACCGATGTGAGCTTGAAAATCAGAAAAGATTCTTTAGCAATACAAATGAAATACCTAGCTTTCCAAGCCTAGCTACCAAATTCCAATAAGGAAAGGGAGACAAAATCTCCTAAGGCATTCAACATAAGGAAATTGAAAGTAGTAGCGATTGAAAAACTTAGGATCATTGAAACCAATAGAACATCACATTTGAGCGGAGTGAGTGCAATCTCTAATCATTGATGTAAATACTCATTGCAATTCATACATTGAATATATGTACTAGACCACAATATACGACGGTGATGCAAGACACCACAAGTCGAGACCGAATTGTGACAACTCAACAAAATAAGAAACTTAATTTTCTAAGCAGCCTTCAGATGTCAAATCTAATGCTAAGAATCTACTGGGAGACTTGGAGAATTTTTGAGATAAAATCCAATTATATCTAGACATAGCAGTTTAGCAACCATTGGTCTCTTCTTGTCTAGAAAAAGTATCAACCACACTATTATTAAAATGAAGATAAATAAAGTTAAGAAAAATCATCTGATTAGAATTGAGGAGAGTTTTAAGCTACAATTTTATATTGTTGTCAATATAAACATCTTTAAATGTGAGTCTCAATATCATGAATTGCTACATAATCAATAATCAACAATAGCTTTTGAATAGGTTGGTCTAGTTTGAGACCATTATATTACGTTGTTGATTATTGATTATAAACTCTTATGTTACATTGTTGATTATTAATTATGTAGCAATTCATGATACTTAGACTCACATTCAATTATGTTTATATTAACAACAATATAAAATACTACCTTCATGAAGAAAGTAAGCATCCTTCTTAATAACGTTTCAAATGTAAAACCCCGTAGTATTACTTTGACACCAAAAATAAGAAAAAATTCTATATTAATGACTCAATTTGAACCCCAAAACTTATTTTGACAGAGTTGTTTGCTTCATCCTTGTTTATCCAACATAAAAATATTACTCTCCCTAATATGTCGGACATTAATACCACCTTTATATTTTAGCAGAGTAATTTTATCTCAACTAACAAGATGAAATCCATGATTATCGTACATTCGTAACTTTCCATGAAACATTTAGTAAGTCAGAATTGATGTAAGGATCCAAATACAATTGTACTATTTATTCATCAAAAAATAAGATACGATTTAAGTGGGACCGTTATTCAATTTAATATCTATCAGTCATGACGCGGCGTTCTTATCCATATGAGAGATGAGTCACCACTCTTTGGCGCAATTCGTTGTCCTTTTATTCTATTTGTGACAAAATAAAGACCATCCAAGCACAACAAACAAGTCCATCATGATTGTAGCCAGGGCCCATTAAAGAATACCATGAAAACGTTGAAATATATATCTATAGAGGTCGAAATTAATTGTAGCTTACAATTATCGATAAATAAATAATATTATTGTGATTAAATTTAAAATATTATCTAAATATTTTAAATTTAATTGAAAAATATTATAAATTAAAATATTTTCTAACTCAAAATATTTCAAATGAACATACATTACAATACATATTCACATATCCATAATAATAATATATGAAGTTGTAAGTCATATAACGGTATTATTCGAGATATGTAAAAGAATTGGTAGGAAGTTGGAAGTATAATTAAAATATCACGATTAATAAGACATAATTAATAAAGTCACAATTATTTACCTATTCATCAAAATCAAATTCTTAAAAAATTTACAAACGTTTATATTTCAATTGTAGTGGTTTAATGATATCAATAGATGACAAAACATAAAAGAAAACAATTAATTAAACTAAACACTAATATAATATAATAAATAAATAATATATCAATATAAGTGTAGGTGCAGGGTAGTTACTATAGTATTCATACCAGCATTCATATCTGCTTAATTTTGCGGATTGTCCCTGTCACCATACCCATTATGTGGATTTTTATCCTATTCATTATGAGTATTTTTTTGCGAATACTCACTAAGTCTAGATCTAATTTTCATCCATATATATATATATATATATATATATATATATATATATATATATTCCCCTGTGAAAAATTAGGTGTGGCATTTTGTAAAACAACATTTAAGAAAATAAATGTAAACTTACAAAAGATATTGTTAAAAATTTCATATTGGATTGGACGATATAAGATATAATAAAGTGTTTATAATTTGTAATAGTTTTTACTTTATAAATCAAATTTGTGAGATTATGTTAGCCTCAATCCTAAAATATATTAAATTCATTTATTCTCTTTATCAAAATAACTCTCACATTTGCAAAAATAATTTGTCTCAAAGAAATTGTCACTTTTAGTTTTCAATTTAATTTTTTTATTTTTAATTATACCTTTTAATTAATATTATCTACACCACTTTCAATTTATTGTTCTCGCAATTTGCATGTATGATAATAAGAACATACTAACGGTTAATAAAGATAATTTAGTAAAATCATCCTTATCTCTTTTTTATTTATCATTTTTGTTAATATAAGTGAAATGATCAAAATAATACATCTCACATAGGCATAACAACCAAGTGGGGACAGGTTTTGCCTCGTCAATCCACGCACCTGACTAATAAAAAAAATCTCGGAATTCAGATTTTTCCGCCTCGCACTTACTCATATATATAAAATAATAAATTTAAAATAATATTTATTTTATTTAATATAATAAAATTAAAAAATATTAAATCATATTTTACGGAGAAAACTATAATTTTTAATATTTAAAAATAGTAAATATATTGAATACATATATATAATTTAAAAATGATATTAATATTATAAATCATGTACAGATTTGCATGAATATTTATCGGTGTGAATTGTATTGTAATCCGTAACTTCACATATTATAACTATTATAGATATTATAAACTATTTTGGGAAAACTTTGTTTATAAAAATGTGTATTCTGTAAGAGTTTAATTTTTTTTGCCTCGTATGAACATATTCTAGATGTGTATTTTCTAGAAGCATGTTTTATATATTACTTTTTTTAAGGAGGGGTTTTAATATATTCTGTTTACTTTTTGTAAAAAAATATATTCTGTTTACTTCATTACTTGTGATAAATTATTTTATAACATCATAATGAGTTTTACGATACTCTTTATTCCTTCAATTATTTTTGGGGACACATGCAACATAATCCACCAGCTAGCTACCACACCATCTCAACTACTTCTCATAAACAGTTTCTTGAAATTTCTGAGGGGGCACAAATTTAATCCAACCAAAGAAATTACAGAACTACATTTAATCCTTAGTATTTGAAATTTCATTGTTGAAGTTATTTTTGACAAATTCAAGCAAGCGATTTTTCAAAAATTTATTAACTTCAAAATACAAACTAGGATGAGTTACTTTTCCTTTTAGGGATTAAAGTACTCCATCCCGAATATATGTACTCTATCTGTTTCAATTATAAGAAAAAAAATATCAATATTTTTTAAAACTCAAATTTAAGCAAATCTCAAATATTGTTCCTCAAATATTCTTTTAAAGATTTAAATTTCATTATCAATAATTGTTTTATTTTCATAAACATGTTACAGTGAGGGACAATTTGAAGAAAAAAATAGCTTATTTATTTATTTATTTATTATTTTGAGAAAATTTAATGAAATTAACTATTTTTCTTAAAAAAAGTTAGTTTTTAGTTATATATATTGGTGATATTAGAGGTTAAGATGTGTGTATATTTTTTAAAAAATGGTTATGCTTTGTTTGGTTTAGCAAAGAAAACGAGAGAAAATAAATACAAAAGAAAACAAAATAGAAAGAAAAATAGTAAAAAGTGAGATGACTTTTTGATTATTTGAAAGAAGAAAAAATAAATGAAGAAATAGAAAAAATAAAAATAAAAATAAAAAATCACACAAATAACCTTTTTGAAAATGATAATATTGAAAATGAAGAAAAATATTCTCTTTTTGTAAGTTTTCCTCCACTTTCACCTTTCCTTTGCAATTTATGAGGATTGTATTTATCTGGGTCCCACGTGTCATAGGTTTTTCCTATCTTATGATATTTGAAAACCAAACAAGGAAAAGGTTTTTTTATTTGTGTGCTTTTTTATTTCCTTTCTCAAGTTCTAAACAAAGGGTTAGTATTTTTTTTACATTTAATAGTCAGTTAGCATGAAAGGGAATGAGTAACTCTACATCTTTTGGTGGATAACGACAAAAGTTATTTGCAGCATTTCCATTTACGGTCATAAATTTGTGTGAAAGTGAAAATCTAACATATTCTCAAGATTTGTCATCATCTAAAAAATCGACTCCAACTAACACTAATTGGCCAACTACCCAAAAAAAGTTAAGGTGAAATACCATGTGTTCAGCTACCCGTCTTCTCACTATTTATTACTTTCAACACCCCCCTTTATACCCCCTCCATAATTTCCCTCTATTTGTAATACTAGTCTTCTAGTTTCATTGTCCTATATACTAGGAAGTAGGAATTGACTTCCTCCTATATATTAATACCATTCAATCATTTTCTTATTCTACAAATTAGCACTGTTTTTTCCACAATCTTAATAATATACAAGATTGAAACCTAATTCACTCTTCTTTTTCACTTGCTATATTGAAATGGGTGACATTGAAGTTTCCTCTAAAAATGTTTCAGTGGATTCTACTGGTACCCTTTGAGAACTCATATCTTTTTATAGTTAATTATGTAGATAAATCATGATTCATCTATCTATTTATATGATATATCATGATTTATAACAAGATTGACAAAAAAATAGATATATTATGATTATTTATTTCATATATATGTATATATATTGCTGGCCTTTTCTTAACGAGTAACATTATTAATTTGTTGTTTTAAAAAAAAAATCAAATTATACCATTTTATAGATTAAGAGAAATTACTTGTATTTTTTTGCAGATCAACAATCCAGCAAAGCTTCAAAAATTGAATTTTCTGAAGATGAAGAAATCCTTATTACCATGGTTTATAATCTTGTTGGGGAGAGGTTAGTACTATACATATGCTTTAAATTATATTCCATTCAAAGTTATTTAAATTACAAGTTACCTCGTGGAATCAAGTTAATTATCAATTTTGAGTTGATTTGGTAGTAAAATTTGAATTTTAGTTAATTCAAAATCTAAACTGAATTTATTAATTAAGCTGAATTTGCAGTAAGTTTGGTAAATTCATATAAACTCCAGTAAACTTGCATATAATTTTTATCTTTTTCTTCATCTTAGTTTTTTTCCATTCAATTCTTGTTCTTCTGTGTTAATTTGATTGCGTCCATGTCAATTTTTTTTATTTTTTATAATTGAGTTGTAATTTTAAATTTTTTATGCATTTATCGCATTATATAAATATATATGCTATGTAAGTATTACTTGTAATATCATTTTTAATATAATGTAAATTCGTACGAGTTAATTTCATGTATTGTTTAAACTCGATTTTGTTATAAATGTTGAAATCAAATACTATTAGAAGATGAAGGTTATGGAATGATATAAATGTTTTATTTTAGGTGGTCATTGATTGCTGGAAGAATTCCTGGAAGAACAGCAGAAGAAATTGAAAAGTATTGGAATTCAAGATACACGAGTACTAGTGAATGAAGGGCTAGATGAGAATGAAGTGCTAGAAATTTAATTTTGGATATAAAATGAAAGTCGATCGATCTTATTATTATGGCTACTTCATATTAAAAGGGGCATGCTATTTTTGAAAGTTCGTGTGTGTAATGTCACTTTATATTGTAATGCTACTTGGTGTTTTCATTTTAATTAGACAATCCAATATTCACTTTGTTCGTGCCAAGACAACAGTTTTAGTTTGTTTTTTTATAAGGGAAAAGGGTATAAAATAAAAAATAGCATAAGGGATAGTCAAATTTAGTGGCTTGAATAAAAATTCAAGATAATAAAATTTTTAAAATTTTAAATGATAAATTAAATATAATATTTTATTGCGTATTAAAATTATAAATAATAAATTTATAATGTGAACACACAAAATTTGCAAACACAACCACAGAGGAATAGAGAATTAGACTGAAAAGTTGTATAAATTTAAGATAGATAAAACTACAACCACGATATATCAATTTAGTATTTTATTTTGGAGAGAAAAAAATCTGAACACCAATTTCGATGAACTTTTATTATTATTTTTACAATTTTCTAACCTAACAGATGAAAAATATGTTGATTTGATTCGATTTAATTGGGTTGAAATTTTAAAAAATTACGATATTTATTTTATAAATTCCCATTTTTTTTCAAATGCTATATTTTTACACTATTAAAACAATTGCATAAATTTTTTTTCATGACACAAGTACATAAACTATAATGATAAAATAATATATAGATAATTAAAAAATACTTCAAATACAACACATTTTTTAAGATAACACTTATATAGTGAAATAAAATATAACGACTTCGTTCAAATATCGGTTGTTGATTTTAAATGCCATAAAACTATGCCTAATAATTAGAGGTTGAGTTTATTTGATTAAATTTAGTTTGGACTAAAACACTAAAAAACATTAATTAATTTCAATTAAATTTTTTGGTCTATCAAATTATTGGTTTTATTTTTATATCTTAGATGAATCTCACATCACACAGTTATAATTTAGATTGAAAGATGTAATGTATTTTTTTTTATTTTAAAATATTGTAATTTTTCTTATAGGTTTCAAAGAAAATTATTGGGACTTGGCCACCTCTAAAGATAAATATTGTAATAAAACTTCACGACCGTTCAAAATCCATTACAACGAAAATTAAAGATAAATTTTTGTGTGGTCACAAAATTTTGAAGAATAGCAATAATAAAAAAGGTATATAGAGAAAATAATTATTATATTTTTTATATAATTAAATTATGTGTACCTAAATCTTTTGATCCTCAAATAATTTCTTAAACGAAAAAAGAACCGAAGTCCAAAACAAACAAAAAAAGGTTTAGTGCATTGTAAACGAAAAAAGAACCAAAGTCCAAAACAAAACAAATAATTTCTTCTTTATCTAAGCATAGTTTATTTTGTGAAAATATATACTTCCTATTTCATTTCTTAAAATTTGAATTCATTTTACTTTTGCTAACAAAGAGGTAATAGACTTTTGACTTGAATAATTGTCTACATTTTTAAAAATAATAAAAATGTAAAAAACAATTCTTCATAATTTTTAGAAATACATTTTCTTTAACTAACATTTCATCTTCTCTCCATAACAATTGTTATTTTCACAAGTCACTTATTAAAGTAAAATAAACACAAATT
This sequence comes from Cicer cuneatum, assembly GCA_037974295.1. NCBI lineage: Eukaryota > Viridiplantae > Streptophyta > Magnoliopsida > Fabales > Fabaceae > Cicer > Cicer cuneatum. The sequence continues at coordinate 69,075,706 of JBBPBO010000005.1, forward strand.
TTATGAAATGAAAACAAAAATATAAAATATTTCCGCAAAGTAAGCGGCCCCTTCATTAGAGTCTATTTACTTTGTAAAAATATTATCTATTTTTATTTATTCAAATTTGTGTGGATTTTACTTGTTAATGAAGAATTAAGAGACTTTTGAAGTGAAATTATATTTCTATAAATAATTAAAATATAAAAAAAAATATTTTCATTAACTAATATTTCATATTTTCTCTATGATAATTGTTTCCTTCAATAATCTCTTAATAAAATAATATGAACGCATATTTTAAAAATAAAAGTATAAAATATTTTAATCGTGTATACACTCTAAGATGTCTGGTTTATATATTGCTAAATTTGAAATCTTACAATAATTAGATATAATATTTTTCAATTAAAAAAATTGATATAAGAATTTGAAAATAATATACAGAATGTGAACATTGCTTATCTTAAAAAGGCTATTTATATATCTTTAAAGGTACATGACCTTTTTTTCTTTCCGTTCTAATATGTGACTTTTTCAATTTTAAGGATATATGATTTTTTTGGACTGATTTTCAAAGACACGTTAAGATATTTTCGAATTGACATTTAAAAATATTTTTATTTCTCTATTTTATAGAAGTGTTAAATAACTACTATTGAATATAGATTAATAACTTTAGTCAGTCTTAGTCTTATTTCTGTTTTCAGTTTGCTTATGAGTCTTAGTCTTGTTAGTTAATTTTTTTTTTACCCATAGTTAGTTATTCTTAGTCTCTTACTAGAATAATTAGAATATTCATAAATTATATGATAATAATATGATACAACTAAATTTAATAAAATAAAATTGAGAGGACCGTCAATTTATCCGTGCAACTAGAATATTGGCCAATTACGGAGGGTCTCAATTTTTTTTTATAATATACCCTAACATTTGAAAAATTATATTGATATTCTTAATTTTATACATAGAACACTAAAATTTTATATTTACACTTTATATTTGAAATAAATAGCTAGTTTTCCACCACTGAGTCTGAGACAGCGACAATAGCCTACCATACACCACCTCCCACCATCAAATGTTAGGATTTTGTGATTTTAGGGGCTCAATTTTTAGATTCAACAAGACCTCTAAAAATATTAAGACGACCCTGATGTTCAACGTTTTTTTCTTTTATTCAAAACTGATATGAATTTAATACACAATTTTATTCAATTCACTTGTATCACGTCATTGTTATGTAATAAATGAGCAAGCAACATCATAAAAAATGATAGGGCCAATAAAATCTAATAAAGTCGTAAAATTGGAGATAAAAAATATAATTAAAAAAAAAAGAGACAAGAAGTTAATTAGAACAAAGTATGAAAATTATGTTAGCTTTCAAGCTATTGCTTCAAGTGTAAGAGACACACAAAAAGAATAGCATATGAATTGTAGAACTTGTTTATTGAATGAATGAAGTGTGCTATTTATAAATGGTTTATTCTATTCATTCTAACTGTCCTCTAACTAACTAATTAATGAAGTGATTAGTTAGTTATCACATTCAACTAATGTCATACTTGAATTACAAAAATTACTTTAATAACAAGATCATTCTTAGTTTATCTAGATCATTTTGGTTTTTCAAGATGATTCTTGGTTTATTAAAAAAATGCAATCTAACATTTTCCTTTAATTCAAGTATCTAAGTGATATTACACCTAACATTTTTCTTAACTCCTCAATCTGATTGTCCTCAATCCCTTGGTCATAATGTCAGCCACTTGCATTTCAGTTTGACAATATATGAGTTTAAGCTTGCATCTTCCAACTTGATCTCTTAGGAAATGAAATCTTGTTTCAATGTGCTTGCTTCTTCCATGAGACATATGATTCTTTGCTAGATTTATGGCTGATATGTTGTCAATCATCAATGGTATTAGCATGCAAACTTCAATTTTCAGTTCTGCCATTAATGATTCCAGCCGTAGTGCTTAGCGGACTGCATAGCTGCCAAAAATGTATTCAGCTTCACACAATGACAATGCTATGACTGGCTGCTTCTTTGAGCTCCCTGCTATTGGAGATTTCATGAATTGAATACATAGTCTGATGTGATTCTTCTATAATTCTTGTCTCCACACCAATTTGAGTAAGAATATCCTTTAATATGATAGGATAATGATCAGTTTGGATCTAATGATTGTACTACGATCCAAATTGGACCAAGAAGGATCCAAGCATCATTACAGATAGAGTGATCAAGATGCCTCTCAATATAATTATTTCCCAAACGACAAGTAAAGTAAGAGCCCGAAGTGGGAATATGAGTAAGATGACAAATATTAGTCCAATTGCCAAAATTCTCACAAGCGATCCGAGTAGGAGAATGACAACTGCGATGCTCGTGAGCCCCTTAAGATGCCATTAAAATCACCAAGAAGACCCCAAAGGCCATTGTGAATTTGTTGTTAATTAGCTAAATTCGACAAAGCTCGTGACACAACCTATAATTCGTAGAAGCATACACAACAGAGAAAAAAAAACATGATTATTATGAATGAATGAGAAACTAACCTGTTGAAATTTATTAGATATGATGTTTGGATTTAATTCAGCTCGATAGAGGCACCATAAATTGGGAGGAAGGCTTCCTTTGTCATTTTCAGCAAAAATATTCATGTGAATAATATTAAGATATGACGTTGCAATTTGAATAGAAGAAATCAAAGGTTGCACAATGAAGAAAAATCAGGCTAGTTAGAAAGACAATGTTTTTTGAGATAAGATTGAGTCTCAAAATTTCCAAGACCCATACAGTTCCAAAATTGGAACTTCCACATTGGTTAATAGAGCCGATAACACCTTTCATTGGGTTTGGTAAACATCAAACCTTTGAAGCTACATTTTTTTTTGCATTCTCTTTTTGTGCGATTTAGATATAACTTTGGCAAAACCATCAACTGGGGCACTACTAGTTGGCCCATGGTTATCAATATAACTGCCATCATTATCTTTATCCTAAAACATTCCTTTTAATGGGATACCATTAACTTCGTCACTTTTACCAACATTAGTACTAAATCCAGTACCGCCCAAAAAATCTTTAACATAATTAAGATCTTGAGCCACCATATCATCAATCTTTTCTTTGTAGAGAAATTCATTACCTTAATTATGTTGTGGCAAAAAGTCAACCAGCAGATCATTTTCATGTGAAAAAGTATCCAGAGACTCATTATCATCCTCACGATTAGCATCAACTCTTTCTTGACCGGATGGTGATAACTCCAAAATAGGAGAGTTACATTTCAACTCACCAGGAGGAATGATATCCACAAAAGGAGAAGTTGTGGCGTGATACGTGTTATTTTCCATAATTAGTTGGAAGGTCGAAGAGCCCTCATGGCAATTAAGCATTACATTATCCTTCTCCTGACCAGAAACAGTGGTCCCTTTCATTGCTTTAGGAACATAAATGGCTTTTGCCTTGCGATGTGTTGCATCTTGATCATGACTGATAGGCTCAATAATATAACAACCTTTAGAAGTTATTTTTCTTTTCCTACATTCAGTGGCGACGTGGCCAATTATATGACAAGAGGAACAAAAAAGGAAGTTTTTCATAATCAACATCCACATAAAACACAAACCCTTCCCTTTCCACCAGAATATGATCACGCAAACACCAAGTAGATCAATGTCAACAAGTATTCGAGCATAATGACCAAAAATGCAGTTTTTAGTAATCTCATATAGAAAAATTGGCATTCCAAGACTACCTGCAAAGGCAAACAAAATTTAGGGCTCCAATAATCTTGAGGTAGACGATGAAATCGTATCCAAACTTGAACGTTAGTTTGCTTCTGATTTCTTGAGTTAAAGTTTGGACTCCACGCAAACAATCGTAAAAAACCTAGCTTCAAGTCCTACGAACCTATTGATTGGACACTACAAAGATCGTCGATGGATGGAAAAGGAAACTCATAATAATCCTGTCCCAAAGGAGTTATGCTCCACTTGACCAAAGGATTCCAAATAATCGTGAGTTTGTGGTCTAAATCTGCATCCTTGATCGAAACACCTCCTTTTGATTAAGTTAATCGACTGTGCAAGTGATTTATGCATTGTTCAAGCCATGTGTTATACTCTTCCCCCAGAATTTTTATGGAGAGATCGTCACCCTCTAAAACTCGAACTCAGTTAAATAAAAAGATGAAAGGGAGGGAAAGGGAGACCTGATGGCGTTTGAACCACCATAGACGTAGAGAGACGACTCCAAATTGTACCGGAGGATATCTTGCGTTTACGGTCTCTCTATCCTCGCAGTGATAGTAAGAGATTTACGGTGATATATGTGGTTGTAACTGTATTTGTAACACCCCGAGTTTAAAACACAGCGCGAGTGTATTTTTTTTTTTAAAAATAAATAATAAAAATGATTTTCCAATTTAATTCCTTCAAAAGGATTGAAATAAAATTTCCTTTAATTCGTTTCATAAAAATAGTACGTCGTGGATTAATTGATGAACGTAATTAAATAATTTCATCAGAAATATCACTAAGTACTTATCTTTGGAAATTAATATTAAACAATAATACATCCTAAAATATCAGTGTCATATCATACCAATAGAAAATATCAGAGTGCATGGTTTAGCGGAAAGTAGTACAAATATTTCCAAAATAAAACAAATTACATTCCCAACTCAAATCCTATACATCAAGTCTAACTGATCATGCACTAAGTCTCATCCGACTCCGCCGCTCGCCTCGATGTGACCTCCTCCTCCTCCTCATCATACATAGAGGGATCAATCTCCTCCGAAGTCAGGTCAATGCATAGTCTCGGTCGCTTTGGCGGTGCCGGAATCTCATAACAATCATCGGAGATCCTAGACGGACCCAGAATATCAACTGCTACTGGCCTCGGCTCTTCGTTCTTCTCTTCCGTCTCAGACTCATGTGCATCTCCTCCAATCACCGGGTTAGGAGTCACCACTCCTACGGTGGCCTCCGTCGTAACCCCTCTAGTTGGCTCCTCATCATCATCAAAAATCCCGTGCGCCTCCAAAATCAAACGAAAAGGCACAGGAAAATCAATCCTCGCATAGCTGTGCTCCACGTAGTGCACCACTCCATTGGTCCTACAAGTCCTAGTCAATCTCCCCGTGTAAGTAGCCCTGCTTGAGGTGGCGTCGTAAACCCAAGCAATAGGCATGGCTCGATCAATGAAGTTGAGCGACGTTTCCGTCGTCTCAAAACCCACGGGTGGCATGGGTTTGGGGGGCATCTGAGGGCAAAGCCCAATTTCCACAATATAATAGCAAGGGTCACTGGCCAAAAATAACAAGTAATCACATAGCATATATCTCACAGCAACAAATATATTCATGGCATAATATATGACAATGATGAAAATTAAGGATGCTCATTTGAATTTTCATGACATATAAGCTTTTTCAAACAGCAACCGTTTCATATGGAAAATATGTAGTAAGTACAGTCAACACTTCAATAAACACAATAATTAATCAGAAATTCAGATTCTGTAAAGTACTCACACACATCAATTTCCAAACATCATCATATAATCCAAACGTGACCCACCGGTCAATCCCTCGATGCAATATGTATATGCTCATGTATACAATTTCTTGGAATCACCAAGGTGCAGTCGCTCAACAGACCAGCACAATTTAAATATGTATGACTTTAACGGCCCTCAAGACCAGGGTGCAATCGCTCAACAGATCAGCACTAGTGCAATCGCTCAACAGACCAGCACTCGTGCAGTCGCTCAACAGACCAGCACGTTTGACATATACCAAGGTACAATCGCTTAACTGATCAGTACCTAGTGCAGTCGCTCAACAGACCAGCACTCGTGCAATCGCTCAACAGATCAGCACGTGGTCGCGCATTTCAGGGTACAGATGCTCAACAGTCCAGTACCAGTGCAGTCGCTCAACAGACCAGCACCTATATACCAAGGTACAATCGCTCAACAGATCAGTACATAGTGCAGTCACTCAACAGACCAGCACTCGTGCAATCGCTCAACAGATCAGCACGTGGTTGCGCATTACTCTATGGCCCATCGCGGGTACCACTTGACTATGCAATGTATGAATATGCAGTGTTTTCTCTTCACTGACACAATATGCATTAACAGGAAAAATTCAACCTTTCCATCATCTTTCAAAACATCTCAGTACAATCAAGATTATCATCATCACAATCATGATTAAACAGTCAAGTAATCATTAACACTTTGCAATGTTTTCCCAAACTCTTAAAATTCATAGCACAATGTTTAAAACTGAGATTTCTGGAAAATACGAATCTGTATTCGAATACAGCTTCTCTGTATTCGAATACAGAAGCCAAAAACAGTGCAGAATTACACTATGTAATAGAATACAGCCCTCTGGTATTCGAATACAGAGGCAGTCTCAATGCACAAATCAACATTTTTCACTACATCAGTAAAGTCTCAAAAACTTCATCACCACCACTTCAAAATATCACCAAAAGTTCCATTTTAATTCACTTTACCCCTTCTCAAAGTTTCCCAACACTTTAAAATTTACAAGACAGAGTTTAAAACTTGATTTTCTGGAAAACACGAATCTGTATTCGAATACAGAAGCTAAAAACTGAGTTTCTGGAAAAACTCGAATCTGTATTCGAATATAGAACTGAAACTAGTGAAAATCTGCATTCTGTATTCAAATACAGCATGTCTGTAGTCGAATACAGATGCGAATACAGTGTTAAAATTTCACTTCTGTATTCGAATACGACATGGTCGTAGTCGAATACTGATGCTAAGTCAGAAGCAAAAATCCATCCTCTGTATTCGAATACATGGGCTCGTATTCGAATACAAGTTTGAAAACTTAAGTAAAACAGAAGCTTGACAGGTTGTATTCGAATACACTCATGTTGTATTCGAATACACCTTCGAAATCAGTGAAATTTTCCTGAGATTTCAACACATTTCAAACTGTTTCTTTTGAAAAATCAGCCCAACCCCAAAACAGTTTTATCACTCTTTTAAACCACAAAACTTATACTTTTACATCAATACAGATTTTCCAGAAGGAAACACTTTCATCATTTTAAAATCCCTTTTCTTTTGGAAACATCAACAACACCAGAATCACTCAAAATAGAAACAGAAGCAGAATCATCAACACTAGATTCATCAGAAGCAGAAATAGAATGATCAACACCAGAATCATCAGAAGCAAAAATAGAATGATCAACACCAGAATCATCAGAAGCAGAAACATAATGATCAACATCAGAATCATCTAGAACCAGAACATGCATCTCAAAACAACATGCATGGTATTCTCTAGTATGCTTACACAGCCAACACAACATGAAAAGCATATTCCAGCTTTCTCACACAAACAGAATCAATATGCAAAGCATTTCAGCTTTCTCACACATCAGAACAACATGCAAAGCATTTCAGTTTTCTCAAACATCAGAACAACATGCAAAGCATTTCAGTTTTCTCAAACATCAGAACAACATGCAAAGCATTTCAGCTTTCTCACACAAACAGAATGACATTAATACATTCAGTCAAACAGAATCATCACATAGCAGCAAACACCAACAGAAAGTGTTTTCTCATTTTATAACCACATTCAAAACAGTTTATGAACATGTATTTTAATCATCTTTAAAATAATATGCAAAACATTTTTCAGCTTCCCACATAAACAAAACAACACTGGAATAACCACCCAAAACAGCATGTTGCAGATTTTTAAAACCTCAACAGAATGCATTTTCTTTCATCTTTCAAAAGGTCATGTAAAATAGTTTCTTTTTCAAAACAGAAACTTAAATATGATCACACTTCAAACATACATTTACAGTCCAGAAATGCAACTAGAAAGTGGAAGGTGCCCTTACCCTTGTTGCGTGTTCTACTACTTCTCTCGTTTCTGCTGTCGTTCCCGTTTTCGCGCCAAAAACCGGTGAAACTGCAGCTTGCGTTTGCTGCTACGAAACTGGATTCTTTAGCTCCGTAATGATGTGGGGAATAACTTTTGTACTGGGGGTTTGGTGTAAGACCCTTAATTTTTAATTAAAATTATGGAATTAATTTTAATTGTATTTTTGGGGATATATTGTAAAATATTTAATATATGTATGTTTGAGTAAATATATATATATATATATATATATAAATATTTATTTTGGAGGATGAATAAAAATTATTGGATGAAGATTAAATTAATTTAATTACGAGTAATTAAATTAATCGGGCAGTTAATTGAGGATTAGTGGCTAATTGCAAAACAATTAAGTGCTGGAAGACTCAGCATTATTTTAACATTATTTTTTATGAGGTGGCACCTAAGTAACTCTATAAATACATGTGAGGAGGCAGAGAAAAATCAGAACTCTATACCTCCCCATTCTGCATGTAACAGTGCTGCACGTAACAGTACCCTTTCCTCCCATTCTGCCTCCTGTTTCACTGATTTTTGGCGCAAAAATGGGAACGACAGCAGAAACGAGAGAAACAGCAGAACACGCAACAAGGGTAAGGGCACCTTCCACTTTCTAGTTGAATTAGGGCTGTAAATGCATGTTGTTTCATTTCTAGTTTTGAAGAAAAACTGTTTTTGAAATGACATTTTGAAAAAAAATGAAGAAAATGCATTTTGTTGATATGTGATGGTTGTTGTTGGTTGAATGCATTAATGCTGTTTTGTTTATGTGGAAAAGTGGAAAAATGTCTTATATGTTATTTTACACATGATTAAAATGCATGTTCATAAAACTGTTTTGAAATGCAAAAATGCATTTTGTTGATGTTTTGCTGCTCTGTGATGCTTGCATGTTATTCTGGTGTGTTGTGAAAGCTGAACTGCTTGCATGTTATTCTGGTGTGTTGTGAAAGCTGAAATGCTTGCATGTTATTCTGGTGTGTTGTGAAAGCTGAAATGCTTGCATGTTATTCTGATGTGTTGTGAAAGCTGAAATGCTTGCATGTTATTCTGATATTGAGAAAGCTGAAATATTGTATGATGTTCTGATGGTTTGAAAGTCTGGATGATTTGGTGTCAATCATTCTAATTCTGGTTCTGTTTCTGATGTTGATCATTCTGGTTCTGTTTCTGATGTTCTGATGTTGATCATTTTGGTTCTGTTTCTGATGTTCTGATGTTGATCATTCTGATTTTGTTTCTGTTTTGAGTGATTCTGATGATGTTGATGATTTAAAAAGAAAAGGGATTTTAATGAGGAAAGTATTGTCTAGAAAAAGTGCTGAATTTGTTTTGATGTTGGTTGTTTGTTTTTAAAAGAAAATAGTTTGAAAAGGGTTGAAATCTCAGGAAAATTTCACTGGTTTTCGAAGGTGTATTCGAATACAACATGTGTGTATTCGACTACAACCTGTCAAGTTTCTGTTTTACTTAAGTTTTCAAACTTGTATTCGAATACGAGCCCCTATATTCGAATACAGAGGAAGGATTTTTGCTTCTGACTTAGCATCTGTATTTGACTACGACCATGTCGTATTCGAATACAGAAGTGGGATTTTAACACTGTATTCGCATCTGTATTCGACTACAGGCATGCTGTATTCGAATACAGAATGCAGATTTTCACTAGTTTCAGCTTCTGTATTCGAATACAATGGGTCTGTATTCGAATACAGATTCGTGTTTTTCTAGAAGCACTATTTTTAGCTTCTGTATTCGAATACAAGGAAGCTGTATTCGAATAGAGATTCGTGTTTTCCAGAAAATCAAGTTTTAAACACTGTGATATACATTTTAAAGTGTTGGGAAACCTTGAGAAGGGTTAAAGTGATTTTAAATGGAGTCCTTGAAACTTTTTTGCAGAGGAGAGGATGATGTTTTGAAAACCTTAATGACCTGGGAGAAAATGCTGAATTTTTCAAGGTTTGGTCTTCTGTATTCGACTACAGGCATGTTGTACTCGAATACAGAATGTTAAAATTGCAGGTTTTGGCTTCTGTATTCAAATACAAGGGATCTGTATTCGAATACAGATTCGAGTTTTCAGAAATTCCAAGTTTTCAAGAGTGTTTTGTAAACCCTGAGTGTTTGGGGAATGTTGGGATTGTTGTGGTGAATTAAAATGGAACTTTTGGTGATATTTTGAAGTTGTGGTGATGAAGTTTTTGAGACTTTACTGATGTAGTGAAAGATGTTGTTGTGTGTACTGAGACTGCCTCTGTATTCGAATACCAAAGGGTTGTATTCGAATACAGAGTGTAATTATGCACTGTTTTTGGCTTCTGTATTCGAATATAGAGGAGCTGTATTCGAATACAGATTCGTAAAATTCCAGAAAATCCCAGTTTTAAATACTGTATTTGAATTTTAAGAGTTTGGGAAAACATTTCAAAATGTTAATGAATACTTGGTTGTTTAGTCATGTTTGTGATGATGATAATCCTGATTGTGCTGAGATATTTTAAATAAGATGGAAAGGCATGAATTTTCTGATTTTGCATACTGTTTCCAAAGAAGTGAAACACTGCATATTCATGCATTTGCATAGTCAAGTGGTACCCGCGATGGGCCACAGAGTAATGCGCAACCACGTGCTGATCTGTTGAGCGATTGCACGAGTGCTGGTCTGTTGAGCGACTGCACTAAGTACTGATCTGTTGAGCGATTGTACTTTGGTACATAGGTGCTGGTCTGTTGAGCGACTGCACTGGTACTGGATTGTTGAGCGTTTGTACCCTGAAATGCGCAGCCACGTGCTGATCTGTTGAGCGATTGCACGAGTGCTGGTTTGTTGAGCGACTACACTAGGTACTGATCTGTTGAGCGATTGTACCTTGGTATATGTCAAACGTGCTGGTCTGTTGAGAGACTGCACGAGTGCTGGTCTGTTGAGCGACTGCACTAGGTGCTGATCTGTTGAGCGATTGCACCTTGGTCTTGAGGGCCGTTAAAGTCAAACATATTGTGCTGGTCTGTTGAGCGACTGCACCTTGGTGATTCCAAGAAAATTGTATACATGAGCATATACATATTGCATTGAGGGATTGACCAGTGGGTCACGTTTGATTATATGATGAATGGTTGGAAATTGATGTGTGTGAGTACTGTGCAGAATCTGAATTTCTGATTTAAATGAATGTGATTTGCTGAGGTGTTGTTTGTACTTACCACATACTTCATAATATTTGGCTGCTGTTTTTGAAAAGGCATATATGTCATTAAATTCCAAATGAGCATTATTATTTTCCTCATCATCATATGTTATACCATGGATATAATCGTTGCTGTGAAATATATGCTATGTGATTATTTGTTAATTTCGGTCGGTGACCCTTGCTATTATATGGTGGAAATTGGGCTTTGCCCTCAGATGCCCCCCAAACCCATGCCACCCGTGGGTACCCGAACGACGGAAACGTCGTTAGACTTCCTTGATCGTTATTCGCGCACTGCTTGGGTATTTGACCCCATCTCAAGCAGGGCGACTTACACGGGGTGGTTGGAGAGGACGAGTAGGACTGACGGTGTAGCGGATTTCGTGGAGCGCACACATACGAGTATAGCTTTTCCTGTGCCTTCCCGTCTGGTATTGGAGGCGCACAAAATTTTCGACGATGCTGAGGAGTCCGCTAGAGGGGTTGAGACGGAGGCCACCGTAGGTGTGGTGACTCCCAACCCGGTGGTTGGAGGAGATGTACATGAGTCTGAGCAGAAGGGAAGAATGATGAGCCGAAGCCAGTAGCAGCTGAGATTCCGGGTTCGTCTAGGATCTCCGATGATTGTTATAAGATTCCGGCGCCGCCGAAGCGACTGAATCTATGTATTGATCTGACTTCTGAGGAGACCGACCCCTCTCTGTATGATGAGGAGGAGGAGGAGGTCACGTCGAGGCGAGCAGCAGATTCGGAGGAGACTTGCTTGGGATGCGGAGGAAATCCATGTTATTGTAGCTTTAGCGCATGATCAGTTAGGCTTGATGTATAGGATTAGAGCTGGAAATGTATTTTGTTTATTTTGGAAATATTTGTACTACTTATTTCACACTCTGATATTGTCTTTTGAGAATGTTATGACATTGTTAACATTTTGAAAATGCCTTAATGGTTATTATTAAATTTCCAAACATTAGGTACTTATTGATTTTACGAAAACTTTATTTTAATTCTTTTTGAAGTAAATCGGGAAACAATTCTTTTACTTATATTTAAAAAAGAAAAATGCACTCGCGCTGTGTTTTAAATTCGGGGTGTTACATTTGGTGTTTCGGTGCTTGGATTTCCAAGTAATGGCACTTTTGAGGAACTCCCTCTTTTCTCTTTGTAATCGTGAACTGGGAATGGAGGAAAGCAGAAAACAACAAACAGAATAGGAGGGAAAGGGGTACTGTTACATGCAGTATGGGCAGTGAGCGAGGAGAAATGGTGTTCTGATTTCACCATCCTTCTCACTCCTATTTATAGGCTTGTGTGGTGCCACCTCACCCGCCACTTGTCCGCTCCTCAGCACTTAACCAATCTCGTCGCAATTAGCCGCTAATCCCTTAATTAATTGTCTGTTAATTTAATTACTCGTAATTAAATTAATTTATTCATAATCCAATAATTTTAATTCTTCTTCCAAAATAAATATTTATATAATATATTCACTCAAATATACATATATTAAATATTTTACAAATATCCCCAAAATACAATTAAAATTAATTCCATAATTTTAATTAAAAATTAAGGGTCTTACAGTATTGTTTCACCAAAATCTATTTGTAAGTGGATCTATTTGAGACTATATGTAGAAGAGAAGAAGGCACAAGAAAATGTTGTTCAAAGTTGTACTCAAAGGCCAACAAATTTATCTCAAGGAGAATAAACACCTCCCCAATCACAAGGATTATAATTAGCGTACTAGCTTAGCTTTCCCCCATTGTAATGAACAATATTATGCCTAAGAATGTGGCTTATTTTGTGAATGCTTGTTTTGTAATGACTTATTTTGTATTGGTTTATTTTGTACACAACTACCTGTCTATTTACTTATTTTGTAATGACTTATGATGTTTAAGCACTTATTACATAATGGCTTATGTTGTGCATGCACTTATTATCTACTGGAGTTGTCTCGAATTTTTTTTATTGGTTTTAGTGCTAATTTTGTACTGATTGTTATTGGTTTTTTATATAGTTTTAGAATAGTTTTTATTTGTTTTTACAAATATAGTATTGGTTTTTCGGCCTTTAATAACAACAACATTAGCAGAAAAACAAGTAAAATTACAAACACAAGTATAATTACAAACACACAAGATAAAAACAACAAATAAAAATCCCATGCATTTAATCTTTAGTTTCATGTCATCTTCAACTTTATTTTTGTTATAATGATATAAACTAAATAATGGAATTTAATAAAATAGCAATGTGCTATTTATATACAAAGTACCTATTTGTTATAATAGAAAGAAAATAACAAGTCTAAAAATGAGTAACAAACTCAACTAATTTAGTGATAGACTATCAATTGCAAACTGCAAAAACATATAAGAAAATAAACTACATAGTGAAGTAAATAATAAGAGAAAAACATAAAGGTAGAACTAATTAAGTAACTTCATCTGCCCCATAGAATTGGAATCGAAGATGTTAATAAGGTTGAGTTTGGTCACAATTGAGTAAAAAGAAGATTGATGTAAAGCCTTTGTATGAATATCAACAAGTTGAGCAGCAGATGAAACTGGAAGTAGATGAATAGTGCGGGATTGGACCGTATCTCGTACAAGATGACAATCCGACTCTATGTGTTTTGTTCGCTCGCGAAAACATGGGTTTTGAGCAATTTGGATTGCTGATATGCTATCACAGTAAATTGGGACAAGAGTATGGATAGGAATATGAAGATCATTGAGAATGTAGAGAAACCATTGTATTTCACAAGTTGTATGTGCAAGAGCTCGATATTCTGGTTTAGAGAAACAGCGAGAAATCATGGTTTGTTTCTTTGATTTCCAAGAAACGAGGGAGGAGACAAGAAAAACGTTAAAGTTAAAGCCGGTGATGGATTTTCTTGAATCAGGGCATGCTGCTCAATCACTGTCTGAGATAGCAGAAAGTTGCAAACTTGAAGAAGATGAGAAGAAAAATCCTTTACCAGGATAACTTTTGATGTAGTGCAAGACACGGGTAGCAGCAACGAAGTGAGAATGCATGGGATTTGAAACAAATTAACTGAGTTTATTGACATAGAAAGAAAGATTTGGCCGTGTATTAGTAAGGTAGAGAAGGCAACCAATAATACATCTATAGAGTTTTGGATCAGGATATGGAATTCCATCATCTTTTGTAAGCTTGAGATACGGAAGGATGGGGCTAGAGGTTGGTTTGCAGTTCAGCAGACCCATATCATTCAAGAGATCCAATGCATATTTTCTTTGATTTAGAGATAGACCTTTGGAAGATTATGCAACTTCTAGGCCAAGAAAAAACTTGAGGGAGTGGAGTTCCTTAACTTTGAATGTAGAATGAAGAAAGCTTTTAACATAATTGATTTCCTTTAAATCATCACCAGTGAGAAAAATGTCATCTACGTAGACCAAAATATGATATAGACTGCAACAGTAGTAGTAGTAGTAGCAGCAGCAGAAGACAAATAATTAATTTCATGAGACAAATCTGAAAAATTGATGCAGTAACAACACATTTGTGTGCTCTAGGGTGAAACTTAGTTCGATGTGTAGTAAGAGTAGATGCAAAACAAAGAGAATCGAAGACTTTTAAAAGAGAAAGACCAGAATGTTTATTATGCAACATAAAATAAGGAGACATGTTTTGAAATTTTTATGAAGAAAAAAGATTGATAATATGAACATTATGCTTAATAGAGTAACACCAAAAAGACAAAGGCAAGTGTTTGTTGGTGCGTTTCAACACATGAAGTATGATGTAAAATACCTTTTGAATTGTAAAAAGAAACCATAGGAAACTTAGGATCATTATAAGAGCCAATGATTTTAATAGGCATGCAAAATTATGTTTCAACATAGGTAATAAAATTGATTAGATGATTTCTGGTTCCATGCTTAGCAGACATTAATTTTACCCAAATAAATCTAGATTTATCGTCAACACTAGTAAAAAAATACTAGAAACCATGCATAGAGGGTTGAGCAAGGGGAACTCATATATCAATATGTAAAAATTCAAAATTAGAATTGGAAATAGTAGTACTTGTATTGAAAGATAATTTATTTTGCTTTGAAAATTGGCATACATCACAGAATGGTAAACTAATAAGCAAAATAGAAGAATGTTGCATGCTTATGGGAGAAAAACAAGTGGGGGAGGGGTGACCAAGTCTATAATGCCAAACGTATTCTAAAGGAAAACTGAAGATACATAATCAATAGTATGAATAGCAAAATCAATGTTACTATTATGAGTGATAGAGGCAGGAAACACAATTTCATACAGCCCATTGGAAAAGGATAACATTACCAATCATCCTCATAGTTTTCAATTCCAGAATAACAAAAGAATCACGAGAAAACAATAAATTGCAGGAATTGAATTCTACAAGTTTACTAAAAGAAAACAAGGGAGCATAAAGAACATTATGAAAAATAAGGGAATCAGTTAATGGAAATGTGCCACTATATAGAGCATGAGTCATTTGTCCATTGGGGATTTTCACAGCAACAATAGAAATAAATTGATATGAAGAATAAAAAATAACATAAGTAGTAAAATGATATGTAGCCCCAGAGTCTAAAATCCAAAATTTAGAAAATGTACCTTGCACATTACCTGTATCCAAGGAATCAGAATGAATGTTATGGTTGCTTATGAGAGTTGAGACTTGAGATGGATTAGCAGAGGAACTTGGGGGAAGAAGAACCAACAGACTTTGAATTTGTTCCTTTGTAAGAGTAGGAAAATTGGTGGATGCATCTTAAGGATTGGTCTCAACATTATGAACAACTTTCTTGGTTTGGTATCCAAGAGGAAAACCATGAGGAAAATAGCATTTATCATTGGTGTGATTGGTTTTCTTACAATGTGTGCATAACCTAGAATTTGGGGTTTTTCCACCATTGGGTTTTAATGAAGAAGGTTTAATTGAGGAATTTGACAGCCAAAATAGTTGCTTTGGGAATAAGACCCATGTCAAGTTGTTGTTCTTGTTGAAGGATCATAGAGTAAACCTTTGTGAGGGGAGGAACAAGATCAAGAAGAAGAATTTGCAAGCGAACGACGGTGTATGTTTCATTGAATCCTTGAAAATAGAGAATCAATCATGCTCTCTGTAAGACCCTTAAATTTAAAATTAAATTATGGATTTAATATTAAGTGTATTTTGGGAATATTTATAAAATATTTAATATATGTATATTTATATATATATATAAATATTTATTTTGGAGGTTAGATTAAAATTATTGGATGAAGGATAAATTAATTTAATTATGAGTAATTAAATATCGGACAGTTAATTAAGATGTTATCTGTTAATTACGACTAGAGTGGTTAAATATTTTATGGTCAAACAATATTATAATATTACTGTGTTGGGTGAGGTGACACATATATGCCTATATATATGTAAGTGAGAAGCAAGAAAAGAAATCAGAAACATTTCCTTCCTTCCTCACTACTGCGCCAGTTTCCTTCTTCCTCTTCTCATTCTGTTTTTGTGTTGGTGGTAACAAAAGAGCATCCTCAAAAGTCAAATTACTTGGAAATCCAAGCGCCGAACCAGAAAGTGTCAAGAACGAAAGTTGTACCTCTCATCGTTACGGAGCTAAAGAACTAACTTTGGTAGTGACAACACGAACGGGAGTTTCGCCGACTTTTGTTGCGGTAACGTGAACGAGCGAAGAAAACATAACTAAGGTAAGAGGCACCTTCCAACTTTCTAGATTGCATTTAGGGCTGTAAATGCATGTTGATGTGTGATTATATTTGATTTTTCTGGGTTGAAAATGAAACTGTTGTGCATGTTGTTATGGATGATGAAAATGCATGTTGTTGATGTTTTTTTGATGATCTGTGTTGTTGCTGTTTTGGTTGATACCTCAATGATGTTTTGGTTGTGTGTGGATACTGGAAAGTGCTTTGCATGTCGTTTTGGGGATGATCAAAATGCATGTGTTGGGATATGGCTGTACTGTCTTGTGACTGTTTTAGGAGGGTAAGATTGATTTTTTGCTGTTGTTGTTGATTTGTTGTTAAGTGGAGGATACTTTTATGGTTTTATTGTGGTGAAGGAAATCGATTTTGTTGTGTTGTTAACATTCTAGTGTTGGTGGTTAAAGAAGTTGTGATTTTGTTTTGGTGTTGATGGTGGTTTTCAAAAGAAAAAGATTTTAAAAATGGGTGGAGGTCTTCTGGAAATTTTACTGTTTTCGAAGGTGTATTCGAATACGGCCTTGGTTTATTCGAATACATTCCTGCAAAATTCATGTTTTATTCAAATTTTGAACTTGTATTCGAATACGACACTCCGTATTCGAACACAGATAAGTGATTTTTGCTTCTGACTTAGCATCTGTATTCGGCTACAACCCTGTCGTATTCGAATACAGGATTGCAATTTTTGCCACTGTATTCGCATCTGTATCCTACTACGACCCTGTCGTATTCAAATACAGATTTGCTGGTTTTGCCACTGACTTCGCATCTGTATTCGGCTACGACAACCTCGTATTCGAATATAGAATGCTGATTTTTTTCACTGTTTTAGCATTTGTATTCGAATACAAGGAAGCTGTATTCGAATACAGATTGGCTTTTTTTCAAAAATTCTAGTTTTAAACATTGATTTATGCACTTAAAGAGTTGGGGAAACATTGGGAAGGCTTGTGATGAATTAAATGGAATTTTTGAGATGGCTTGAGGTGGTGATGATGAGGTTCTTGAGATTTTTTTTGTTGATGTGGTGATAATGAAGTTGTTGAGATGGTTTGAGGTGGTAATGGAGTGGCTGGATTTTCAACTGGTATTTGCATATTGTTTTCAGTGAAGAGAAAACATCGCATGTCCATGCATTGCATAGTCAGGTGGTGACCGCGATGGACCATAGAGCTGATGTGGTGACCGTGATGGGCTGCGAAGTTAAGTAGTAACCATGGGTTATAGAATAGTTCCGCGTGTATTAGATGGTCTATTCTATCCGGGGTCAGAGTAGTTCTGCGTGTATTAGACGGTCTATTCTACTCGGACTACGGAGTGGTTCCGCGTGTATTAGACGCTCCATTTTATCCGTGCGAGGATTTAACTTCTGTGTATTTGGAATCTAAGAGGTATTATTTTATGAAACGACTAAATTTTTAAGTTCATTTTAATTATCTTGAATTAATTTGAAAATTCTTTTATTTATTTTGGTTAAAAAAAAAATACACTCGTGCTGTTTAAAAACTCGGGGTGTTACACTCTCGATACGTCGTTATGGTATAGAAAGTATTGCAACAACCATTGGAAGAAGATTTGCACAAAGGGATGGGATGAAAATTGTAAAGTTCATCTAAGAGTTTTTTTAAGGTTGTGAACTATGTTGTTATAGAGGAATCTCCTTATTTGAGGAAAGAAAGGTCAGAAGTAAGTTGAGAAATACGAACAAAATCACCTTGTGATAACCAATTGCGGAATTCTTGCCAAACGGAGGAAGCATTATCGAACCAAAGGATACTAGAAACGTTTTCTGGGGAAATTGAATGATAGAACCATGAGATAAACAAGGTATTGCAACGTTTCCATGCAAAAAAATTGGGATCTTCAAAATCTGGTTTCTTGATCGACCCATCTACAAAACCGAATTTGTTTTTCATCTCGAGCAATATGTACATAGTGCAAGCCCACACGTGATAATTTGAACCGTCCAAGATTAGAGCGATGGGAATAAGAGAGGGGTTTTCGTTTGGATGTATATAATAGGGGCTGATAGGGTCACGATTTAGATGAAGAGAAGGTGATGGTGGGGGCGGAGGATCAATAATTTCCACCATTGAAGAAGAAGAAGAAAGGAATTGAGATTGGAGTTAGTTATTGTACCAAGAAGAAAAAAAATTATGTTGTGAAGAAGAAGGAATAGTGAAGGAAAATGATTATTTCATCTGATATCATGTTATAATGATATAAACTGAATAATGAAATTTAATAAAATAATAATGTGCTATTTATATACAAAGTATCTATTTGCAGTTATAAGAGAAAGAAAATAACAAGCCTAAAAATGAGCAACAAACTTAACTAATGTAGTTATAAACTATCGGTTGCAAACTACAAGAATAATAAGAGAAAAACATAAAGTGAAAACTAAGTAACTTCATCAATTTGAGCAAATTTCTTCTCCCTTAGCTCATAAACCCTTTTTAGTAAAGATAATATAATTTCTTTAGTATGATCACTCATCTCATCGTCAAACCTGTCAAATAATTGCATTCTTTTTTCCCTGCAACTGCATAAATCATATGCAGAAATTCAAAGATTGATACCCATGAACACCAATATTTTATCTACCAAAAAACAAAGGTTACTTTGCCTAGAAATCGAGAAATTCATACTCAGAAAAAATATATCATTACATAAGTAGAGATTCATAGATTAATCCTTACTTTGAGTCATTTGTACACACTAAATAATGTAAGTTTATATAAACTGCATATTCACACGTTCGTTCGGAACCCTTTCTATATTACTTATCAAAGTTTTTTGATTAATATTAATATTAATTTAATATATATAAATAACAATTATTAATAGTTAAATAATATTTAGTTTATTATTTTATTTATATATATAATCTCACATAGTGTGAGTTTAATGTATCAATAAATGCCACATCCAATTAAAATATGTCATGTCAGCATTTTTAAAAATTGTTGGATTTAATTTAAAAAATTGAAAAAATTAATAGATTAAAATTGCGTATTAAGAAATTAGAGGACAAACTCCAAAATTGGAAGTGGACTAAAATTGCAATAAATCATTTTTTTTTACATGAGAAGTGAGAGTTTTTGAAGGTAATGTGTTGGAACTTGTGATCTGAATATGATCTGAATTCAAACTCACAAGAAATGGGAAAAACACGTCTGCCTCGAAATGCTCAAAATCTCATCTCCTCAATCGTAATCATCCTTACCTTTTGCTATTGAGGACCACTTGATATATGATCGTGTTAATTCCAATTATGAAAATATTTTCTACTTTTTTCTTGTTTATTTTACTTGTTTATCAAAGGATAAAAAGACTTTCGAAATAAATAATTATTTAAATTTTTATAAATAATAAAAATGTCAAAAATAGATTTTTATTATTTTCTAAAATACATTTTTATCAATTAACATTTTATGATTTTTCTTTGATATTCACTTTAAAACTCTCTAATCAAGATAAATTGAAATTCAATAAAGGAAAACACAAACAGTCTATTTGACAAACATTAGCTTGTGCATATTAATTTATAAGCTATAACTCATGTTTGATAAATGAGTTTATAGTCTAACATTTTTTTATAAACTACTTCAAGTAGCTTCTCAATTTATATAGTTTATAATTTTTTTTTCTGATCTTACTTTTATTATTATAATTAAAATTATTCTTTTTATCTTTTATACTTTATTTATTATAATTTTAACTAAATCAATTTTAAATAATTAATTTATATAATTTAAAATTATTTTAATAAATAATATTTTAAGTAAATAATTTATTTATTATAATTTAAAATAAATAAAATAGCTAATTAAATAAAAAATATTGGATTGATAAATAATTTATTTATTATAATTTTAAGTTATTTATAATAATTTAAATTTTCAAATAATTAATATTCTAAAATAAATAGTTTATTTATTATAATTTTAAATAAATAAACTAGTTAAATAAATAAAAAAATTATACCAAATTAATAGATTTTTAATCGATAAAAATAAATTTTAAATTATTTAATTTAAAATAATTTAGACATTAATATTAAAATATTTATAATTAAGAATGTACTTTTATGTTATTTAAAATTTTTAAGCTAATCAAATCGATAATTTGATCAAATAATTCAACTAATTTAATAGATATAAGCTAATTTTTGCCAAAACCAAAATACTTTCACCAAGTAAACAAACTCCAATTTATTCTGAATCCCAAGTAAACAATATAGTGGATCATGTATCCATAAAAAAAATAATGGATCATATTAATATGTTATTGTTGTTCACAATAATTGATATACTCAACTAGCTTCTTTCAACAATAGTCCCATACTCAACTAGTTACATTCAGCGAGCTACACTCCAAATTGAAGATAATACCAACATATTCTAACTGTTGCAGATAAAAGTTTGGCTTTGTACCATGCTGACTAAGGGCCCTCGTTTGTTACAATTATTATTTATAAAAAAATTATTATGATTTTTTAGAGTTTTCAGGTTTCTTATAGATTTTTTTTGAAAAAAATGAAACAAAAAATTTCATTCTGTTTAAAAAAAGTTGTTCCAAATAATTTATCTTAAAAATCTTTATTGTTAGATGATTTTTGAAAAAAAACATTAGTTCA
The DNA here is from genome assembly GCA_037974295.1 of Cicer cuneatum. Lineage (NCBI taxonomy): Eukaryota > Viridiplantae > Streptophyta > Magnoliopsida > Fabales > Fabaceae > Cicer > Cicer cuneatum. Next base: position 69,097,233 of record JBBPBO010000005.1, read on the forward strand.
GTTTTAAAAAAGAAATGTTAATTTAATATGTTTTGTTCCAAACTAATTTCACAAAAACCAATCTAAAAATGTCAAATAATAATCGATTTTGCACGATGTTTGAATATTTTGGATCGGTTTGTGGGTTTGATTTGAGCCCTCTAACTATAAGTATTATATATTTCATTTGATATATAAATGTTACTCCACTGTTTAAAAATATTAAGAAAGAGAAAAATTATATTACATTAAAATATGGTCATTTTATAATTATCTATAATGAGATTTGTACATTGTTCTTTAAATTTATAAGGTCATACTCATACCATTCCATTGAAGTGACACCTCACAGTTGAACATTATTTTATTTAATTCAATAAAATATTAAAAAAAAAATTACATTTCAAATAGGTTGTGTTTTTCTTTTCAAAACATGTTTTCAAAATAAATTTATCAATCAAATTTTCTTATTTTCCTATTTTCAAAACAATTTCTAAAAATAGAATTACCAAACAAACTTTTATTTTATTTTTTTTAATATAGTTTTTAAAAATTGATTTTTAAAATAGTATTTAAAAACTAAAAGTGAAATCCCAATCAAACAAGCCTTAATCAACACTAATATTATAATAGAAGTTATAGCAAATTATATCCTAATTACTCACGATGCTAAACACCCATCTAAACACATTAGAAAATGGGGATGCATGTTATAATTTCCTATCATTGCAATTGCAACAATATATTTCTATTCAATTTCAGTAACGTTTAGATGAAATGACATAATTTTTTTTAATATACTATTATTTCGAGTTCAAATATAAGTCATGAAAATTATGGAGAGTTTTGCCATTCATATATGATTTTGTCTTACTCAAGAAACTAATGTTCATAGACTTGCCAAAAAAATTCAAATGTATAAGTAGATTTTAAAAAATTATCTCTAAATATAAATACAACTTTAAAGTATTACGTACATTTATTATTGATTTTAAATATATATCTTTTTTAAGAAAAAATTAGAGTGTATAAACATCACATAATAGAATTGATATCTCAACTGTGTTGGTACTCCAAAAATACCACATAACATTTGCAACACCATAATAAATTCATTAAATAAAAAAAAATTTGGGGTACTGAACCAAAACTCAGGGAAACAAGTATGAACAACACTTCTTCATTAAAAATCTTAATTACCAAAAAAACTCAAATGAATAAAACCAAAGTGAATGGAAAAGGAGTGCAGCGTAATAAATCAATAAGTACTAAATATAAGAGAATCTAAAACAATAAGTATTAATATAAAAGTTTTGTAAGCATCTTTAAAAGATAAAATTTCAGAATCCGTGAGACTCCAAACTAGTTGATCATCGCAATCCATTGAAGTAGTAATACTCTGATGCATCTCAGCAACAATATTAAGAAATGAGCAAGCAAAATAAGCAGGAATATCCCAAGAATGTTTAGCCAAAAAATCTACAACAATAGACTATAAGGAATGCACAAGGCGAGTGGATAAGTCAAGTCTATCCACAAAAGTCTGGCCTAACCAGTTATCTGACCAAAAATTTATTGAACTATCATTACTAATTCTCCAACAGTTGTTGTCCAAAACTAAATGAAGTGGTTGTCGAATACTTGGCCAAATGCAAGACATTTCCAAATATGTAACTAACACGAAGGAAATGAGCCTTAAAAAGTAAAGCTCACCGTTGATGCAAGGAAAACATGTCCCAAGAAGGCTTAAGTAAAGTAGCAAATTGAATTGTGTTCTTCTAAAAGAGAACAAAATTATTTCCAGGCCACTACAACAATTTTCCTACTAACAATTAATCTAGACTAGATAAAATTTCTCAACCAAGAATCTAAATTTTTATAAGAGAAATCGGCCATATGCGTAAACATGAAAGTTGTATACCAACATACCATAATGAATAGACCTAACTAGTTGAACACTCCTCATGATTAATAAAATCAATCATTTCCAAGTAAAAAGTTTTCTTTTAATATGATCAACAATAAGTTGCAAATAACATGTCCTAAGTTAAAAAATAAGAAAACACTCTAATAAGTAAACGAAAACGGTCTATTTAAGAAACCAAAAAAGAACTAATAATCTCATTTAGTAGATTTAAATACATATCTTATTAATACTATTTATTTTTCTTTGAATATGAGATATCAAATTAAGTTCCCCTACATCATCCGTGTATAAGACATTTTAGAAACATCAATCTACACAATAAACATATAAAATATACTATCTACTGTTTTAGTATATATATATATATATAAATGAAAAATTAAATTATACCAATATAATGAGACAATATAACGTTTTAATTGATATAAGTTTTACAAAATCAACTGTTAGATTAAAAATTTATGTCATATAAATTATTTATGTAAAATTTTGCAAACATCTAAAATAACTTGATTGATAATTGAAACTCATAAAGATTAACGTTGTTTAACAAAAACACATAAAACGTTAATTTTGATGTATCTCAATAACATATCAATAAAATGATTTTAAATTTTTATAAAATTTTACATAAATGATGTATATAATATAAATTTTCAATCAAACAGTTAATTTTATAAAATTTGTATTGATTAAAATGTTATCGAAGAATGTACCATTAATGCAACATTACATTTATATAATTTGATATTTGATATATATATATATATATATATATATATATTTATATTTATATGACATGTACGTACATATATGAAAGTTAAAGAGGTAATCTACGCATGCTGCAGGGAGAGAATGTTAATTAATAATATAACGATAAACAAAATCAGTTAGCTGTCTTTGGGGATTTCTTTACTGACTACAACGGACACTCGCGGGTATTTACATGAAATTTTCTTGATTTGGGTAGAGAGAAATTCGTTTTGATTAGATGAGGGTGCAGATTTTTTCTAAAATTAAAATTCGGGTGTGGGGATGGGGATGAGTGCGGATGTGTTGATATGCGCCTGCACCCGAACCCGTCCCACTAGTAATATTATTGTAATTTTTAAATTTTATATACATACACATATTAAATATATTTAATATTTTTTTAAATATTAAAAATTAAAATCTTATCTCTATAACAAATATTTTTTTAATTTTATTATTGTCCAATAATAATAATTTTATTATGCTAATTATAATAAATATGATTTTAAAATTTATAATTATATATATATATAAATGGGTGCGGGTGAGGAAATCCGAAACCCATTACAGGTAGGGATGAAATCTAAATTTCACACCCACTAAAAATGGAAGCGGGTGCGGCGGTAGGGAAGACAAAATCCACTCATGCCTCGTTGTCATGTCTATGCGGGATATATAAGTGATGATATTATTATCATATAATACAAATTAAATGAAAAATGACAAAAAAAAAAAAAAAAAAAAGAGAGTGATAGATGAGCGTAAGATAAGTGCCACCACCATACGTGCTTGTGAATGCATCTTTCAAGTGTAGTGTTTCACAAATAATTTTCCAATACGAAATTAATCAAAGAAAATATTTAAATGAATATATAGATGAATTAATTTATTTGTTTTTTTTATTTGTTTCTCTTATCCATAGTGTCATCTAATTTACCATTCTTACAATAGCGTGATCAACAAGGGCTGCCCCTTAGTTATATAAATTGAGGAGCTGCTTCAAGAAGGTTTTTTCATGAGCTTCTCTTAGTTGTGTGCACAAAAAATAGAAAAAGGAAAGAGTTTTGTTCTTACCATGGTTGCATCAATTTTTGTGCCTTCATCCGTAAGCTTAATACCCTGCACTCTTGCTTTACTCTCTTCCTTGCTTATTATCCACCATTCTTTTTAAGTATTGTTTTTTTTTTTACCTGTTTACTTTTGATGGTTTCAATTTTTTTAAATATGTCTTCATTTTTACTTTGATGAAAAAAAATTTAATAGATTTTTAAAGTAAACTATTGTCATAGAGGTATAATAAAATACTAGTTAATAGAAATGTATTTTCAGAAAAAATAATTTTTTTTTTGTTGAGATTTTCATTATTTCTAGAAATATAGACGGTTGTTCACTTCAAAAGTCCTTTACTTTATTATTAACAAGTAAAATAAACACAAATTTTAGCAAATGAAAACATGAAATATTTTAACAAAGTAAAAAGGCACTTATAAATTTTGTTTCTCTTTATTTATTGTTTTTAAATTTCAAAATAGTGTTAAATATTATTTTGATTATGATAAATAATGTTTATAAATAATTAAAAATAGTGTTTATTTATTGCTGAGAGAAATAAACTAATTGAGATGATAAATAATTAAAAATAATATAAGAAAATTATAAAATTGATTATGAAAAGTCGTAAATTTAATAGTTTTATTAGTTTGCATAAACAACTTTGAATCGACAATAAAAAAGAAATTAACATAGTATTTTTTTTTTATTTCTTGAACTTCCCTTAAGTAATTAAATTAATTGAGTTAGCTCTAATTAGGTGCTAATTCCAAGTTTGGAATGTTTGTTCTTATTGTTCATATATATTCAAAACTTACTATGCTTTTGAATTTTGGTTCATCCTTCAACAATTTTTCATTTGGGCTTAAAAATAATATGTCGTGTAATGTACTCTCTCACTCAGGTGAAATAGAAGGATAAGATAAGTCAAAGAATATTAATGTATTTATTGACACAAATACATCAACATATTTTTATATATTTGAGCTATGTAGTGGGCTATATGAATATGTAGCAATATGTTTTTGCTTTTATTTTTATCTTTATATACAATTATTTTGTTTAGTTGGTCACTAATTAGAGTCAGAGATAGGAAAAAGGAGTATAATTAGTTTAAGCTTTTTCATTTAAGGAGAACGTGACTTTATTAATAGTTAGATAATACGAATATAAGTGTTTCAAATTTTTGTTTGAGCTTTTAATCACATGATTTATTCGCTGTTTGTAACTTCTATCCCATTTTTAATGGCATGATATTTGCCATGAACGTAACATGAAGAAAACAAAAAGAAAATCATGTTCCTTTAAAACTTTGTGGAATAAAATTACAATTTTATATCAAATTATTGATTAATAAGTCTTAGTTAAGATACAAGGTCACTTTAAAAGAATTATTATTTAGCACATACTTTAGATTTAGATCGAAGCCGTATTTAACATGTGTAGGTGTCTTACATCGTCGTGATACTATCGTATCATATATATTAGATTCAATCACTTCATTTTTTTAAATCATTACCGGTACAAGTGTCGTGTATGATGTTTATATATATGCATCAGTGCTTCATAAATTATCCATGGTATCATGAATTTCTTTAGGTTCATAAGTTTCAACTCTGAACTTAATTTGAAATAAACTTATAATTATAAAGAAATAACATTGGTTAAATTTGATTGTGCATTAATCTTAACTAACCAAAGTTTAATGAATGAACAGATAATGGAAGAGGAAGCCAAATTCGAATCCGAAGTAGAGGAGGTGCAAGCATGGTGGAACACAGAGAGGTTCAAGCTAACACAAAGACCATACACAGCCAAAGATGTAGTAACCCTAAGAGGCAACCTAAGACAAACCTATGGCTCAAATGATTTAGCCAAAAAACTATGGAAAATTCTCAAAACTCACCAAACCAATGGAACAGCATCAAGAACATTTGGTGCACTTGATCCAGTTCAAGTGACTCAAATGGCAAAACACTTGGACACAATCTATGTCTCAGGTTGGCAGTGTTCATCGACACACACAACAACCAATGAACCTGGTCCTGATCTTGCTGATTATCCTTACGACACTGTTCCAAACAAAGTTGAACATCTTTTCTTTGCTCAACAGTATCATGACAGAAAACAAAAAGAAGAGAGAATGAGTATGAAAAGAGAAGAAAGAAGTAAAATACCTTATGTTGATTATTTAAGACCAATTATAGCTGATGGTGACACTGGTTTTGGTGGAACAACAGCTACTGTTAAGCTTTGTAAACTTTTTGTTGAAAGAGGTGCTGCTGGTATTCACATTGAAGATCAATCTTCTGTTACAAAGAAATGTGGTCACATGGCTGGAAAAGTGCTTGTTGCAATAAGTGAACATATTAATAGGCTTATAGCTGCAAGGCTTCAATTTGATGTCATGGCTGTTGAAACTGTTTTGATTGCTAGGACCGACGCCGATGCCGCTACTTTGATTCAATCTAATATTGATACTAGGGATCATCAGTTTATTTTAGGTGTCACTAATTCAAATTTTAAGGGGAAGAGTTTGTCTACTCTTATGGCGCAAGGGTTTAGCGCCGGTAAAAGTGGTGCTCAGCTTCAAGCATTGGAGGATAATTGGATTTTGAATGCTAAATTGAAGACTTTCTCGGAGGCTGTTTGTGATTGTATTGAGAATTTGATGATTAGTGAGGATGAGAAAATTAGGAAATTGAATGAGTGGATGCGTTTTTCGTGTTACGAGAATTGTCTTTCTTATGAGGATGGTAGAGAGATTGCTGAGAGGTTAGGTGTTAAGAACTTGTTTTGGGATTGGGATTTGCCTAGAACTAGAGAAGGGTTTTATAGGTTTAAAGGTTCGGTTGATGCAGCTATTGTTCGCGGTTGTGCTTTTGCTCCACACGCTGATCTTATATGGATGGAAACTGCGAGTCCTAATGTGATTGAGTGCACGAGGTTTGCTGAAGGTGTTAGATCTAAGTGGCCTGAGATGATGTTTGGTTACAATCTTTCACCGTCTTTTAATTGGGATGCTTCTGGAATGAGTGATGTTGAAATGCGAGACTTCATTCCTAAGATTGCTAAGTTGGGGTATGTTTGGCAGTTCATAACTGTTGGTGGTTTGCATTCTAATGCACTTATCACTTCCACATTTGCAAGGGATTTTGCTGTTAGAGGAATGTTGGCTTATGTTGAAATGATTCAGAGAGAGGAGAGGAACAATGGGGTTGATACACTTGCTCATCAAAAATGGGCTGGTGCTAATTACTATGATAGGTACCTCAAAACTGTCCAGGGAGGTGTTGCATCTACGGCTGCTATGGGTAAAGGTACGCATTTAAATCAACGTTGTAATCATGATTTTAAATTGTAATTGTGGTAATTTCGTGATCCTTGAATCATTTGTTTTTGTAAACTCTGATCGTAACCCGTTTTACGCACACTTTTTTAAAAACATTGTAGGAGTAACTGAAGAGCAATTTAAGGAAACATGGACTAGGCCAGGAGCAGTGGGAATTGATGGAGGCAATGGGAGCATGGTGGTTGCTAAGGCAAGAATGTGAAAGAGCTATTTATGCTGAACTATGCTATTCAATAAGCAATTTAGGGAAGATTCAGTAATTCATAAATTTGTGTATTGTATTGGAATGGAATAAGTGTACATGATAATTAAATAGGCCATTAAATCATTGTGATATTTTTTGGCTGCATAATTTCTATTATTTCATAGCTTCTTCAAACTCTCAAAGGCTTATGGCAAAGGGGAGAAAAGAAAGCTAGTTTGTGTATTGTAATTTGTAATTTGTGTTACCCTTGTTGGTAAACATGTTTTACTTGTGCACTCCTTTGTATTTTTGCTATAACCTTATATTAGTTTACGAATTTGAAAGAATGTTTGGTTAAACAATGTATTGAAGAGATGGGACATAGTTGATTTTGTGAAGAGATGTGTTAGTATCATGATATGGTACTTAATGTTCGAATTCTATGGCTGGAGGATGATACAAGAAATTGATTTTCTGCTTAGTAAATTTTGTGTAGAGAGAGGTTTTCTACGCTGACTTAGCATCTTTCATACTTTAAATGCTACTCTTTCCCTAAAATTATATGTAATTTTAACGATTTCATACAAATTAAAAAATATTGTATACAAAAGAGAAATTATAAATTATTTAATAAAAGTACATTTTATTAATGTTATAAGAAATATAAATTAATATAGTTAATATTTATAATTTATTAAATTGAAATATTTTCTTTAGTTGTTACGTAATTTCTTTTTTATATTTTATGATTTTTTATTCATTGTAATGAAATATTTATTTTAATTGTTTATTCTTTTTATCATATTTAATTTTTATTTAAGGACATTTATATTGTTTTATAAATACACATATTTCATTTCATGTTCTCTTATACCAAAAAAAAAATTACTTTCTATTTATATTCTTTTTTTTCTCTATATTTCTTTCATCAACCAAATAATGTATAAAAAAGTTAGAAACTAAGTTGTCCCAGTTAAATTGACAAAAATACTAGTAATTTAGAATAACATAATAATAACATAATAATAATAATAATAAAAAAGAAATATTAATAATTCAATGTCATTATAAAACTACATATAATTTAGAATAAACATACTTTACTAGATTAACAGATAAAAAATTTGTCATAAAATAAAAAAAACCCTTTTTTCTCCCCAAACATTCTAAGTCCTCGTTACAGAATCGAAAAGGGAACCAATGCTTTTACTTTCAATATTTTACCATTCTATCTTACCGTGAAATCTCACATAGTCCTTGCAACGTAACTGAATTTAGTTGGGTATTATGTACCAATATTTCCTGTCGACACTATCTTATTATTTGGGTCGAGGGAAACTTAATTTTATCAACTTATAAAGTGAGAAATGCCTTTAAACCTCCATAGCGTTTAGGATTAGACATCTGAAATGTGATTCGAGTTGTGCAATAGCGATGATCTAATATATAAAACAATTAGGCTTAAATATATTTTTGTCTTTTATCATTTATTAAATATTTGTTTTGATTCTTTATATCTTTATTAATTCAGTTTCTTCTTTTATCTTTTTATCAATAATGAATTTTAGTCCTTTTCACTACAACCATTTCAAGTTGTTGAGACAAAAATCCTATTTTAATGTTTTAATGATAAACAAAATCAAGTTAATTAATCTGTTAGTTATGATTCTAATCATAAAACATTTAATGTGTTTTCTTGAGTGTTTTTAATCTAAGATAAATTTCAAATACAACAAATTAAGAGAAGAATCATAAGAATCTAAACTGCCCTTAAAAGTCAAGAAACAACATAAACCAAGATTGTTATATCTCTGTCAAGAACGATCTTGAACCCTTCAACAATAAAATTTCTCAAATAAACAAGACATGATCATACCTCCATAAAAGAAGACACATAACAGATCATAATTGAGTAAAAGAAAAGAAACACGCAAAATAAGCTGAGATCAGAATCAACAAACACAAATTTAAAATCAAAACTTCAAGATACAAGCTTAAATTTCCAAGAGATCAATAGCTACTAGAAAAACAAACACAAGGCTTAAACAAATGAGAAAACTGCATCATGATGAAAGTCTGAAGCATAGAACAAAAATGGAAGAAATGACATAAATCAGAAAAATTCCAAAACAGGAAACGAAGAATGTTCTGAAGATCAGCAGAAACAGTCTTCGTTTAATTGTGTCACATGTCTATAAACTCATAGCTTTTACAACATGTTTCCAAACGGCTATGTGAACTGGAAAAGGCCCTCAAAATACCTATAAAAGGAACTCTAGGCAAAGGAAACATCATCATATTCAAGTACAATCAATCTCCATTAAAAACATCATTCTTGAGTATCATAAGTTCAAAAACAGCAAGCTAAGCTTGAGTTTTCTATTATTAGATTCAAAGATCAAGCTCCAGAATCTGATTGCTCGAAACAGAAACTCAAATAAGTGTTGAGTAACTACTGATCAAATCAAACTTTTCTCAAATCATGTTTAAAACTCAAACACTATAGAGGTAGAGATAGTGTAAGGAAAATTGTAAAATCCTTGTGTGCAAAAAGGATAAGTGTAAATACACTTCCAAGTGTTGGTGAGTAATCTGTGAAATATCTTTCAAGGTGAAAGACAATATGTTGTAATAGATCAAGGTTGATCATTTGTGGGAAAAACATGAACAATCTTGTTTTGACCATATTAGTGAAAAAACTCACAAGATTGTGAGGACTGGACGTAGCCCACGTTGGGTGAACCAAGATACATCGTTGTGTGAACTCTCTTTCTCTCATCTTCATTTTAATTATCACATGCACTTCACTAATCACATATTAAAGTTTTTATTTATTCTACCAAAGAACGATCTGCTTCTGTTATTTATCAAACTAAGATCAATTTGAGTTTTAAAGTTCATTGCAGAAATTTTTTAAGTTATCACAATTCATAAGTTATAAGTTAAGTGCGCAAACTTAATAAAGATGAGATGAAAATACAAATAACTCTGATTAGTGCAATTAGTCATTTAAGTTACATTATTTTTGTACAATTAGTCCTTTATATCATTTTTAACAATGATTAGTGCAATTGAAAGCTTTTAATCATTAAAACTTTGATCAAATGTTGCAAAAATATATCTATCATATTAATCATTAAAAAAAATATTCATCAAGCCTAATAAATAGTCTTCATTTCTTGAGTTCTCTGCAACCATTTAAATACATGTATAGCCTTGAGACATGGTAATAAAGATCTATTTACATAATCTATGTCACACTAGTATCATGATATGATACTTAATGTTCTAATTCTATGGCAAGAGGATGATACAAGAAATTGATTTTCCGCCTAGTAAATTATTCGACTCTTATAATTTTTCGCTGAATGTTACTTATAATTGATTGACACTTATAATTTGAAATTTGAAGTAGCCAGAAATGATGCTCGGATATAATCTTTCGCCGTCTTTTAATTGGGATGCTTCTAGAATGAGCGATGAGCAAATGCAAGACTTCATTCCTAAGATTGCTAAGTTGAGTTGGTGGTTTCTATTTTAAAGCACTCATTACTTAGTCATTTGCAAGAGATTTTGCTAATAGAGGAATGTCGGCTTATGTAGAAAGGATCAAAGAGAGGAGAAGAACAATGGGGTTGGTACAATTGCTCATCAGAAATGAACTGGTGCTAATTATAGTACCTCAAAACTGTCAAAGGAGGTGTAGTATCGACGAGTACAATGGGAAAAGGTACACTCTAAATCAATGTTGCAATCATGGTTTTAAATTGCATTTGTGTTACTGTCGCAATCCATGAATCATTTGTTTCTCAATTAGAAAATTTTAGTCGTTAGTTTGTTAGGAGAAGAGGAAAGTTAGCAGCTGGGATCAAATCCTGAACCAATTATGAAGTTCTGAGTTAGCCGCTGAATTAGAAAATAATAGTGGTTAGTTTGTGCATTTCTTTCAAAAAAAATTTGTCCAAAGATGACCGGATCGAAAATACTATTAGAAATTCACACACAACTATGAAATTCTGAGTTCGAATTCAAAATATAATGTTCAATATAATAATATCGGCATTTTACTAAGTGAGTTAAAATTTAAAAGATATTTTGTTTTCTTTTATATACACCTCTTAAACGAATAAATGCACCGGAATCACTTAAAAAAATAGAATATAGGAATTCAATTTTTGTGGCGGTAACTAAGCTTCTATTAAATTCCTGTAAGAATTAAATTTATTGAGATACTGAGCAAGAACAATGGCTGACTGGATCATTGTATTCAAGTAGGATGGTTAAATCAATCGATATTACACCATCTAAAACCAATATGTACCTTCAAATTTTAACCAAATAATTCAACTACAATTGCAACTGATTTTGGACCAACTTAAACCTTAAAAAAAACGATTTTGGACCACCTAAATAAGCTTCACCCAAACTCTTGCTAATTTAATTAAGACTATGGTCCAAATCAAACTTGAATTTCACATATCTTACAATAAAAGTAGATGCTCATATACCTTCGTGTTTTCTCACCCGCGTCAAATATATTATCAGAATTTAGTATTCAGTAGCGTATTTAATTTAATTTTACATTACAACTCAATTAACGACAAGAATAGTTCTTTAATAACTTGCTTGTTTCCACAATCCAACCAAATTAATCACCAGAGTTCCTTAGTTCTTCAATTCATTAACTCGAGCTGAAAAAAACCAATTCATCATTAAGAACTCTGTGAACAAAACAAACTCATGTATTTAGGAATCAATCAAAAACAACAAGCTCACATTTGCATAAGTTAACTAACTCGCCCATATCCATAATCCTTCTTAGTTAATGTCACTTACATATATATATTTTTATTTTGAGTCAATGTCACTTTTATATTTGTTAAAGTGGTACTCAATTAAGAAGACTTTGGAGATCAACTTATGATAGTCAAAATCAATTTGTATTGGGTTGTTATTTCAGTTAATTAATTGTAACTATTTTTCTTAACTATTTGTGAATTGTAACCAACTAATATAAAAAGGAAGCAAACAGAAAAACAGAGAGAGAGCGAGAGTGCAAAAACGAGTTCTGTTTTTGCCAAGAAACTCAAGCATTAGAGTACAAAACTATGGTAATCATTTCATCTCAAATTAGTGATATTTCGAAGTCAGATCTAGTCCCCAGACGTAGGAGTTTAACTCTGAATTGGGTTAACAATTGTGTGTGTTCATTTTAGCATTGCAAGCTTTAATTCTGTTTCAATTATAATTGTAGAAAGTTAGAAACCAAAAACGTTGAATGTTCTTCGTTCCAATTCTGATCAATATTCGTTTTACAGAAACGCAGAATGTTCTCCATTTTAATTTTTAATCAATATCAATTTTTCTTTGGAAATCAAGAACATTCTTAGTTGAGAAACTCATTGATCTCCAATTTTAAACAACAATATTGTTTTTACTTACGGTTGTTTTTCTTTCAAACTAAAATTATTAATTTAAATGTAAGCTCGATCTCATATTTTAACATTGCAATATTTCAACTTTTAGAAGGGACACGGTGGCAAACTGTATGTTGAAAAGCCTCCGTTGGAGGTGCTCTAAGGATGAAGATCTACGTGGCATGAGAATCAATGCGGTACTAATATCCACTTCATAAATGTAATGACCACAAAACAATGAGTTTCATATTGATACATTACCTTTATAAAACTTTTCATAATGTCAATTAATTGCCATCAATCTGATTTACTCCTTCGTCTTTATTATATAAGTGGAATTTGAATTTACTTTTTTGGTCCCAAATATAGAAAATTGCAATATTTTATATGTATTTTTATGTAAATGACATTTTTATCCATGTACCATTATTTTAAAATATTTTATTTATTTATATTTATTCAGCTTAATGATAGTTTTGATCCATTTATTTTTATTAATTCACGGAATTGATTCTCTTATTTTAGTTGACAATTTTGTTCTTTGCCTTATATTTTTAAAATAAAAAATTACAATTTGATATATTTTAAATGATGTGACGTATGATTTTATGATTTAGAATCATATAGATACATTAATTATTCATATGTCACGATATTTAAAGAATGTCAAATTTTATAATAGAGAGACCGATTTATTAAATTAATAAAAATAAGAGAAATAAACCGCAATTAAATATGTTTATTCTGTTACTATTTCTCATGAATGACATAGGCCCAAACGTTTTTCAACTTTTTTAACTACTTCTACTATATTAAGATGAAAATATGTGTAGTTTGGCATTTAATTATAAATGTTGTAATATAGTGTGTGAATTTAAAAATGGTTGAAGTCCCACATGAAAAAATCTTATATGTTGAGTAGTTTTCATCACTATATAAAGATTTTTTAAACTTTTGTTGAAGTCCCGTATTGGATAGAAAACATATGTGAATTTGCTTTCATCACTATACAAATAGTGTCATTTTATTGTGAAAAGTACACCAAAGTTGGATGCAATTCTCAACTTTTTATTTTATTTTTTATTCTGCTCGATATATTTCCGAGTCACTTCTCTCATTTCTTTCTATCCCTTCGATTTTTAGTGGTTCTAATACGACTTCCATTTAGAACAGTTTTTATGCGGTAGTCCCTTCGATTTTTGAGTGGTCATAATACCATTGTCCTTATAGAATGGTTTTTATGTCGTAGTCTCTTCGATTTTTGAGTGGTCGTAATACCAATGTCCTTTTAGAGCGGTTGTTATGTCGTAGTTCTTTTGATTTATGAGTGGTCACAGTACCATATTGCGAGTTGCTTTAACCGCCATATGGAGAGTGACTTTAATCGTCATATTGAGAGTAACTTTAACTGCTATATTGAGGGTGTAATTCTAGAACGGTTTTCTACAGTGCAATGGAACTCTGATACAGTGAATCTGAGCTGTTTTATCCTAGGGACGTCGTGGTTGATAGTCTGTCTTACACAACTTGGGCAGTGTCGCGAAACGTCTTAAAAAGAGCGACCTAGTCCATGACTCAACTCATAATATATTCGGTGACATAAATTGATTTTCAAACAGTTTTCAAAATTCAAAAAACAACAATTTTAAGATGTTTCTTTTTGCCATGTCAACCGAAGACATTATTAGATCTGTTTCTTGGGGCAAACAAAAAAGGATAAGAAAGCTGAAGAGGTAACCTATGGGAGGGTAATGATTACCTCTATAAGAAATATATTCTTAATGGACTTGCAGATGATCTATATGAATACTACAGTTCCAACAATAGTGTCAGACATGTATGAGATGCTATAAAGAAGAAATATGATACCGAGGAAGTTGGAACTAAAAAGTGTGTTGTAGCCACTACCTCAAGTATCAGAGTATTAGATGACCGATGACATTTCAGTGGAGGTTCATTCCCGTGAAATTCAGAAGATACCTCATGAGATCATCTTTTAAGGTATGATTTTAGATGAATTTCAAATTGATTGTTATTATCAACAAATTGCCTCTGTTTAGAAGGATTTCAAAAAAATTCTCTTACATTTAAAACAAAAGAATTTTCTCTAAAGAATATGATAATCTGTCTCTAGAGATAAGAAAAAAAATCTTGTTTATAATTTTTTTCTAAATAAGGCAATTTTTTCTGATGCATTTTTAAATTAAATGTTGAAATTAATAATGTCTCCTTCTATTTACATGTTGTGTTATTTTAATATTTGACATGCTAGACTCTGTCATGTGATTTCAATCTTAAGTAACTTAGATTTAATTCCAAAGTTATCTTTAAATGATTTTGAAATATGTGATTTTTGTAGTCAAACTAAAATAACAAAGAGTTCACATAAATCTGTAGTTAGATAATCTAAGTTTTTAGATTTATTACACTCTGATATATATTGGACGTTAACCAGAAATGAAACAGTTATTTTATCACTTTTATTGACGATCATTGTGACTATACTTTTGTATATCTAATGAATAATAAAAGTGAAGCCTTAACATGTTTAGGATCTTTGTAACTGAAATTGAAAATCAATTTGGTAGAAAGATTAAGAGGTTTTGTAGTGATAGAGGAACTAAATATGATTCTAGTTCATTTAAAGAATAAAACTCGTACTGAACTAGCTGTTGTTATTACGCTTAACTCTAGTGTTGCATCTCATTGGTGGGGGAAATTATTTTGATTGTTTGTTATGTTTTGAATAGATTTCTTAAATCTAAAAACAAAACACCTCCTTATGACATAGTGAAGAGAAGACAATCGAACTTCTCTTATTTTCGAACTTGGGGCTGGTCTGGCTTATGTCAGAATCCCCGATCCAAAGAAAATTAAACTCGCTAGTACAATCTATGAATGTGTATTCATTGGGTATGCAGTAAACAATAAAGCGTATAGGTTTTATGACCTAAATGCGAAAGTGATCATAGAGTCAAATGATGTTGACTTCTACGAAAATAAATTCCCTTTCAATTCAACAAATAGCGGGGGCAGCGAACCAAGTCACATTTCTGTGACAAGAAGCACTGAAAGCAATAAAACAAGGCGAAATAGAAACTCAAAGAAGTAAGAGAGTCAAAGTTATGGACCTGAATATACAACCTATAATTTACAATAGGATCCTGCAAATCTTAAAGAAACTTTATCATCATTGGATGCAGATTTATGGAAAGAAGCTATAAACGCTGAAATGGATTCTCTAGAGTCTAACAAGACCTAACATTTGGTAGACTTGTCTCATGGTTGCAAACCAATAGGTTGTAAATGGATTTTGAAAAAGAAACTAAAACCCGATGGAACTGTTGATAAATACAAGACACGCCTTGTAGCCAAAAGTTTTAGACAAAGAGAAAATATAGATTTCTTAACACTTTTTCACCAGTCACTAGAATAACATTCATTAGGGTACTCATTTCTCTAGCAACCATTCATAACTTGGTGATACACCAAATGGATGTTAAAACAACTTTTTTAAATGGTGATTTGGAATAAGAAATCTATATGGAGCAACCTAAAGGTTTTGTAATTCATGTACAAGAAGATAAGGTCTGTAAGTTAGATAAATGTATGTATAGTCTTAAACAAGCTCTTAAGCAATGACATGAAAAATTTGATAATTTGATTATATCGAATAAGTTTAAAGTGAATGAAAGTGACAAATGTATTTATTACAAATCTGAAAATGGCATTTGCACTATCATATGTCTCTATGTAGACAACATATATTTGGTTCAAACATTCATGTTGTAAATACTGTGAAATCATTGTTGAGTAACAACTTTGATATGAAATACCTCGGAGAAACAAGTGTAATCCTAGGAATCAAGATTACTAGGTCAGAAAAGGAATTTCTTTGGATCAGTTTCACTATGTTGACAAGATCTTAAAGAAATACAAATACTTTGACTGTAAACCTACTTGCACGCTATATGATCTAAGTATGAAACTTTTCAAGAACACTAGTGAATGTGTTAGACAAATTGAATATGCAAGCGCCGAGCATCATTGGCAACCTCAGGTATACCACTGATTGTACTAGACCGACCATTGCCTACATCGTGGGACTATTGTGCAGGTTTACTAGTATGGAGCATTGGCACGCTATCGAAAGAGTCATGAGATACCTAAAAAGGACCATGAGTCTAGGATTACATTATCAAAGATTTCATGTCGTCCTTGAAATATACAATGATGCTGATTGGAACACCTTGTCAGATGTCTCCAAAGAAAGCAGTGGCTATATTTCTAGTATAGTCGATGGTGATGTATATTGGAAATCGAAGAACAGGTGATATTGGCTCAATCCACTATGGAGTCTAAAATGATAGCACTAGCTACTACTAGTGAAGAAGCGAGCTGGTTGAGATGTTTGCTAGCTGAGATCCCTTTATGGGAAAAACCTATGCCAGTTGTGTTGATCCATTGCGATAGTACCGCGACTATTGCAAATATTGAGAATCGTTAATACAACGGTAAGAGACGACAAATACGTCATAAGCACAATATTATTAGAGAGTTAGTTTCTAAAAAAGCTATTATAGTGGATCATGTACGCACTGATGAAAATTTAACAGATCCTTTGATGAAAGGTTAGCTAGAGAGAAAGTCCTAAATACATCCAAAAGGATGGGACTAATGCCTATAGAGTCACTCATGATGGTAACCCGACCTAAAAGACTAGAGATCCCAAGAATTAGGTTCAATGAGATGACCATGCTATTATATATTAGAGAAGCATGATTCCTGAAGCGGTGATAGGATAAGATAATAGAAACTCTTAATGAGATCTATACTCCATATGGAGTGGAGTACCTAGCTACAAGAATACTCTTGATAGACTCACCTATGTGAATGTGGAAGTAGGGCCGCTTCCTATGGAATTTCGAGGCATAATTCCTATAGCGTTCACTTAACTGGGATAAACGTGCAGGGCCATTAACGCACGGGCTTTTGAGAATACACCCTATGAAAAGGTTGTGTGTGGGTTTGATTTCAAAGATAGAGTTCAAGACTACAAGTCACTCTTGTTGAATCTGAATCTCACTTACTATGCAAAGGTTCGAGTCAAGAGACACTTTTGCTTATGCACAATCTTATAGAAGCGTTTGACGCTACTTCAGAAAAAAAATATTTTAATTCAAGTGGGGAATTGTTGGAACATAGTGTGTGAATTTAAAATGGGTTGAAGTCCCACATTGGAAAAATCTTATATGTTGAGTAGTTTTCATCACTATATAAAGATTTTTTAAACTTTTGTTGAAGTCCCACATTGGATAGAAAACATATGTGGATTTTCTTTCATCATTATATAAAGAGTGTCATTCTATTGTGAAAAGTACACCAAAGTTGGATGCAATTCCCAACTTTTTGTTTCTCTCTTTTTTATTTTTTTTTTTTTTTTTTTTATTTTGCTTGATATATTTTCGAGCCATTTCTCCCATTTCTTTCTATCCTTTCGATTTTTAGTGGTTCTAATACCACTTCCTTTTAGAACGGTTTTTATGTCGTAGTCCCTTCGATTTTTGAGTGGTCATAAAACCATTGTCCCTTCGATTTTTGAGTGGTCATAATACCATTGTCCTTATAGAACGGTTTTTATGTCGTAGTCCCTTCGATTTTTGAGTGATCATAATACCACTGTTCTTTTAGAGCGGTTGTTATGTCGTAGTTTTTTTTTATTTATGAGCGGTCATAGTACCTTATTGCGATTTGCTTTAACCGCCATATTGAAAGTGACTTTAACTGTCATATTGAGAATGACTTTAACCGCTATATTGAGGGTGTAATTCTAGAACGGTTTTCTAAAGTATAGTGGAACTCTGATAGTGGATCTGAACTGTTTTATCATGGGGATGTCGTGGTTGATAGTCTATCTTGTACAATTTGAGCAGTAATATCTTCGGTGACATAAATTGATTTTCAAACAATTTTCGAAATTTAAAAAACAATAATAAATTATAAGAGAATAAATTATAAGAGTAGCTTCAACCATAGCGGTGCATGCGAAAATCTATCAGAATTATTGAGAAATCGAATTATTTAATGACCTTGCGTAATATAATATCCTAAAGATGTTCTTGACGTGTGGATATGATCAAGAGGCGAAGAGCATCCCATGAAGTTCAAGAGATATAGAAGTTGACAGGATGCCAAATTTGCCAATGGCAATAAATATGAACATTCACATATTGGGTGCTTTTTCAATTGGCCCTTCTTACCCGTTGCACAGGTCTTTCTATTGAAGAAGAGACATCAATTATGATTATTAATCTCTCCTCTCCATCTTGCATTGAATTTAACTAGAAGCTACCAAAAAAACTACACTACATTGACTTTATTTTTTTAAATTGCTTGGAGATAATGCTTTCTTTGGGAATTCTAAATAATATGTGTTTGATTAGGGTTGATGGAGGGAAGATTATGTAATATTTTAAATAAAATTGTTAGTCTTTTGTTTAGTTTTTAAGAGTGGAGGAAAGGCGAGCGCATAACATCTCCAATTTGGATCTTCCATTCAAGTTTTCATCAAATCTACGTCGATCTTTTCTATTTTTTTTTATATTATTCTTTTTTTAAATTGAAAGTTTATATTATTAGATCATAAATGTAAAATTTTATACAAATTTAAAATCACTTGATATGTTATTGAAACTCATAAGAATTTACGGTGTTTATTAAAAGTGTATAAAACATTAATTTTGATGTATTTCAATGATATATAAAATAATTTTATATATGTGTAAAACTTTATATGCATAATCTTTATGATATTAACTTTTAATTTAAACTAAAAAAAATTGAAAAAAAAAGTAAAATTAAGAAAATCAAGAGAGGGTTGAGAGAGATTGAAAGAGACTTAGATTGAGAAAATCCAATCCAAGATTTCTCATAAATTTCCTTTTATTCTCTATCCATTTTAGAGAGATTTGAAGGTGAGAGGAAGTGATTAAATGCATATATAAATCATTTAAAAAATCTCTCATTTTCTTTTGATTAAAATTTATCTTCTCCTCACATTAGAAACTTCATTTCTTTTTGTAATTAATATTTATGCACATTTTTCTTAATTTTGATGTCAATAAAAAGTCGAAATTAGTTTTGACGATACAAAGTCCAAATAACATTTTATATATTTCTATAAGATTATGATTTGGTTTGTTATAGGATAACCAGAATTTGCTCAAAATAATAAAAGTTATTTTGAACTTATTTGTTACAGATTAATTAAATAATTTTAATATTTAGTATAATTTTAATATTTAGTAACTTAGATAATGATTGTTAGATATTGTTACATGATAAAAATAACATTTTTAAAATAAAAATGCATCTAAAAATGATTTTTACGAGAACTATTCAAAATAATTTTTCATTTTAACCATTTGATAAATTTTATTGAATTTTTTTCCAAACAATGTTTTAGCAAAAAAGTGCAATACAAATGATTTTTTATGAGAAAATTCTCAAACCAATTTCTCTTTTGAAGTTTTTTTTTTTTTTAAAAAAAACTTCTTTTAAAAAGTTATAAGAAAAATTTGAATATTATTTTTAATCATTTTTATAAACGCTGAAACAAACAAGCCCTAAATATAAGTATTACTATCACAATATAACTATCACATTTGACAATTTCACATAAGTTAAGAAAAAAATATTAATGAAAGAAAGAGAATTGTGATTTTGTAAAAATGTCTTTATTATTCATTGGTGCATTTTATTTATCATAAATGCTAACAGAAGAATAATAACTTGAAAGTGATGCACATAATATTAAAACTTAAATATATTTTGTGGTTTATCTTTTACCAAATATTTGTTTTGATTTTTTTTTTATCATTTTTTAATTTTATTTTCGTCTTTTATCTTTTATAAATAAAGAATGTTAGTCTTTTTTCACAATAATCGATTCAAAGAATTTACATATGTTTGAAAACATGCATGAAACTTTTTTTTTAAATGCAAGCTTATTATTGAATTAAATGGATTTTTTTTAAATTGGTCTACATGAAATAGCAAAGAAACTTTTACACATTAAGCTAGACTTTATAGATGTAATGATAAATGACAAAAATTAATAAAAAAAAAAGAAGATAAAGGAACGAAACGAATATTAAGTAAAAGGTAAATGACGAAAAAATATATTTAATATTAATTAAATATTACAATTTGAAATCTAAATAATTAAAATTGCATCGGAAACAAAAGTGTCAATCTTAAGACAACTGATTTTTGCAAATAAGATAGTTAGTTGTTGTGGGATGGAGAGTAAATAATATTTATTACTATTGATGGCAAAAAGCAGTACTAGCAGATAAAATATGCGACAGACATGGGACAAATAGCTTAACGAGTTCCCAAGATAAAATAAAAAATATTTTTTTGAAGTGAAAATTTATTTAGAAAGAAAAGGAAAACAAGAATTGGGGGACATAGAACTAACCCAACAAAAGAAAAAAAAGCTAAAAAGATTCATCAAATCATGTAGGTTTTCTAGTCCTTGAGCGGAAATTATATAATATAGGTTTCTTTAGCATATTCTATTTTCTTACCTTAGAAATTAATTCCGTAAAAGGATTTTCACTTAGAATTTGAGTTGGGCCCTACACAACCCCCACAAAATTGACTTGTAGGGTAAGGATTACCCATCACTTATAAACACTTTGTCAGACTTTATCCCATCACTTCTAAGTCCTGAACAATCCTGATACGTAAATTATCATCAATAACAATAGCATTCGAGTTAACATCTAAATCAAAAGAGATTTCATGGTTGCTCTTCGCTATCACTGCACCACTCCAAAAATGAACAATATGAATGTCTGGATATTGAAAATCCTCTCGTAAATGATATGTGTTATCTAAATTAGATACGCTAGAACCAAATACCTTATGAATTATATTTTTAAGACCCCATGTATCCTGCACCTCAAATTACTTAAGTGCCTTTGTAATGGTTTTTGAAACCCCAAAATCAACTAAATCCAAGGCAAAAGTTTCATCCCAATTTTTATCAAGTTTTGCCTAATCAGATGGAGAAAATTCTTGAATAACATTGGTGTCTTCTAGTTTAATGTTGGGAATATAATCAACAAAAAGATATTTAACAACATGATGAATACTATTATCCTGAATATTTTTGTTTGTATCTTAAGTATTGACCTTGTTTGCAACATAGTGCTTTTAAGGCCATACATTTTTACCAATTTCTTTATCACTGCAACATCTTCAGCAAAGTGAGTTATATTGTGACCATTAGAATATTTTCAACATTTATCTATAGAATTTTCTCTAATATTACAAGATTCACAAAACAATGACAGATTTTCATAATCAATGTAAACAAAAAATGCATAACTTTTACGTTCAACAAGAATATGATGTCTCATCTCATGTGTCATGTCCAAGTCAATAAATACTCAAGAAAAAAGTCCCAACATTTTTAAGTTGGTTGCTTCATCTAAAGATAAAGGGTGCCCATACCTGAATCAATTGTGAAGATGATATTTGGCGTCCAATATTCCTGAGACATATTATAGTTACGAATTCAGCATTAGGCCTTTAGGTTCCTTACAAAATTCAAATTTAAATTATTTTTCTACAAGAAAATGCAAAGAAGACACAACTTCAAATTCCACGGTCCAACTATTCGAACATTTTTCAATTCGTTGGGAGAAACAAATGGGAGTTTATAAAATCCTTTCCTAAGGGGAACTATCTGTCATGAATCAAATGATTACCATATTTTAAGAAGTTTCTCAAGCAAAATCAACAATGTCATTGGTGTATCACTTATAGACATGGTGACTCTACCATGAAAGTTATTCTTGCAACTCGCCAAACCTAATTGGTATTCTTCTTTTCTAGATTTTTGATGGCAAGGGTCGACCCTTTGACACAGGAGTTTGGTAACTGACTAAAAGGTATTGTGCATGAATTCTTGAGACCTTCTGCAAAAGATTTGATTAGGGGCTTCTGAGTGTTGGCCAACACAATTGTGTTGTTTGAAGGAATGGTTATCACTAACATTATCGAAGTTGAGTCAAGAAGAACATACCATGTGAGTGTTTATGTATAGTAGTCATTGACGCGACATATATGGTTTGGAAGTGACGATGTCGCCAATGACCAGAACCACACAAAAATCAAAACCTAAACCTGTATTAGATAACTCCAAACGCATACAAACAACCAAATGGTATGAAAAGGCAAATGAACGGGATCTGGAAATGCATATGACTCAATATGGAAAATGAGATTGAAACGGAACCATGTTGAATGTGATCTGGAAGATGAACATGCAAAGGCATAATGTTATTAGGGTTTAGGGTGATGTCGGCGCCATGTTGAATGTGAACGATGATGTCGACGCCACGGTGGTCTTGGGTGGTTTCAAACCCTAAAAAGTACAAGGTTTTCAATTGCAGATATTTTCTCTCCAGTCAGTCACCCCATTATTTTTCCTCAAATAAACGAATATTTTGACAACCTGCTAATTATGAATATAGAGACAGATCAGGTGTAATGATATTCTTACCCGCAGATATCCCTAAATGTTAGTAAATTAATGAAATTGATATGTTGTCATGAGTTTGGTTTATGTATTAATGTATTTATATTTTTTATGATGGAAGTTTGTGATATATTTTATTTGTGTGATAATGTATTAATAATTTTTGTGCTTACAAAAGAGGAGAAAGATTCTACTTAATTACAACAAAAAATAATTTGTACTTAAATAGTTTTTTATTTATTTAAAATTAGATGATATCTATAAATATTCGTGTTTATATATGAGGATATTTAAAAATTTGCTAAATATCTATTTAACATATGTGGATAGGATACAATATCATTTTATGCAACAAATAATGTAGTGGATAATTATTATGTATCCGTAAATACTTATTGCTATCCCTTATTACTTACAAAGTCAAAACCATTATATTTTTGAAATAAAGTTAAAACCACTAGTGAGGTTAATGCTGAACTACTTTCACAAGTGGTTCATCGTGATTTCTACTTAAAAATCATCATAAATTCTAACGATTATCGAAGATATTATTAAGAAATAATAATTCATGACCCTCGTCGTCTTTAAAGTAGGGCTGGTCTGAGAGTAAGATCACTAGAGCAACTGCTTTAAACCTCCAAGAAAAACAAAATTTTTACTTAATCAAAAGGCGTAAAAAAAATTTTACTTAATAAAAATGTCTCCTCATGTGTTTGGTCGACCATGCTTTTAAAATTAAAATATATAAAATATTTCTAATTTAATATTATCTCAATAATATTAAATCAATTGAAAAAGGAATATTACATGATATCAATTATATTAATTCAGTGATCTTGTAACACCCCGAGTTTAAAATACAGCGCGAATGTATTTTTTTTTTTAAAACGAATACATAAATAAAAGAGTTTTCAGAATTGCGTTCCATGGAAATTAAAATCAATTCAAATTAAATATCATGCGACTTCGTAATTAAAAATAGTAAGGAATTTTAAAACAGCAACATCACAATTGAATCGAATGAGATATTTATGGGAATTTGATCTTTATAATATACTAAAATAAAGATACATCAAAATATTTATCAGAGTGCGGAAGAGTTTTACAATAATTCCCAAAATAAATATTTACAACCATTGAGTTCAAAACTCTATACATAAGTCTACTCTGATCATACCCTAAGCTACAGTAGCATTACAATATTCACAAGTCTTTTCTTCACCCAACTGCTCATCTCTTTGCATAGCCCACAAGTAAAGATCAAGGGAAACTAACAACGTTCCCTGTCGTTAGTATGACCATCAGGGGTACGGTTCTGAATCTCATCTGAGGGCAACACCCAATTTCCACAATAATTGTAAAGGGTCACCGACCGAAAATAACAATTACCACATAGCAGTTATATCAAGAATATCAAACATATTCATAGTACATGATGATAAATAAGGATGCTAAATTTTGAAATACATGTCATTTGTACTTTACAAAACAGCAACCAAGTAAGTATAAAAATCATGATGTAAGCACAAAACATCAATTCATCCGAAATTATAGATTTTCAAACGTGACCCTCCGGTCAAACACTCCGATGCAATATGTATATGCTCATGTTCATAAATTCTTGGAATCACCAAGGTGCAGTCACTTACAGACCAGCACAATTTAACGGCCCTCATGACCAGGGTGCAATCGCATACAGATTAGCACTAGTGCAGTCGCATACAGACCAGCACTCGTGCAGTCACTACAGTCCAGCACGTTTGACATAAACCAAGGTACAATCACTATAGATCAGTACCTAGTGCAATCACTACAAATCAGCACGTGGCTGCGCATTTCAGGATACAGACACTACAGTCCAGTACCAGTGCAGTCGTTTATCTGACCAACACTTATATACCAAGGTACAATCACAGATTAGTACCTAGTGCAATCACTACAGATCAGCACTCGTACAATCACTACAGATCAGCACGTGGATGCGCATTACTCTGTGGCCCATCGCGGGTACCACCTGACTATGCCATGCATGAATATGCATTGTTTCACTTCATTGAAAACAGTATGCAACCTTAGTAAAATTCATGCATTTTCCTCATTTGTCAAAACATCTCAACACATTCAAAGATTAACCATTCAAGCAAGCATTACACTTTGCATTACCTCAAAGTTCCACTCTTTATTAACAAAGGTTTTTCCCCAACTGTTACGATTCAAAACTGTGATTAAAACTGAGGTTTCTGGCAAAAGTACGAATCTGTATTCGAATACAGCTTCATTGTATTCGAATACAGGGGCTGTCACAGTACAAAAATCAGAATTTCTACAACTTCAGTAAATTAAAAAAAAACTTCATCATCACCACTTCAAACTATCACCAAATTTCCATTTTTAATCACCACAAACCTTCCTAAGGTACCCCAACACTTAAGGTTTATAAAACAATGTTAAAAACTTGAATTTCTGAAAAATACGAATCTGTATTCGACTACAGCTACCTTGTATTCGAATACAGAAGCTAAAACAATGAAAATTCAGCATTCTATATTCGAATACGAGGCCTTCGTAGTCGAATACAGATGCGAAGTCAGTGGCAAAAGTTGCAAATCTGTATTCGGCTACAGAGGGTTGTAGTCGAATACAATGGTTAAAACAGAAGCAAAAATTGCAAATCTGTATTCGGCTACAGAGGGTCGTAGTCGAATACAGATGCTAAGTCAGTAGCAAAATTGGAAAATCTGTATTCGACTACAGGGGCTCGTAGTCGAATACAAGTTCGAAAACTTAGGGAAAACATAAGCTTTGCAGGTTGTATTCGATACACTCAATGCCGTATTCGAATACACCTTCGAAATCAGTGAATTTTCCTGAAACTTCAACACATTTTCAAAACCTTTTCTTTTGAAAATCCAACCCAACACTAGAATCATAATTCCCCTCTTTTAAAACCTCAACTCAGAACATTTTTCATCAAATACCAACAACAGATTTTTCATAAAAATACTTCTACCATTTTAAATCCCTTTTCATTTGAAACAACCATCAACACCAGATTGTTTAACAAAACACAGCAAAACACATATTTCTCAAACCAAAATAACCTCACTGATTTTTAACAAAACAAAATCAGAACCAGAATCATCATTCAACACTCACAGAATGATTTTCAAAACATAATACAATGTTTTTCACAAACATAAACCAAATATCATTCATCACACATGCATTTACAGCCCTAAATGCAATCTAGAAAGTTGGAAGGTGCCCTTACCTTAGTTACGTTCCGTTAGCTCGTACGCTTCTGCGACAAAAGCCGACGATACTCCCGTTCGCGTTCGCCACTACGAAAATTAGTTCTTTAGCTCCGTAACGATCAGAGGAATGACTTTCGTACTCGAAACTTTCTGATTCGAATCTCAGATTTTCCAGAACGATGACTTTTAAGTAAACTGTTTTTCTTCACCAACACTTAGAAAATTAGAAGAAGAAGAAGAAGATAAAGCAGAACTGGCGCGTAGAGGAAAGAAGGAAAAGCTTCTTAATTAAATATCCACATAAAGCAACTGACACAGCAGAGGAGAGAGGAATTGTTTCCTTTTTCACAAATATCTACGCCACCTCACCAATTCTTATACCAAAATATCTTTTGATCCTCCAGCACTTAACCCGTTTCCGTCGAATATTGCAGAGAATATCTTAATTAACGGTCCGATAATTTAATTACTCAAAATTAAATTAATCCATCCATTATCCAATAATTTTAATTCGACCTCCAAAACAATTAATTAATTATATATATATATATATATATATATATTTACACAAAATATACATATATTGAATATTACACCGATATTCCCAAAATACCCTTAAAATCAAATCTGAATTTAATTTTAAATTTAAGGGTCTTACAATACTACCCCCCTTAAATTAGTTTCTTCCTCGAAACTACATGCCGTTAAACAAATGAGGATGTTATTCCCTCATCTTACTCTCTAGTTCCCAAGTCGCGTCTCCAGTAGTCGGATTCCATATCACTTTGACTAGTGGGACTTCCTTGTTTCTCAGCTGTTTGATCTTCCTGTCCTCAATTCTTACAGGTAATACTTCAAATGACAGGTTATCCTTCAGCTGAATCGTGTCTGGTTCAATCACATGCGACGGATCTGAAATGTACTTCCTTAGCTGCGACACGTGAAATACGTCATGAATATTGGACAGCATTTGAGGTAAAGCTATCCGGTAAGCCAATGGTCCGATACGCGCAGAAATCTGATATGGTCCAATAAACTTTGGAATCAATTTTCTGGATTTAATAGCCCTGCCCACTCCAGTTGTAGGCGTGACTCTTAGAAATACATGATCGCCTTGCTGAAATTCCAAAGGTCTGCGACGCTTGTCCGCATAACTCTTTTGACGATCCTGTGAAATCTTCATTTTCTCTTGTATCCTCTTGACTTTTTCCGTAGTTTGTTCCACCATCTCAGGTCCAACAATCATACTTTCCCCGTCTTTATACCAACACAAAGGCGTTTGACACTTGCGTCCATACAAAGCTTCATATAGTGCCATTCCAATACTTGCGTGGAAGCTGTTGTTGTAGGTGAACTCAATCAATGGCAGCACATCATCCCAACTTCCTCTGTCATCCAATACGCATGCTCTTAATAGATCTTCCAAGGACTGATTTGTTCTTTCTGTTTGTCCATCTGTTTGTGGATGATAAGCTGAACTCAATTTCAGTTTCGTTCCCAACGCTTCATGCAACGCTCTCCAAAAGTGAGATGTGAATTTTGGATCACGGTCCGATACAATGCTCGATGGAACTCCGTGTAATCTCACAATTTCAGCAATGTAAATCTCTGTTAGCTTATCTACCTTATAAATGGTCTTTACCGGCAAGAAATGTGCAGATTTGGTCAATCGATCCACGATTACCCAAATCGAATCATTCTTTCTTCTTGTCTTGGGCAGTCCAGTTATAAAATCCATGGAAATGCTATCCCACTTCCATTCTGGTATATCCAAAGGCTGCAACATTCCAGCGGGTCGTTGATGTTCCACCTTCGCTTTTTGACAAGTTAAACAAGCCGATACGTACTCCGCTACGTCCCTCTTCATTCCTGGCCACCAATAATTTGGTTTTAAGTCTTGATACATCTTGGTCGCTCCAGGATGAATACTCAATTTGCTCTTATGAGCCTCTTCCAAGATCGTTCTTCTCATGTCTGCAACTTCCGGTACGCAAATCCTTCCATTACATCTCAGAATATTATCTGTTCCGACCCTGAATTCAGCTGTCTGTCCTTGCGTTATTAGGTTCCTCTTTTCTTGAATTAATGCATCATCTTGCAGATTTGCAATCTCCTAAAGTAATCCACTTGAAATGGTTATCATTCCACACTTTAAAATTCCCGGTGCAAACTCTACATCCAAGTGTAGATCTCTAAATGCTTCCCACAACTCTTGTTGTCTGGCCATCATCATTGAGGACACTGTTACGCTTTTTCTGCTCAATGCATCAGCCACTACATTGGCTTTTCCAGGATGGTACTGTAATGAAAAATCAAAATCTTTGAGAGTCTCCATCCATCTCCTCTGACGCATGTTCAGTTCTTTCTGATCGAACAGATACTTCAAGCTCTTATGGTCGCTGAACACCGTGAACGTGCATCCATAAAGATAGTGTCTCCAGACATTCAATGCAAACACTACAGCAGCAAATTCTAGATCATGAGTCGGATAGTTCCGTTCGTGAGCTTTCAACTGCCTTGAGGTTCTGATGTTGCATCAAAACACAGCCCGGACCTTGGTGAGATGCATCACAATAAACCTCATATGGTTCCTCTGGTTGTGGTAAAGCCAACACTGGTGAGGTTGTCAATTTTTCCTTAAGTAACTGAAAATTCTCTTCACACTTCTCTATCCACGCAAACGGCTGATTTTTCATGGTAAGTTGTGTCAAAGGAGCTACAATCTTAGCAAATCCTTCAATAAATCTCCTGTAGTATCCTGCCAGTCCGACGAAACTTCTTATGTCCGTGATGGTCTGAGGTTGTTTCCAAGCAAGAATTGTCTCAATCTTTGTCGGATCTACTGCAATTCCTTCCTTTGTTATTACATGTCCCAAGAAATTCACTTTCTCCAACCAGAATTCACACTTCGACAGATTGGCGTACAATTGCTTCCCTCGTAAAATTTCCAGAACTTGACGCAAATGCTCTCCGTGTTCTTCTTCATCCTTTGAATAAATCAAAATATCATCAATGAATACCACCACGAATTTATCTAAAAATGGACTGAAAATCCTATTCATATAATCCATAAAAATCGCTGGTGCATTCGTAACTCCAAATGGCATAACAAGATATTCATAATGCCCGTAACGAGTCCTAAAAGCGGTCTTTTGAATATCTCCTTCTCTTACCCGAATCTGATGATAGCCTGACTTCAAATCGATCTTTGAAAACACAGCTGCTCCCCTCAATTGGTCCATCAAATCATCTATGCGTGGTAAAGGATAACGGTTTTTAATGGTTACCTTGTTAAGTTGCCTGTAATCCACACATAAGCGTGAACTTCCATCCTTTTTCTTTACCAATAACACCGGAGCTCCCCACGGTGACACACTTGGCCTGATAAATCCTTTCTCCAACAGACCTTCAATTTGATCCTTAAGCTCGTTTAATTCCAATGGCGACATTCAATACGGTGCAATTGAAATGGGTCCAGTTCCTGGGTGTAAATCAATGAAGAACTCCACTTCTCTTACTGGGGGTAATCCTGGAATTTCTGTTGGAAATACGTCCGGATACTCTTTGACTAACACTACATCTTCTATGCTCACATCCATCTTGGTCTCCACGTTAGCTAATGATAAAAATTCCTGAGTTCCTTCTCTCAGTGATACTCCAAGCTTGTTAGTAAACAAATACCGGACGACTCCAGGTTCGGGAAAAAGAACTAATTTGCGGGCACAATCCAAGACTACATAATTATAAGACATCCAATCCATGCCGAGAATTATCTCGAGTGATTGCAGGGGTAAACAGATTAAATTAACCAAGAAATCTCTATCTTGGATTGTTACAGGACAACGTAAACATGTAGAATTTACAGTCAAAGTCTGAGCAGGTGTGGAAACAATCAAATCAAAAGGCAAGGCAGACATAGATAGCTTCAAACGATTCACACAATCCATAGCAATGAAAGAATGAGTTGCTCCCGAATCAAAAAGTGCAGTTAATGTGTTACCTGCAATCTGGCAGTCTTGCTGGATTAAATTAGGAGTTTGACTTCCAGCAGCAGCATCCATGTGGTAGACGCGTCCCCTAGCAATAGGACGAGTGGCCCTAGCTGTATTCATTGTTGGTTCTACCTTCGGAGCCCGACAATCCCTTGCGACGTGTCCCGGTTTTTGACAATTGAAACATACAAGATCCCTTGTGGTACAAGCTGGAGCTATATGCCCTTCCTTCCCACAGCAATAGCACCGGACTCCTTGTCCCAGTTGTCTTCCAAAGTTCTGATTTCCTGGCCGATTCTGGCCTCTACTGCTGTTTTGAGGTCTGTTATATGGCTTAAACATTTGCTTTCCTTTGCTGTTTGGATAGTTCATTCGGCTGGGTCCTCCCGAATTAAAGTTTCCTCCTCGGTTGGCCCTCCTATTTTTCATGTCCTCAACCTCTCTACACTTCTCCACTAGAACTTGGAAACGTTGAATTCCCAATGGTAAAACGGAGTCTTGAATTTCATATTTCAGCCCACTTTGAAAACGATGACACATAAACTGTTCATCCACCTCTTCGCGGAAAAATCTGAAATGCCTTGATAGGGATTCAAATTTGGCTGCATATTCCCCCACTATCATGTTTCCCTGATGCAGTTTCAGAAAATCGTCACCCAATTTCGTTCTAGTGCTCATTGGGAAATATTTGTCCAAAAACTTCCTCTTGAACGACTCCCAGTTTACCTCCTCATGAGCTGCCCCCATCAGCAACCTTGTACTCCTCCACCAATACTCTGCATCCCCTAGCAGCAGATATGTAGCATAATTGACTTTTACTGCTGCCTGGCAGTTAATCATTTCAAAGATCTTCTCCATCTCCTGAATCCATTGGTCCGCTCTTTCTGGACCTTCATCACCCTTGAACTTGGGAGGATTATGACGACGAAAATCCTCTAGTCCTCTTGACTCAGTAGCACGAATTTCTCTTTCTCTTTTCTCTAAGTCGCGCTGAGTCTTCGCAGCCGTCTGTGCAGCAACAGACGCAGCCATATTAATCATTGCTTCAGCCATCCTATCTTCCCGGCTGTCGTTGGTTCTTACAGTGTTGTCTCTCCTTGGAGGCATGGTTCCACTACAAAACCATCATCAAGTAGAAATCTCACACCGTTTAGAATTATTCCAAAATATAGCTCAACAACATCATTACTTCAGCACACCACAACTATACAAGACTTGACACTCTAACTACTTGCTCCTATGTATGATCAGATAACGACTTAAAACCAACAATTAAATCAGAGCTTTAACCCAAAACTTTAACCAAATGCTCTGATACCACTAATGTAACACCCTGAGTTTAAAATACAGCGCGAATGTATTTTTTTTTTTAAAACGAATACATAAATAAAAGAGTTTTCAGAATTGCGTTCCATGGAAATTAAAATCAATTCAAATTAAATATCATTCGACTTCGTAATTAAAAATAGTAAGGAATTTTAAAACAGCAACATCACAATTGAATCGAATGAGATATTTATGGGAATTTGATCTTTATAATATACTAAAATAAAGATACATCAAAATATTTATCAGAGTGCGGAAGAGTTTTACAATAATTCCCAAAATAAATATTTACAACCATTGAGTTCAAAACCCTATACATAAGTCTACTCTGATCATACCCTAAGCTACAGTAGCATTACAATATTCACAAGTCTTTTCTTCACCCAACTGCTCATCTCTTTGCATAGCCCACAAGTAAAGATCAAGGGAAACTAACAACGTTCCCTGTCGTTAGTATGACCATCAGGGGTACGGTTCTGAATCTCATCTGAGGGCAACGCCCAATTTCCACAATAATTGTAAAGGGTCACCGACCGAAAATAACAATTACCACATAGCAGTTATATCAAGAATATCAAACATATTCATAGTACATGATGATAAATAAGGATGCTAAATTTTGAAATACATGTCATTTGTACTTTACAAAACAGCAACCAAGTAAGTATAAAAATCATGATGTAAGCACAAAACATCAATTCATCCGAAATTATAGATTTTCAAAAAAATACTTACTCACACAACAATTTTCCACCATCAACATAAAATCAAACGTGACCCTCCGGTCAAACACTCCGATGCAATATGTATATGCTCATGTTCATAAATTCTTGGAATCACCAAGGTGCAGTCGCTTACAGACCAGCACAATTTAACGGCCCTCATGACCAGGGTGCAATCGCATACAGATCAGCACTAGTGCAGTCGCATACAGACCAGCACTCGTGCAGTCACTACAGTCCAGCACGTTTGACATAAACCAAGGTACAATCACTACAGATCAGTACCTAGTGCAATCACTACAGATCAGCACGTGGCTACGCATTTCAGGATACAAACACTACAGTCCAGTACCAGTGCAGTCGTTTATCTGACCAACACTTATATACCAAGGTACAATCACAAATTAGTACCTAGTGCAATCACTACAGATCAGCACTCGTACAATCACTACAGATCAGCACGTGGA
The DNA here is from genome assembly GCA_037974295.1 of Cicer cuneatum. Classification (NCBI taxonomy): domain Eukaryota; kingdom Viridiplantae; phylum Streptophyta; class Magnoliopsida; order Fabales; family Fabaceae; genus Cicer; species Cicer cuneatum. Next base: position 69,130,208 of record JBBPBO010000005.1, read on the forward strand.
TGCGCATTACTCTGTGGCCCATCGCGGATACCACCTGACTATGCCATGCATGAATATGCATTGTTTCACTTCATTGAAAACAGTATGCAACCTTAGTAAAATTCATGCATTTTCCTCATTTGTCAAAACATCTCAACACATTCAAAGATTAACCATTCAAGCAAGCATTACACTTTGCATTACCTCAAAGTTCCACTCTTTATTAACAAAGGTTTTTCCCCAACTGTTAAGATTCAAAACTGTGATTAAAACTGAGGTTTCTAGCAAAAATATGAATCTGTATTCGAATACAGCTTCATTGTATTCGAATACAAGGGCTGTCACAGTACAAAAATCAGAATTTCTACAACTTCAGTAAATTAAAAAAAAAACTTCATCATCACCACTTCAAACTATCACCAAATTTCCATTTTTAATCACCACAAACCTTCCTAAGGTACCCCAACACTTAAGGTTTATAAAACAATGTTAAAAACTTGAATTTCTGAAAAATACGAATCTGTATTCGACTACAGCTACCATGTATTCGAATACAGAAGCTAAAACAGTGAAAAATCAGCATTCTGTATTCGAATACGAGGCCTTCGTAGTCGAATACAGATGCGAAGTCAGTGGCAAAAGTTGCAAATCTGTATTCGGCTACAGAGGGTTGTAGTCGAATACAATGGTTAAAACAGAAGCAAAAATTGCAAATCTGTATTCGGCTACAGAGGGTCGTAGTCGAATACAGATGCTAAGTCAGTAGCAAAATTGGAAAATCTGTATTCGACTACAGGGGCTCGTAGTCGAATACAAGTTCGAAAACTTAGGGAAAACATAAGCTTTGCAGGTTGTATTCGAATACACTCAATGCCGTATTCGAATACACCTTCGAAATCAGTGAATTTTCCTGAAACTTCAACACATTTTCAAAACCTTTTCTTTTGAAAATCCAACCCAACACTAGAATCATAATTCCCCTCTTTTAAAACCTCAACTCAGAACATTTTTCATCAAATACCAACAACAGATTTTTCATAAAAATACTTCCACCATTTTAAATCCCTTTTCATTTGAAACAACCATCAACACCAAATTGTTTAACAAAACACAGCAAAACACATATTTCTCAAACCAGAATAACCTCACTGATTTTTAACAAAACAAAATCAGAACCAGAATCATCATTCAACACTCACAGAATGATTTTCAAAACATAATACAATGTTTTTCACAAACATAAACCAAATATCATTCATCACACATGCATTTACAGCCCTAAATGCAATCTAGAAAGTTGGAAGGTGCCTTTACCTTAGTTACGTTCCCTTAGCTCGTACGCTTCTGCGACAAAAGCCGACGATACTCCTGTTCGCGTTCGCCGCTACGAAAATTAGTTCTTTAGCTCCGTAACGATCAAAGGAATGACTTTCGTACTCGAAACTTTCTGATTCGACACTCAGATTTTCCAGAACGATGACTTTTAAGTAAACTGTTTTTCTTCACCAACACTCAGAAAATTAGAAGAAGATAAAGCAGAACTGGCGCGTAGAGGAAAGAAGGAAAAGCTTCTTACTTAAATATCCACATAAAGCAACTGACACAGCAGAGGAGAGAGGAATTGTTTCTTTTTTCACAAATATCTACGCCACCTCACTAATTCTTATATCAAAATATCTTTTGATCCTCCAGCACTTAACCCGTTTCCGTCGAAATTAGCAGAGAATATCTTAATTAACGGTCCGATAATTTAATTACTCAAAATTAAATTAATCCATCCATTATCCAATAATTTTAATTCCACCTCCAAAACAATTAATTATATATATATATATATATATATTTACACAAAATATACATATATTGAATATTACACTGATATTTCCAAAATACCCTTAAAATCAAATCTAAATTTAATTTTAAGGGTCTTACAGATGTCATATTAAAATTTAAAAAATTCGTTTTAGTTCTTATATTAAAATTTGTCTTAGACATTCACATTTGGTGGGCCAACCCTAGTTTAGAGATAATTTATGATGATGTAATACAATATATCCGTGATAATTTAGTACGTTGTTAAAGTTTTAAACATTTTTTAATTATTAATCCATGATGAACATTGTTGATATTAGAATTTGCCTAGAGCCACTAAATAAATAGAAACACGAGCTATTCATGAGCCATTATTGTCAAGAATGTAAAGCTTGATCTCTGCTCATTTAACTAATCGAGTTTAAATATATGCTTGATTTGGTTTGTTTAACTAAGGTTAAATATTATTTTGGTCCTATTAAATTTTAAAATTTTAATTTTATATCCTATAAAATAAGAATTTACAATATTTTTCGTCAATAACTTTTATTTTTAAAAATTAAAATAAATTAATATTTTATCGGAATTCTATCAAACTTTGATGATAGACTTCATGTGTTACCATAGAAATCTTCCCCAAAAGTAACATTGAAAATTTTATTTTTATGTTCAGATTTTTGTTGTTTTAGTTTTTTGGGCTGTTGTTTTTAAAAAGACATTTTTATTCATCCCTTATTACAAAATTTAAATTTTGACAAATGAATATTTATAATGTTCTAAATATTTATGCAAAAATCATATAAAAATTAGAAAATATACGCGAGTTGACTTAGAAATAAAGAACAACATTATTTGACATAAAATGTGGTAGATACTAAAAGTCGGAAAAAAATTTATAGAAACTAAAAACAAATTTTTTATATTTTATAAAAACTAAAAATATATTTAATCAAATTTTTTTTATTGATGTAATTTATAATTTTTTTTACTTTTAATCTCTGTAATTATATATTTTATTTTGTTTTTGGTCTCTACCTCACGAGAACAACTAAAGTCCCATGTGGATGAAAAATGCCAACAACCACGAAAATCTTGAATTACAGTTACTACATCTAATTTTTTTTCCAAACGATTAACATCACAAAGTGACCATAGGAAAAAAAGAAGGAAAAATTACTTTTTTTTTTTAATCTTGACTATATGCATAACATGGACTACGATATTCAATTGATGTAATGATTTGGTCCCTTATTTTGGAAAGAAGTAACCAAAGTTTTAGGCTACATCCAACATCTGATTTTGATTTTTGCCTACCAATTCCCCAAAATACAAATAGTTTTAAAAACTCACTAAATCACATTTATATTTTGTCCACACAAATTACAAGAAAAGAGAATCACAAATTTTCTTGTATCCTTCTTCATTGAATTTGATTTTTCAACAAAAAAACCAACCTTTGATTAATTACATGGGCTACCCAAAACCAAAATCCATGGCCAATAGAAGCCTCAAAATCTGCTTATTTGTGTCTTTCATTTTCTTAATCATTGTTGCCACCGTGATTATATCATTATCTCTAACAATCTTTAAACCCAAGAACCCAGATGTAAGTCTCTACCCCATTGGACTTAAGGATCTTCAATTTTTCCAACCCAATGTCACTATTGTACCTTTAGCCTTAATAATTACAATAGTGAATCCAAATTATGGAAGCTTCAAGAGCAAAAATACAACCGGTTATCTTAATTATCACAAAACCGTTATAGCAAAAGTTCCTATAAACTCAGAGGTCTTTCCTGCACGTAGTACGACTAATGTGAGCACTACTGCGGGTCTTATGACCCAAAATTTGATATCCGACGCAAATTTTTTGTCGAATATCGAAGATGGGTCTTTCAATTTGACAGCAAAGGCAACACTTCGTGGGAAAGTGCATATGATTAAGGTTTTCAAGTTGAAGGCTACGGTTTATCTCTCTTGTGATATGTTTTTTAACGTAACTTCCTTTGACACTAGTTCTAGCTGCATAACCAAAATCAAGGTGTGATTTTTAGCTTTCAATTGGGGGATTTTATTCACTTGTGTAATTGCTATTGTAATTTTAATTAATATAATACTATTTTGTTTAAGGATAAAATGAATAAAGTAGGTGGGGAAAATTCGTATGCACTTGTAATAATTGAAGAATATGTATGATATTTTCATTTGTATCTCTTTAATATGGAGAAATCATATTAGTAATCAATTCTTAATTCTTTATGTAAAGTTAGTTCATCTTCAATCTTTTAATATGACAAGAAAAGGGATATTTAATCTTGGATAGGAGTGCAAATGCTACTTCGTTCCACTGTGAGAGCATCCTCAATTAGAGGAGCTTATCTATTAAGAGGTGGTATCCTAACATAATTTTTAAGAGTTTAGAAACCAATTTCACACACAATATGTGCAAAGAAGAGGGTTGGTGTAAGTTTTAACTAGCTTTTCAACATTTCAAATATCTCCATTATCTTTTACCATGTGAAGTTTATATACTTATAGGACATTGTAGTGTGGGTTAAATTGTTCATACCTTTATAAAAAGGTTAGATTAAAAGAATTTTCTAAAATTTTGATGTTGGAATTAATTTAATAATTAATCATACAAAGTATCAGGGGTAGATCTAGAATTGAATCGCTTGAGGGAATAATTATAAAATTTGGATGAGTAAACATAAGTGCTATATGTTTTTTGTGAAATAAAAACTATGAACAATGGGATTGACTTGTTCGAGTAAATCTAAGAGAGACTTTTGTAGATCAATAAAAGATTATACGTTAAATTTATATTCCATTCAATAGTAATTATATTTTATTAATTGTCTTATAATTATTAAATAGATAAAAGTATTTTTTAAGTGATTTATGCAATGTGATTAAATTTTATCTATAGTTAATAATATATAGATACTATTATAAATTATAGTAATGGTTAATTATAAAAGAATTTTAAGACGACAGCTCTAGTAAAAAGTTGATGTAGTAATCGATGTGACAATGCTATATTTCAAGTCTCACGTTTCAGATAGGCATAACATAATATAAAGCTAATAAATTGCAAACAAAAGATACTAAATATTGTGATTTACATACTGAGCATGACTTAGGCTATATGCATTGTAGTGTGATTAAAAGTTACAAAAAGCAAGTAGGGGCTCAAGCGGTAAAGCCCATGGAGCACTAATTAAACATAGCTCCACCCATGCAAGGTATATATACTTATATTGTAGAAATTTTATAGTCAAATCTATTATAAATATCATGACATATACTTTAAGATATATGAGATGTTAATTTATCAAAGAAATTAGACATGTTTAGATAACAGTTGATAATCTCTCAACGGAGATCTTGAAATCTATAGAAATAGAGATGGATAATAAACATTAATTGATTTGTGTTTTTTTTCAATTTAAACCTCTTATGACATATGCACTTTTTAAATGGAGAGAAAAAACAATATATGATAATAATATATAATAATGAAAATTGTAACCTATATATACAATTATGGTAAATTAAAACTCTTATTATTCCGAATCGGAACATCAGACAATTAATCGTATTTAAACTGATATCAATTAATCAATTACGTAATAGCATTACTATATGGCTAATTGCACCATTGCTTTGCAATTTGACTCACTTACCTTTCTCGCTACATTTGGGTTGTTTTCAACTAAAATGAAATATTTTTTACACTTACAAGAACTCTTAACTACTTCGACTTTTTCAGTTATGTGATTTCACTTGTCACTGGAATCAAAATTTTAATATTAAGTAATTATTAAATCAATTTAAACTAATTAATTACAAACAAAAATATTCGACTATCGGAGCTTAATAAGTCAGTTTGATTTGCGGTTTATAGAGAGAAAAGTTAACCAATTAAATGTTTTTTTTTTTTTTATCGATACATGTTAGTGAATTGATTGTTAAATTACTGTTGAGTTTGATTACAAATTTTCCTTCGATGTCAGTTAAGTTACCAACCGAATTATTAACATAAAACACCATTTAATGTAGTTGGTTTTGGTTTGGTTCTTTTTTGTAATATTTTTTTACAACATCCGAGCAGAATCAAAATCACTGAAAAATGTGTTAGCTAGGTTTGATTTTCGGATGATCGATTTAGTGTGACATAAAATCAATATTGAAATCAATATAGGTCGAGTTTGTTTAGTTTGGTCCCGAACATAAAAATGGACATCACACATTCAAATTTGCACCTCAAAATATTGAATGTCATTGTCGGTGAAATTTGAGTTGAATTTAGGAAATATATTAAAATCATATATATTTAATCTTATGTAAAATAAAAATACCATACAAGTTTCTTTTTATGATAAAATATATCATATATGCAATTTTAGTGTCAGGCAAATTAAAGTTAGATTAATACTTTTTTTTAAAGAAACTTTACTTAAAAATAATAAAAGTTATTTTGAATTCATTTGTTATTGATTAAAAAAAGTAATTTTGACATTTAATAATTTATATATTTATTATTAAAAATTCTTATATGATAAAAACCATTTTTTAAAAAAAAAATAGTATCTCTCAAAAATGAATTTTATGAAGAACTTCTCAAAATAACTTTTTATTTTATTCATTTTTAAAAATTTTATTATATCAATAACGTTTTAACAAATAAATAAAATACTTAAAATAATATTTTAAGATAATCTATTTGAACTAATTTTTCTATTTTTAAAAAATTATAACAAAAATAATACTATAAAATCATTTAAAAAAAACTGTAAAACATACATTTTTTGTAAACGAAATTGAATTAAAAGCCTACATGATTAAATTGTTACAAATCGATTAGGTGTAGGGGTGTACATAGATTGGGTTTGACCGGTTTTGACAAAATTCGATATCTGACCCGATCGATTATATTTGGGTTGAGTTAAGTTCTAAACCCATATTTTTTCATTTAACCCGAACCGACCCGATCAAGAATATGTTGAGTTGGGTGAGCAGGTTGACGGGTCAACTCGCGTCCATAAACACCCCTAATTGGGTGTTATGGGAAAAACACTACAAGAAATTTTCGTTTTTGCGACAATTTGGCTGCGACGATTCTGAAACAACCGCCCTCAACACGACTTTGCGACAGTTTTTGGGGCGGTTTTTATCAACCGTCGCCGCTGTGTAAGTCAAATCTCGTCCCCTTTTCGTTTCTCATTTCTCATTTTCCTCACTCCCGCGTTTCTGATTTCTCATTTTCATTTTCGTTTTCGTTTAAACCCTAAAGTTTCTGAAAACCCCCAAATCTATTTGTGGAGAGGTTTTTGTCAACCGTTGCCGCTGTTCGCGTTTCATTTTCCAGATTTTGTACTCTCATTTCTCAATCCCGCATGTATTCCTTTCTCAGTGTCGCATGTGTTCCTATCTCAGTTTAGGGTTACCCTAAAATTTCTGAAAACCCCCAAATCTCTCAACCTCTGTCAACGTTGAAGGAACGAAATCCAGCTTTGAAGAAAAACGAAATCACCTCTGTAACACCCCGAGTTTAAAACACAGCGCGAGTGTATTTTTTTTTCAAGACAAATAAATAATTAAAATGATTTTCCAAATTATTACTTCAAAGGAATTGAAATAATATTTTCTTTAATTCATTTCACAAAATGGTACATCGTAATTTAATCGATGAACGTAATTAATTAGTTTCATCATAAATATCACTAAGTACTTATTTTTGGAAATTAATAATAAACATTAATACATTTCAAAAGGTAGTAGTGTCATAATCTCAAAAGGAAATATCAGAGTGCGGAATAGGTTAGCGGAAAAGTAGTACAATAATTTCCAAAATAAAACAAATTACATTTTCCAGCTCAAAATCCTATACATCAAATCTAACCGATCATGCACTAAAGCTACAGTAGCACGGATTTCCTCCGCATCCTATACAAGTCTCATCCGACTCTGCAACTCGCCTCGATGTAACCTCCTCCTCCTCATCATACAGAGAGGGATGAGTCTCCTCCGAAGTCACATCGATGAACAATCTAGGTCGCTTCGGCGGTGCCGGAATCTCATAACAATCATTGAATATCCTAGATGGACCCGGAATATCAGCTGCTACTGGCGTCGGTCCTTTGTTCTTTTCTTCCGCCTCAGAATCACGTATAGCCCCTCCAATCTCTGGGTTAGGAGTCACCACTCCTACGGTGACCTCCGTCTCAACCCCTCCAACTGGCTCCTCCGCGTCATCAAAAATTTCGTGCGCCTCCAATACCAAACGGGAAGGCACGGGAAAGTCAATCTTCGCATATGTGTGCTCCACATAATGCACCACTCCGTCAGTCCTACAGGTCCTCTTCAATCTCCCCGTGTACGTGGCCCTGCTTGAGATGGGGTCGTATACCCAAGCAGTAGGCACGGAACGATCAATAAAATCGAGCGACTTTTCCGTCGTCGGGGGACCCACGGGTGACATGGGTTTGGGGGGCATCTGAGGGCAAAGCCCAATTTCCACAATATAATAGCAAGGGTGACCGACCGAAATTAACAAATAAACACATAGCATTTATATCACAGAAACAATTACATCCATGGCATATCATATAACTGATGAAAATTAAGGATGCTCATTTGAAATTTAATGACATATATGCTTTTTCAAACAGCAACCAATTAATATAGAAACATATTGTAAGTACAACTACCACCTCAGCAATCACAAACATTCATCAGACATTCAGAATTTATAACGTACTTACACACATCAGTTTCCAATCATCATCATATAACCAAATCGTGACCCACCGGTCAATCACCCCGATGCAATATGTATATGCTCATGTATTCAACTTCTTGGAATTACCAAGGTGCAGTCGCTCAACAGACCAACACATTTTAAATATGTTTGACTTTAACGACCCTGAAGACCAGGGTGCAATTGCTCAACAGATCAGCACCAGTGCAGTCGCTCAATAGACCAGCACTCATGCAGTCGCTCAACAGACCAGCACTCGTGCAGTCGCTCAACAGACCAGCACGTTTGACATATACTCAGGTACAATCGCTCAACAGATCAGTACCAGTGCAGTCGCTCAACAAACCAGCACTCGTGCAATCGCTCAACAGATCAGCACGTTTTGCGCATTTCAGGGTACAGTCGCTCAACAGACCAGTACCAGTGCAGTCGCTCAACAGACCAGCACTCGTGCAATCGCTCAACAAATCAGCACGTTTACGCATTACTCTGTGGCCCACCACGGGTACCACCTGACTATGCAATGCATGAATATGCAGTGTTTTCTCTTCACTGAAAATAGTATGCAACATCAATAAAATTCATGCCTTTCCATCATTTCTCAAAACATCCCACACAACCAATTTCATTATCATCACAGCATAAATCAAACATTCAAACATCTCATCATATCCACTTCAGATCATCTTAAAAACTCCATTCTTATTCATCAAAAATCATCCCTCTGTCTTTCCCAACTCTTAAAATTCATAAAACAGTGTTTAAATTGATATTTCTGGAAAACACGAATCTGTATTCGAATACAGCTTCATTGTATTCGAATACAGAAGCCAAAAACAGGGCAGAATCAACACTCTGTATTCGAATATCGAATACAGCTCCCTGGTATTCGAATACAGAGGCAGTCCTAGTGCACAAATCAACATTTTTCACTACATCAGTAAAGTCTCAAAAACTTCATCACCACCACTTCAAACTATCACAAAAATTTCATTTTTATTCATCACAACCCTTCCCAATATTCCCCAACACTTGGGGTTTATAAAACAATGTTTAAAACTTTGATTTTCTGAAAAACACGAATCTGTATTCGAATACAACTTCCTTGTATTCGAATACAGAAGCATAAAACAGCAATTTCAACACTCTGTATTCGAATACAGCATACCTGTAGTCGAATACAGAAGACAAAACAGTGTGAATTCATCATTTTCCCAACATCATTTAAGGTTTTCAAGAACTTCATCATCTCCTTTGCAAAACTATTTCAAAAACTCAATTTTAAATCATTTCAAACCTTTCCAAAGTTTCTCAACACTTTAAGATTCACATGACAGTGTTTAAAACTTGATTTTCTGGAAAAACCCGAATATGTATTCGAATACAGCTCCCTTGTATTCGAATACAGAAGCTAAAACTTGAATTTCTAGAAAAACACGAATCTGTATTCGAATACTGAAGCAAAAGTTGTGAAAGTCAGCATCCTGTATTCGAATACGAGACTGTCGTAGTCGAATACATATGCGAATACAGTGTTAAAATTTCACTTCTGTATTCAAATACGACAGAGTCGTAGTCGAATACAGATGCTAAGTCAGAAGCAAAAATCCTTCCTCTGTATTCGAATACAGGGGCCCGTATTCGAATACAAGTTTGAAAAGTTGAGTAAAATAGAAGCTGGACAGGCTGTATTTGAATACACTCATGTTGTATTCGAATACACCTTCGAATTCAGTGAAATTTTTCCTGAGACTTCAACACATTTTCAAACTGTTTCCTTTGAAAAACCAACAAAACACCAAAACAGATTCAGCATTCTTTTGAACCACAAAACTCAGGCATTTTTCATCAATAACAACTTTTCCAGAAAAACATTTTCATCATTTAAAATCCCTTTTCCTTTGAAAACGTCAGCAACACCAGAATCACCCAAAACAGATTGTCAACCACAACAGAACAGACATTTTCAACGTTTACATTGTTGATCATTTCTCAAAACAACATGCAAGGTATTTCCAGCATTCATACACAACCAATCACAACATGCAAAGCATTTTCAGCTTTCTCACACAAGCAGAACAACATTAATGCATTCAGCAAAACAGCAACCATCACATAGCAGCAAAACACCAACAGAGTGCATTTTCGCATTTTATAACAACCAGCACAACATTTTTATAAATATGCGTTTTGATCATCTTCAGAACAACATGTAAGACATTTTTCAACTTTCCCACATAAACAAAACAGCATTGAGATAACCACCCAAAACAGCACATCACAGATTTTTTTAAACCTCAATAGGATGCATTTTTTGTTCATTTTTCAAAATGTCATGCAAAACAGTTTCGTTTTTTCAAAACAGAAACTCAAATATTATCACACCTCAAACATACATTTACAGTCCTAAAATGCAACTAGAAAGTGGAAGGTGCCCTTACCCTTGTTGCGTTTATGCTACTGTTCACGTTTATGCGTCAAAATCGGCGAAGTTCCCGTTTTGCGTTCGCCGCTACGAAAGTGGGTTCTCTAGCTCCGTAATGATGAGGAGAACAACTTTTGTTCTGGGGGTTTTCTGATTTGGTGCTTGGATTTCCAAGTAATATCACTTTTGAAGAACTCCCTTTTTTTTTTGGTCGTAAAACAGAAATCAGAATGGGTGAAGGGGGAAGGTGGGCACTGTTACATGCAATAAGGGAGGAGGAATGAGTTTCTGACTTTGCCTTTCCTTCTCACTCCTATATATAGGCTTGTGTGGGTGCCACCTCACCCGACACTTGTCTGATCCTCAGCACTTAACCAGTCTCGTCGCAATTAGCAGATAATCCCTTAATTAACTATCCGATAATTTAATTACTCGTAATTAAATTAATTTACTCTTCATCCAATAATCTTAATTCATCTCCCAAAATAAATATATAATATATATATATATATTCACTCAAAACATACATATTTTAAATATTTTACAAATATCCCCAAAATACACTTAATATTAATTCCATAATCAAATTTTAAATTTAAGGGTCTTACAACCTTTGTCAAAGAAGGTGATTTATCATCTTGGGAATAAAATCATCGCTTGCAAAGGTAATCTCACAATCTATCGACCTATCGTATTATTCAGGCAACTATTTTACATATTAATTTTATTTGTTTATGTGATTAAAGGTAGAGTTGAGGATGTTGAGTTGCCAGAGAAAGCAGATATTCTGATATCGAAGCCCATGGGTAAGCTCATATTCTACTTTTTATTATAAATCTGGCTACAGGTGCTAATATTCAATTCATAAGTAATATACATATCTATATCTATGTTGTCTTGTCAAATAATTTTATTTTGCTGCTTTGTAGTGTAGAACTGTAGGTTAAGTTGCTGCATAAAGTTTTGAAATGTTAGTGTTTTATAAGCTGGAAAAATCCCTCTATTGTTATGCAGGCACTTTGTTAGTTAATGAAAGAATGCTGGAGTCTTATGTCATTGCCAGAGATAGGTTTCTCACTCCTACTAGGAAAATGTTTCCTGGGGTGGGAAGGTAAATTTAGCTCCCTTTCTGTTTTTCTTGGAGCTTCTTGCACGCGGGCGTGGCAATACTAACATGATGATGACTATATAATTCTAACAAGGGAGGTTATTGTCAGATAACTATCTGCCTTTTCAAATTGATAACATACTTCCATTTAAATTTGGTTTTTACCCCCAATGGTATTGACAATTCAACAATTTTAATTTTAAAATGTATTGCAATTTCAGTGGTGGTTTACAATAATATCCAAAACCAGTATGTGTTGAACCTTGTCATTTATGTATTATGCCTTCATTTTGTTTAATTTCCTTAGCCAAATATTATTTTTCAAGGACTAGGTTCTTACCTGTTCTAAATGATATATGATATATTGTTTCACAATCGTATATCAGCATTTAATTATCATCAATTTTTAAACCTATTTTTTTTCAATTTAAAAGTGATTTTTCTTTAAAAAATAGTAGAAGCAAGCCTTTCAAATTGTGCACTTTTCCTTCAAAATGTTTGTAACTATCTAATTATTGTCTTCTCCTAACCTTGAATTTATTACTGGTGTAGGATTCACATGGCACCTTTCATTGATGAATATTTCTTTATTGAAATTACCAATAAGGTGTGTAGTTAATTTGTTTGTGTGTGTTTATTTAGTGATGAATATTTGTTTGTTGAAAATGCCAATGTGTTGCATAATTTTATGTCTTATATAATATATACAGAGACACCCACACTTGTATTTTTTCAATAACTCATACTTCTCATACATCTATAAAAGATTTATTTGCTTGCTGGAGTTGGCAGCAGTTTAAAATGAAAAAGCTTATCATTATCAATGTTTTTTTAGGATTGCAAAGAAGCCACAACCTAAAGTGTCTCTTTATGAGATTTGATTCAATTGTCTTTTCAAATGAATTTCAATGATATTAAACTGTAATTTCTTCCTCTGAAAGGATGTTAACAGAAGTAGTAAATCATTTTGATTTTATGTTGATTTCATAGTTCTTGTTTTAGAATTGCTTCATGAATAGCACTCCTTTACAAATCTACTAATCTTTCTACTTTTCTGACTGTTATTTTCTCTATGATACTCATTTGCTATTGTTCAGGCCCTGTTCTGGCAGCAGCAAAACTATTATGGCGTTGATTTGACACCCTTACATGGGACTGCATTTCAAGGATATTTTTCTCAGGTATCAGACTAGCTTGTTGTTCAGAAATTTATGGAAGGTTACTTATGGTTTTCTGTGGGAGTGGGCTTCATTTGGGAATTACTATGATATGATTGTATGTGTGTCAGTCCCTCCTTAAAATGAGAAAAATATTAAATGTGATGCCTTTTTTTTCATTCTATTGCACATGTATCAAATTTAAATTTATCATCCATTTTTATATTCTTAAAGTGCTTGTGCCTATTGAAGTATTGTAAGATATTAAGACTTCAATTATTTACTCAATGACTATAATGGTTTTGACATGTAATTACTAAATTTATTGATAGTGTTGATGTTGCTATTAAATTAAACTTTAGTTACTAAAATTTCATAACTAACTTATTTTTTCCTCCATAAAGCCTGTGGTGGATGCTTTTGATTCAAGGTTGTTAATAGCTCCCCCAATGTTCCATGTATTAGACTTCACCAAAATGAAGGTAAGAACCAACTTTTATTGTTTTATTTTCTAGTTGTTCTTTTGGCAGTTGACAATAATAAATTACACCTTTTTATCAAATAAACTGATTTGTTTTATTGTATATTGCAATTATTTAAATACAACTGACTTCTTTATTGTAACTTTTTTTTATGTAAGACCCTATCATCTGATAATCATTGTATTATTGAGTTGTTCTCTAGAAGAAGAGTATTTCTTCAAAACTTATTAAAAACCCAAGTTTTTTTTCTAGTTATGTATCATTTTGTACAAATGTTTTACTATTGGTTGTAGACTTGATTGTATTTATTCCTTATGTTTTTATTTCAATTGCTTGAAATAAAATTGCCAATGAATTTTGACCCTATCACTCTTTGTTCTGTAGGAAGAAGAACTGTATGAAATTGGCATTCCTCTGAGATTCATTGCCTCTGCGGGCACCAGAGTACACGGGTTGGCATGTTGGTTTGATGTACTGTTCAATGGAAGGCAAACATTCCTCTTTATTGTTATTTGGTTGATGCCCTCAGTTGCAGCAACTGTTGAAAATGCCCAGCAGCTCCCTTTTTCATTTTTAAACAAAATTAACACAAATATTAATTATTCCATCCCATTAGACTGAGTAACATAATATAAAATCATAATAATAATATAATAGCATATGTTATAAAATCCATAATATATATTTGCTATTATAATAATATAACTACTTTAGTTTTCTATATTTGTTAATTTTAGTGGTATGCTTTACTTTTGTTAGTGTGTTAAAAACTTAGCTACCAAGAAAAAAATTATATTGAGTTTTATATATTTTAGCTTCTTTACGAAGTGTTTTTCTGATACACCTTCTCCTTTTAATGTCCCTGAGGGTACAGGTTGATATAAAATCCCATGAGATAGAACTGTTTGTCTTTGGTTAAAAAAATCAATTGTGTAACAATTAATGTTTGCTATATAAGAAATTTAGTTAATTAGTATTTGACAATGTTTATCAAGATTCATTGAGGTTAATGTAATTTTTTTCCAGGCAACAGACATAGAATCGCTAATAGATGGTAGACGTTCATCTGTTTCTAGCCACCAACCTGATGATCGTGGAGCAACATCATTAGGGACTGATTAGATATTTTGATGAACTTTTATGTTTCATGGAGTTGTTTTGTATGTTTAGCCACTCCACTAATGTTTTGAATATTTAAACTACTTTATTTATTATTTTAGTTAAGTTCAATGTATGAATTGGTGTTATTTATTTTGAAAAAATTATATAAATTGACTTTAGCTACAATAGTTATTTAATTGTGTATTTAAATTATGTGGATGATATTAATTTATAAAAATTTTTTTATTTTAATTAATACAAAATCAGAAAAAATTGTATAATAATTTTTTAATTTAAATTATTAGGATTGCGACGGTTCAAATTGTCTCAAAATTAATATAGCAACGGTTGATAACTGTCGCAATGTTTCGGATCAAATTGTCCAAAATGAATATAGCGACAGTTGATAACTGTCGCAATGCTTCAAAAAAAAATGAACGTGTTTTGCGACGGTTTGAACTGTCGCAAAAAAAAGGTATATTGAGGCGGTTTGGAACTGTCACAAATTTGGCGACAGTTGAAACGTTCCGAAACCGTCGCAAAAACGCCTTGCGACGCACGAATCTGCGACAGTTGACGAACCGTCGCAATCTTCCATTTGAGGCAGTTGTAACCGCTGCAAACATCCTTCAAAACCGCCGCAAAGCAATTTTTTTTCTTGTAGTGAAAGAATTTGCGCCATAATATTATTAGAACATAATAAAATGATAAAATATTCCAACAATATTTCATTTGGACAATATATCTTAATAATTATATCATAATTTTTTAAGTTTGTTTCTGAATGCTATATATCTTTAGATTTTTCATTAGAATCTGATTCATTTTATACATCAATAATTGGATCATTGCGGTTATGTCACCTGTAACACCCCGAGTTTAAAACACAGCGCGATTGTATTTTTTTTTTATAAAAAAAACGAATAAATAATAAAAGAGTTTTCAGAATTAAGTTCAAGAAAATTAAAATCAATTCAAATTAAATATCATTCGACATCGTAATCCAAAATAGTAAGGTAATTAAACAACATCACGATTAATCGAATGAGATATTTTTGGGAAATTGATCTTTATAATATACTAAAATAAAGATACATCCAAACTGGATTCTCAATCCACCAAAATATTTATCAGAGTGCGAAAAAGTTTTACAATAATTCCCAAAATAAATATTTACAACCACTGAGCTCAAAACCCTATACATAAGTCTAAACTGATCATACACTAAGCTACAGTAGTACGGTTTCCACCGCATCATCCACAAGTCTTATCTTCACCCAGCTGTCCATCCCTTTACGTAGCCCACAATGTAAAGATCAAGGAAAATTAACGACGTTCCCTGTCGTTAGTGTGACCGTCGGGGGTACGGGTTTAATTAACATCTGAGAGCAAAGCCCAATTTTCCACAATAATTGTAAAGGGTCACCAACCGAAATTAACAAATACCACATAGCATTTATATCAGCAATATTAAACATATTCATGGCACATCATAAAACAATGATGATAAATAAGGATGCTCAATTTTGAAAATACATGACATGTATGCCTTTGCAAAACAGCAACCAAATTAATATGAAAATCAAGTTATAAGTACAACAGTCAATTCAACAATCACACCAATTCATCAGAAATTCCAGATTTCATGAAGTACTTACACACATAACAATTTTCAACCATCATCATAAACCAAAACGTGACCCACCGGTCATTCACCCCAATGCAATATGTATATGCTCATCTATACATTCTCTTGGATTCACCAAGGTGCAGTTGCTCAATAGACCAGCACATTTTACAAATGTAAGACTTTAACGGCCCTTAAGACCAGGGTGCAATCGCTCACAGATCAGCACCAGTGCAGTCGCTCACAGACCAGCACTCGTGCAGTCGCTCACAGACCAGCACGTTTGACATAAACCAAGGTACAATCGCTCACATATCAGTACCTAGTGCAGTCGCTCACAGACCAGCACTCGTGCAATCGCTCACAGATCAGCACGTGGTTGCGCATTTCAGGGTACAGACGCTCACAGTCCAGTACCAGTGCAGTCGCTCAACAGACCAGCACTTATATACCAAGGTACAATCGCTCACAGATCAGTACCTAGTGCAATCGCTCACAGATCAGCACTCGTGCAATCGCTCACAGATCAGCACGTGGTTGCGCATTACTCTGTGGCCCATCGCGGGTACCACTTGACTATGCAATGCATGAATATGTAGTGTTTCACTTCACTGGAAACAGTATGCAACATCAGTAAAATTCATGCATTTCCATCATTTTTCAAAACATCTCAACACAATCAATATCAATCATTCAAGCAAACATTATCACTTTGCATTACCTCAAGGTTCCACTATTAATTAACAAAAGTTTTTCCCCAACTGTTAAAATCCATAAAACAGTGTTTAAAACTGAGATTTCTGGAAAAATACGAATCTGTATTCGAATACAGCTTCATTGTATTCGAATACATAAGCCAAACAGGGCAGAATCAACACCCTGTATTTGAATACAAACTCCTTGTATTCGAATATAGAGGCTTTCACATTGTAAAAGTCAGAATTTCCACAACTTCAGTAAAGTCTCAAAAACTCCATCACCACCACTTCAAAACTATCACAAAAATTCCATTTTTATTCACCACAAACCTTCCCAAGGTACCCCAACACTTAAGGTTTATACAACAATGTTTAAAACTTGAATTTCTGAAAAACACGAATCTATATTCGTATACAGCTCCCTTGTATTCGAATACAGAAGCTAAAATAGTGAAAAATCAGCATTCTGTATTCGAATACGAGGTTGTCGTAGTCGAATACAGATGCGAAGTCAGTGGCAAAAGTTGCAAATCTGTATTCAGCTACAGAGGGTCGTAGTCGAATAAAGATGCTAAAACAGAAGCAAAAATTGCTAATCTGTATTCGACTACAGAGGGTCGTAGTCGAATACAAGTTCAAAAATCTGAAGAAAACAGAAGCTTTGTAGGCTGTATTCGAATACACTCAAGCCGAATTCGAATACACCTTCGAATTCAGTGAAATTTTCCTGAAACTTCAACACATTTTCAAAACCTTTTCCTTTGAAAAACCAACCCACCACCAGGATCATATTTATCACTCTTTAGACACCTCAAAACTCAGAAGATTTTTCATTAAACATCAACAACAGATTTTTAACAAAACAATATCAGAAACAGAATCATCACTACCAGAAAAACTTCACTGATTTTCTTAAATCACCAAAACAGAAAGTCAATTATAAAATAGTTCCACACAAACTAACTCAAGCATTTGGATCATCTCCAAAACAACACCAAACAAATCATCATTCAACAAAACAGAATGATTTCTTACTCAACACAACAAACAAACATCATCAACACAATAAATTCCTTCACTGAGAACAGCAAGAACATCAAAACAGTTTGATTTCCAAACCCTAACACAATGTTTTTCACAAACATAAACCAATAATCATTCATCACACATGCATTTACAGCCCTAAATGCAATCTAGAAAGTTGGAAGGTGCCCTTACCTTAATTACGTTCTCTTAACTCGTACGCTTCTGCGACAAAAGTCGACGAAACTCCTGTTCGCGTTCGCCGCTACTAAAGTTAGTTCTTTAGCTCCGTAACGATCAGAGGAATAACTTTCGTACTCAAAACTTTCTGATTCGACACTCAGATTTTCAAGAAAAATGACTTTTGAGTAAACTGTTTTTCTTCGCCAACACCCCAAAAATCTCAGAAGAAGAAGAAGATAATAAAGCAGAAACTGGCGCAGTAGAGGAAAGAAGGAAAAACTTCTCACTTAAATATCCACATAAATGTAGACTGACACAGCAGAGGAAAGAAGAATTTGTTTCTTTCTTAATAAATATCTACGCCACCTCACCCAACACTTATATTAAAATATCTTTTGATCCTCCAGCACTTAACCCGTGTCGTCGCAATTAGCAGAGAACATCTTAATTAACAGCCCGATAATTTAATTACTCGAAACATACATATATTGAATATTTTACAAATATTCCCAAATACACTTAAAATTAAATATGAATTTAATTTTAAATTTAAGGATCTTACATCACCAACGTATAACGTGACTGAATTTGACAACCTTCACATCAATGCACTTGATGATATAGATCAGTATGAAATGACATGCAAATTTTCTCCAATGTGATCCTTAAATCATGTATATTTTCAACTAGTCCAATTAAAATCTTTAACAAGATCAAATTAAATTTCTTAAGAGCAAATTCAATATTTACATTACATAAAATTTTTACATTAATGCAAATTCAATATTTTTGCACACGATATATAAACGATTAAAATAATAACAACACATACACTGTATTTATGCAGAAAATCATAACAAAATGTCTACATCAATTTCAAAACCAAAATATAGAACATAGTGGAGGTCTTTCAATATATATGTCACAAAATATAAAATATGTCACACAAAAAATTTTAGTTCACAAATCTAAAAGAAAAACTAAAATTGGAGGATTTGAAAATAAAAGGTCCAATTTCATGAACAAGTAAAAATAAGTGATCAAAATTGTCATTAACCAAAAAAAATGTATCATCTACTTAGAGATGGCAAAATGGGTTGAATTAGCTGGGTCTATTCGTCCAGCCATTTTAGGCGGATTGAGCTAAAGATTTGAACTTGTCTATCTAAGTTGGCACACCTGCTTAAAAAACTGAACAATTTCAGAGCGAGACAGATTGGTCTTTCACGCTAGGATAAATTTTTTTTTATGACTTTAGTTTGTTTATTTTATTTTTAATTTTTTTACGAACACATCCAAACTCAAGATTCAAAGTGGCCTAATGATATACCCAATTGAATTTAAAATCTCAACATAAATTAGTGTATTGATACATTAAGAATGATATAACATATAATCTCATGTTTAAAATGCAGAATTAAAGTAAATTATAATAGTTTTTAAATTTTATAATTTTTTATTTATTATAATGTAACAGTAGCAGTAAGTATATTGCAAATAATTTTTTAGAATTGTTTAATATTGTTGAATTTATTTTGAAACTTTTTTATATTAGTGGTGACTTTGTTTGACCATTGTTTTGAGACTAATATCTTTGTTGATAATCAAGCTGCAATAGCTATTTCTAACAGTCCAATTTTTCATGGAAAAACCAAACATTTTAACAAGTTGTTTTTCCTAAGGGAAGTGCAGAAAGATGGTACTGTGACTCTTGTTCATTGCAAAACTAAAGAGCAAATAGTCGATATTTTTTACCAAGCCCTTACCAACTAGCAAGTTTGAAGATCTGAATGAAGTTTGGTGTTTGCAGTCTCTAAATCAAGGAGGATTGTTAGTTACTGAGTTTAGGACTGCTGCCACATTTGCAGATTTTATTTTTTATTTTCTGTTATGTTATGTTTTTTATTATTTCAAAATGAGTTTCCTAGTTTTCAGTTCAGTTTATTTTTGTTTGTAAGTATTCTACCGTGGCCTAACTATGTGGACATGATTCTAGTGGGCAGTTATTTTGCTTCACGTTTTTATTTGCTAGTCTAACAAATGTATCCTTCATATAATACTCCTACAATTTTCATTTTTCCTGTAATTTAAAAATAATTTTCAAGTGTTCTCTGTAAAACTTGAAACTCAAATTTTTAAAAAATTTAAAAACAATAGTCTGTACAAGTTTTTCGATATAGAATTTGCTCTGAAAAACTTAAAAGTCCCAAATTTTTTGGAAATTAAAAAGAAAAATAGTTTGTACCAGAATTTTTTTTTTTGCAAATACAAAAAAGTTTACTAGAAAACTTGTGAAAAGTTTTCCTATAATCTACGTTTTTAAGCTTTTCTATCGGAAAACATAAAAAAAAGTTTTATGATTTCTATACATATAAACATAGATTAAATTTTTCAAAAATTTCTAGAAAACTTTTGTGTGTCGAAAAACTTGAATTGGTTGTTCCGGAAATCTTTGCATGACAAAAAATAAGTAAGTTTCAGTTTGTAAAATAAATAAAAAATTAAAGATAAAATTGACATTTTTTTAAAAATTGTGTGGGTATTAAGTATAAGAGTAGGAAAATTTTTAATGGGCTATTGACGGTACGGATTAAACGGATAAATGTGTCCACTTTTTCATCCCTACATCTACTAATGGAATTGAAATCATTGAAGGTGCAGATTAAACGGACAGATCTGTCCACTTTGTCATCTCTACATTTACTAATGAAATCGAGATCATTGATAAAAATTGTTGACAACAAATTATTTTGTTGTGGTGGTTGTCTCTCTCTCTCTCTTCTCTCTCTCAATGGAATTTCTAGCGGGTGACTAATTGCAACCAACAAGTCTCACTAGTGAAAGGAGCATATTCTTTTGAGAAATTTACCACACACCTCTTTACCTTTTACTCGCACCTCCAAAGCACATAAAAAAATCCGTCTAACTTTTTTTTATTTTTTATTATTTGATAGTCAAATGGTTTTGAAAAATATAAAGATATTTTGAAACTTTAAACGAATGTGAAACTTTTGAAAAATAATTTTTTTTTTAAATTTTAAAAAATTTTAAAAATTTAGATGAATGTGAAACTTTCGAAATATAATTTTTAGATAAATGTGATATCAAATATTAGAGATAAAATAATCTATCAGGTGCTTTGGGGTAGAAGGTAAAGGTGAAGGAGCGAGTGATAGATTTCTCTTATTTTCCCTCTCTGGGTCAACAATGCAGCCACCTCAATCTTTTCTGCAGCTGGGCCCGACCCAATTAGGATTAAGAGCTTGTTAAGTTTTATTTGTTTGTTGGGCCTGACCTAATTGCATTTTTGTTTGAAAAATTGGACTTCATACTTCCACACTTCGACCTCTACTTCCATGATTCTTGAAAAATCCAATTTATTTCTATTTATCGAAAAAATTTGACCTATTTTTTACTCACAAATACGAAATTTTTTATATGGAATTTTTTTTTTCAAAAATCTTAAAGAGAGAAAAAATTTTGATATGGAATTTTGATACGAAATTTTTACCTATCAAAAAATTTAAATTTGAAATTTCTAGTATGTGAAATAAAGTAAGAAAAATTTTGAAAATGAAATTTCTCGTATGCGAAAAGGAAAATAAGAAAAAATTTTGCATAGTAAAAATTTCGTTCGAAATTTTTGTATGTAAAACAAATCGAGAAAAAAAAAATCATTGAAATTTTCAATATGTAAAAAAAATTGCTTACCGAAAATTTCTAGTATGTAAAAAATTAAGAAAAAAATTTACATACCGAAAATTCAGAATTTTCTGTATATAAAAATATTTGTATACTAGAAATTTCAAAAACGACGAAATTTCTTGTATGTAAAAAAAAGATAGATATAGGATAAAAAAAAATACCAATTTTGTTTAAATTTTTTATATTTTCTACAAAGATATTTTTGGAATTTCATTAAAAAAATAGTAAAATGTGGAATAGGAGTTATGATGTGCATGTATGAAATCCAATTCTCCTTTGTTTGTTGAGTTTCCATTTCATTTTTGGACTTCGTTTTCCTATTAGGTAATTGGTCTTTGGTTTGGATCACTTTAAGACAATTCAAAAAATAGATACATATATTTGTTACACCTTATTTTTAAAATTAATTACTTTCTTTTAGACAATAACTTGTTTTAAAATAATTTTTTAAGAGATTTTATCTATTTATTACGATTTTTGAAAACAATCTGAATCTTAAAATAATTTAAAAATTGATTTTAACAAAAAAACTATTTAGATTAGTTTTTCATAAAAATAATTTTGTATAATTATTTATTTTAAATAATAACTTTTATTACAATAAATAAACACAAGATAGTTTTTATTTTTAAAAAAATATCTCATAAACCATCTATAAGTTATTGAATTATAAAATCAATGGTTTTAGAATCATTAACAAACGGATTTAAGAATGATGAAACGGATTTTTTAAAACAGCAAAATGTTGGGCTCTTGCCCTCTCTCTGTACCAAAAAAAACAGCAAATTGTGTTAATGAACCAACAAAACTGTGCAACAAGTGCTATAATTCTTGAGGGATTACACAACCAAAGCAATTCATAATAAAACTTTGAATACAACTGAACCATCAGTAGCAAGTAGAATACAACTATAATGAAAAGTGAAATAATTATTTGTAAAATAAAATTTGTTGATTGTAGTAAACAATTGTGTCGTTGCCTTCTTGCACATCTATTTTTCTCTGTCTCTATTGATAGTTAATTTTTCACAAATTGCCTTAATTAGTATTTGATATTTTAAAAACTTAGTTTCTAATTGACATACTAAAATCCAGCATTTTAAAAAACTAATTAAATAAATCAAAATAAGCTAAAATTTTCAAAAGTAATTAAGTAAACTAAAGAAAAAATATATTTGTACAATTAAGTGAATTAAGGTTCAGTTTTATTTAGTCAAAATTCAAATTTTTAGTATATTAATAACTATGTAAAACAACAATATAAAACAAATTTACATGCTTCGTCCAATTATATATCTCATCATATATACAGATAATTATTGAAATAAGTCATAAAATAATAAAACAAAGTCACGTCAAGGTGAGATATCATTATTTTAAATGTGTAAACAAAATTACACTATAACAAGTGTAATGACTATGTACTAATTAACAACCTCTAATTGATTCACACAATCATCTATCCCTGTCTTATCATCGTGGAGATATGTTAGGAAGTGATATAAAAATGTGACGTCGTGAGATACGGTGGATCATTGGATGATTGATTGTGTAAGAAATTTAAGTATTTTATTTAATCTAATTCAGACTAAATAACAGAAAAGTCGATATATTAAACTTACACAAGAAACCACTAAATTGGTATCGTACAATGTATATGGCGTCAACCTACGTCGTGTTAGATCATTTGTTCTATCTAAAAATAAAGAAAGATTCCACCAAAAAACACTACTCTTTTTTTAAAAGAGTCTAGGAGCAAAATTTTCATAAACTAAATGCAGAGAAGAAAGAAATTAAGAGTTCAAACTCACATCATAACATATCAAATGTCCCTAGAGTCTTTTATCGCAGAAATTGGTGTTAAGGAAAAAAACATTAATCTTATGTCCATATATAATAAACTCACATCTCACACAATAAATTTACATCTCACTCTCATTATTTCATAATAACAACTTAAGTGTTAGAGTGTTTGTAGGTACACTACTTTCGTCAATAAACTAGTGTTGTTGTTTATTGTTGAAACATGCACCATCTTCATTTCATTCATACATCATCTAAGAATTTGAGATCCATTTCATATCTGATTTATTATTTTAAAAGAAATAAAATATAGAGATTTATTTCACTAATTGTTAATGTTAATGGTCCTCCAAGAATTAGACCAATGATTTGGGTTGCAATATTAAAGGAGATCAGAAGTTCGATTCTGACACAACTAACAACTAATTAACATTTACTTATAAAAAAATCAATAATTTAGAAGAAAAAAATTCAATAATAATGATTTTATATTATAATAATCTAACAAGGGTGTCTCGTGGCAATCCTTTAAAAGAAAATATCCTAAATTTCACAAATCAAACAAAACAAGTTAGATTTCAATCTAAGCAACACAACTATGCTTTAAATTTCCACATATTACTTTCCCATTCACGGGGATAAAAATCAGTGATGTTTTTGGTTTTGTTCACGGGGGGCAAAAACAAACATGTTTTCTACACAAGTCAATATCAAACATGCACATCATCGAGAGCAATTAAAAAATTTAGTAATTTACGAATAAGACTTAGCAATAAAATGGATGGTTTAATTAGTGCCAAAAGGGTAGCACATGGTAGTGGTGGTTAACTATTGTTTTTATTATACTTTGGTGGGGAAGGTATCATTTGAAAATGAAAGCAATCTTTTTTTCTCCTTACGTGGCTTTTTCTTGAATGACTTTTTCTTTGACGGCCTTTTGCTTGAATGACTTCTTCTTTGCTTTGTTTTCTAACTGGTTCGACAGCCACTACCCGAAAATCACGCTAACATGTCGTCGTATCTTTCCGAATGTGTCTAAGAACTAAGAAGAATGTGAACAAAGCGTATAAATATTTGCAAGAATAAATAAATACTTCATTTTGGTACTTCAATTTGTAGAACCTTATCAAAATCGTCCTTTACATTAATATTTCAAAATGAATATAGGAATTCTAAAATATTAAGGGTGTGTTTGTTATGAATTATAAAAAAAATTATTTTCACATTCAATTGTTTAAATATTATATTTACAGATTTTTAGAAAAATATTTGTAGCTTTTATCGAAATATAATATTTTTGTAGGTTTTAATATGTTTGTTAAAAACAAAATATGAAAAGAATCTAAAAACCGCTTCGAATGAGAAGCTATTTTTTTATAGTTTCTCGAAAAATTAATTTTTATAATAAATTTTAATTTCTAAAAAAATTGATTTTCACGACAGATAAATTTAAAACAGTTTTCATTTTCTTAAATATCTCTATAAGATAATATCTAAATTATAAAATACCAAAATCATTTTTTTAATAATCTATAATAACAAACTGATTATCGCTTATTGTAATGAAAATAAAAATAATATGTTACAAAAAATAATTTTTAAGATAAACTACTTAAAACAACTTATTATTTGAAGTAATTTTTAGATTTTTTTCATATTAGGATTTTTTTTCTTCAAAATTTGTAACAAATAATAGATGAAAACTCTAAAATTGATTATATTTTATAAAAAAAAAACTATAACAAAGAGACTCTAAATCAAATGTATTGCTTAGGTCTATTGTCAAATGTGTGTCTAATATTATTTTGGTAAAATTATACGCATAGTCCTTTAAGTTGTTCCAATTTTTTATGCGTCGTTAGTATTTTATAAGTGTCTTATTGAGATTTTAAATAAAAAGTTATTATTTTATGTATCAATGACAAATATTGGTCTCATGCTTTTGTATGTGCCAATGGAGAATATTTATCCCATATTTTTTTTTTCATATTTATTAGTGCAAAATATTTGTCCGGTATTTTTTTGTGTCAATAACAAATATTTATGAAGTAGCAAAATTGATTTACAAGGAAGGGGGGTTTGAATTGTAAATCTCCCTTTTTTAAATTTCCTGAAAAACTTAAGATTTAAACTCAAGAATGTTCTTGGTTAAGAAAGCAGAAAAACGGAGAACGTTCTTGGTTTATCAGAAAAACGGATAACGTTCTTGATTAGTTGTAAAACAGAAAAACAGTTTATATTTTTAATCTTGAAAAGCAATCAAACTGAATAAAGAGATAAAGGATAAGAGATACCACACACGGATGTATCCTGGTTCACCCAACTTGGGCTACGTCTAGTCCTCACTATTGTGAGATTTTCCACTAAGTGTTTAAAACAAGAACCTTCTTGGTTTTACAGCACCTAGCCTAGATCAACCTTGATCTTTGTTACAGAATTTAATCTAATTCCACCCAAAAAGAGATTAATCAAACCACCTACCAACCTTGATAGGATTTCTAATAATCTACCACAAACTATACTTAACTCTTATAGTTTGAGTTTTACAATAATGATGAGATTGTTTTGTTAGAATCTGAGATGTCTCAACTCTTGTTTGAGATTCGATTCTTTACAAAGAATTCAGTATAAATGTATCAGATTAATAAAGAACTTAATCAAACTGATTCTTGTAAGTGATGAGAGAATTTCAAGTATGTAAATGTGAATGATTTTGATGGACTTGTTAGCACATGAACTTCTGCATTTTCCTTGAGCTTTAGCCTTCCTTTTATAGGATTGAGAGCATTGAATGGAGGTCAATAGAGCTGTTGGTAGTGCCCTTGTCAGGTTTGACCAGAGGCAATATTTCTGAATAAAAATAATCCAACTTTTGACTATTTTTATTTTCTGTTTTGACTGGGCTGTTTGTTGTGTTTTTAGATCAGATTTTCTTGAGTAATTAATGATCCTTTAATACTTCAAATAAGTGATAATATTGCTGGCTTGAACTGGAGCTTTTAATCAATTAAAACATATTGGAGAAGATCATGAAAACTTGATGTAGGAAGCTTGTACTGAAGCTGCTAAAACTAACTGGAGATTGATGATCATTCTGGACTTTTGAACTTTAAGTATTTTGGAGATTGATAATCAATCTGGACGTTTTTTCTGGCCATACTGGAAACTGACTTGACTTCAAGATTGTTTAACAGTCTTGACAGTCATTTCCAGAACTGTCTAGACAGGCTTGTTTGAGAGTCTTTTTCTTTTGCAATTCGAATATCTTTTTTGATTTGAATAGATCCTATGTGTTCCCTGCAATGTAGTGATCATATTCATGTAACTTCCAGAGCCAACAACTTTGTTTAAATGATGGAGAAAGATGGTTTTTAATGTTGTCATGACCATATTTGAATTTGAGAACATTCTCCGTTTTCCAGAATATGTCAATAATGTTATCTGCCTTTGTTTATGCTGACTTCTTTGATTCTTTTGAAACCTATCTTTGAATAGATACTCAAAAGTACAGGTTAAATTAACAATACATTTAGAATCATAATTAATAATCTTTAATTAACCTTTGTTTATTTTCATCAAAACTTTAAAATGAGAGTTTGTCTTAACAATTTATCCTATAATTATTTATATAGATAACTTTTCAATATTTATCTCATATTTTTTATGCAACATTAATAGATATTTATTTAGATTTTTTTTAATATTTATCAATGACAAATATTTGTCTTGTCTTTTGGTATGTATTAATGGTAAATATTTGTCCATGATTTTTATATTGGCTTGAATGCAATTTTGATCTCTCTATTTTGTCAAAAATTGAACTTTTAGTCCTTTTATTTTTAAAACTAATTTTTTGATCCCCTTTTAACTAATTCTTGGGAAGTTTTTTGTCCCACGCTAATTTTTTTATTAAGTGTCCTCTCGTGAATGATGTGATACTTAG
The DNA here is from genome assembly GCA_037974295.1 of Cicer cuneatum. Taxonomy (NCBI): domain Eukaryota; kingdom Viridiplantae; phylum Streptophyta; class Magnoliopsida; order Fabales; family Fabaceae; genus Cicer; species Cicer cuneatum. Next base: position 69,158,017 of record JBBPBO010000005.1, read on the forward strand.
ATGACATTGTTTATTTGGATAAAATAATATTTATCTCGTGATTTTTTATATTTATTTATCACTGAAAATATTTGTTCCATATTTTTTATGCAATAGTGATAAATATTTATCTCGTATTTTGTAAATATTTATTAATGATAAGTATTTAGTGTAGCTTTTTTTGTTTAACGAATATCATATGGAGATTCTAAAATAAAAGTGTTAACTTCTCAATTCTTAACTTTTGAAAACCACTTATTTTTTGTTAAATAAAATACTTTATTTAATGAATAAAATTATAATTTGTATCCCATTTTCTTGCAATAGTTACAAATGAAGAGATTAATCGTGATTTTATCGGTAGTTTTATACTTTCTTATAATGATGGTTGATTGGTCCTTTGTATTACCTTTTTTAACACGGTTACACCTAGATTTAGTGGATGTTTGTATGGTTGCTCTTTTGTTGATGTATGTAAAACAAATTATGTGATCGTTAAATGTAATATATGACTTTGTTGTTGGGACTAAGAATTAGTCGAGGAATCGATTAACTACTAACAACTATGATTTTCTTTTTTTCAAACGATTATTCTGAGGAAGGAACTTTGTCCTTCATCTATGGATTCGTTAACTACTCTAAAGAGTGTTAAGTGTTGCGACTTTGTGTTTAAGATATTAAACTAAGGAATGTTTAAAGTAACTGGATTGATAAAAAGATAGATATGAGTAAAAACTTGTTTGATTGATAGAGAGTTGATGAGTACCTAAATTGAGCTAATTAGGAGGAAAAACAAAGAATATTTCAAGTCAATACTTTAAAATAGTTTTTAGATATATTTGTGTTTAATTTGAATTGTAATAATTTTAGTTAGGTATGTAAGCCCAATACGGGTCTAAAGAATTGGCTTTTGGCCCATTTTAGGAATAGGGTAAATTCTTCTTTAAATATCTTGTAAGAGTCTCATTTAGGATAAGTTTGAAATGAATTAGAATTTTTCTAATGAGAATTATGAGTGAGATGTGTCTCCTCTTTGAGTTCTTGGATTAGAACTTGTTTGAATCTTTTTAATGACTTCCTTACCATTCTTCTTTAAATATCTTGTAAGAGTCTCATTGTGGATAAGTTAGAAATAAATTAGAATTTCTCTAATGAGAATTGTGAGTAAGATGTGTCTTCTCTTTGAGTTCTTGGATTAGAACTTGTTTGAATCTTATCAATGACTTCCTTACCATTGTGGCGATTCCACATTGGCTTATCAATCATCCTTGATTGTGGTGCCTTCTCCATTTTCTTCATCTAACCCATATTTGTTTCTTTCTTTTCCCTTTTATTTTACCACTTTGTTTCAAGAAATCATTTGGTAAATCATTCATCATATGTGGAAGCATTCAAATCCACATCATTTGGTATTCAGAGCTTGTCATAAAGTGACAACATTTGTTCTTAATTTTTGTTTTTAAATTTTTGGTGTTCTTGAAGTTCTTGGAAATTTTGAAATTTTAGGTTCATTTCTTGAAATTTGATCTTTGTTTTTGTGTAATCTTAATATGCTAGTTGATTATAAGTGTTATAATATGTGTGGGATTGTTTAGTTTGATGATTACTTGTTGTTATTTTTATGAAATGTCGAGTCCTTAGTTTGCTGTTTTCGAGAGAGAGAAAATCTAGGTTTAGTTTCATCATTTTCTTCACTTGCAATTGTTTGATCCAAAATTTCACTTGCAAAGTTGTTTTTGATATTATTTCTTTCATACATGTTTGATTCTGGAAGTTCAAAAGTCTAAATTTATTAGAAAAATGAGAGAAATTCAAATATAGAGAGAAGAATATGAAAATATAAGTGTTTCGAAAAAGTGATTTAACACAAAAGCACTTTTGGAAAAAAGGCATTTTGCAACCAAAAAAAAAAGTTTTCCATAGTTGTTAATGAAACATCAAACATATTTTGCATTCTTGTTACCTCTTTTAGACATTTCAAGTTTAATTTTAGTATCTTACCTCACATATATTTGAATCACTTAGTCATTTAATTCTAATATTTCTTATTTCTTTTATGATCTACTTGAGTGTGTCTTCATTTACTTTGTTTTTCTTGTTTGTCATTTTAAATTCTCTTAGTTTTTTCTTAGAGTTTTCCTTCTTGAAACTCTTGTGTTGATAGCTTTTGTGGACTTGTTACATTGTGTTTCGATTTTTTGATTTGGATTCTTGTTTGGGTTCTTTTTAAGAACTTGAAAAAGGAGTTTGAGTGAAAAAAGGCAATAGTGTATATCTATGAGAAAAAAAAGCTATCATTGAGTGATATACACGAGTGATACATTTCTTGAGTGTAAACACTTAGTGAATGGTGATGGCCTTATTTTTATCTTCTTAACTTGTTCTTGTTATTTGCTTGATTATTGTGATACTCATTGATTTGTTGTTTTTGAAATCATGAGTGGAAGTGAACCAAACCCCCTTTCTCCTAGAATCACTTATCTCATGGTTCACTTTACAAAAATATTGAATATTCAAATGAATGCCTTGAGAGAAGAGTTTGTGAATCAAAGAGATAAGATATCTCATCATGGAAGATCTTCTCAAAACAAAGATAGGTTTGAAATTGAGAAAGAAAAAAAAGATTTAGTAGTTATGATGAGAAGGAAATGAGGTATGAGAGGAGATTAATTTAGAAAATAACGAATAAGATGTGAAGATTTTGATGAGGGGGAAATGAGGTATCAAAGGAGAGATAAAGAAAAATAAATAAGATATAGAGATTATGGTGATGATGAAAGGAGATATGAAAAGAGAGATAGGAAAAAGCAATGAGGCAAAAAGATTTTGAGAGGGATGATATGAGGTATGCAAAAGAGAAAAAACACAAAAAATATAAAAAGGAGGATCCAGAAACAAGGAAAGTATATCATATGAAGAATATATTAGAGATTTTGTATTGGATCCGGAGTATGTGAAATATCTTTATGAAAATGGATATACAAAATAGGCAAGAAAAGTAGAGAAACTAGTCTTGAGAGAGAAAGAAAAAATCAAAGAAAAGAAAGAGAAAGAGAAAAAAAGTAAGTTAGCATTGATAGAGAAAATGAAAATTAAAGAAAAGAAAGATGAAGTAGGACAAAATTTGAGAGATAAAGAGCAAGAAATTAAGTCTAACTTTGTTGGTTCTTATGTTCAAAAGCTTGAAGATAGGTATCCAAAAGAGGAATATTCACAATTCATTGAAATTAGATGATCGTTAAATGTGTTATATGACTTTTTTGTTGGGACTAAAACTTAGCCAAGGAATCGATGAATTATTTTCAACTATGATTTTATTGATTATTCCGAGGAAGGAACTTTGTCCTTCATCTATGGGTTCGATAACTACTCTAAAGAATGTTAAGTATTGTGAGTTTGTGTTTAAGCTATTGAACTAAGGAATGTATAAAGTAAATGGACTAACGAAAAAGATAGATATGAATAAAAACTTGTTTGATTGATTGAGTGTGTCTAAAAATATTGAAAATTCTAGTATTTATAGGCAAAACTAATCTTGTTGGCCATAAGTTGTGGCCTAAAAAAATATAGTCCTGATCGGCTAATTACGCGGATAATGCGTGCTAACTTCTGCTTATGGGAATTCGTTATGTCTTATGATCGAATCATCTTTCCAATCTTCTCGGAAAGTCTCGTTGGCAATATTCGTGCATGCCTTTTCTTAGAATCCTGACTCCATGTTGATTGTTAGTGCTGCTAAAAATGTGGAATATGGACGCAACAACCGAATTATCAAGTTTCATTAAGCTTTGACTCATTCATTTCCTTTGCAGCCTTTTTGGACCTTCGTAGACTCAAGAAAGATTCGACTGATTCACATTCGTTCGTTTCCTTCGCACTTAACTTTACATCAACTAAGGAAAATTCGGCTACCCTAAAATTTGATTGCTTTTCGTTCTCGGCTAACAAATTAATCTTTTTTAGGTGTAAACAAAATTTAATGAGAACTTTTATTTGTCCTATGTGGCTCAGATTTCCAATTTAAGTTAAACTTAATAAAGGTTCTTAAGAAACTCGCTCTTTCATCTGACACTTCTATTGAGAGAGCAATGGTTTAAAATGAGCGAGCAAGAGTTTGAAACAAATGGACTTTTTGAAAAAATGAAGGACATAAAGTATGTTTCAATGTTCATTTCACCTCTCTATTTTATAAAGTATGTTTTAACATTCATTTCATCTTTAATTTATGTAATTTTGTTTTTGTTTTGAACTCTCAAAAGTTTGGGGTTTGGTTTATAGGTGTGTTTGCATTATGTGTTGTAGCATTACTTTAATTGTTTTCAATTAATGAAAGTCTTGTTGGTCCCACATTTGTTTATGGTAAGCTTTTTTTATAGATGTTGGATTTTCATTGTCTGTGTTTGATACTTAGTACACGTGTTTGATCCCATATTTTTTTTAGTGAAATCGGTGTTGTGTTGGTTTTTGTAGGTGGTATAATGGATGTATTTTATGTTGACTTCTTCCACCAAAATGGCCAATTGTAGACAAAGAAGTAATATATAAAAGAAGTTTTTAAAAATGAGATTGTAATGCTAATAGATGGACTTAATTTGATATATGAAATTAATTAGGTGATGATTTCAGTGCTATTGAAATTGTGAATTGGGCAAAGACTAAAAGGAATGTCCAACTCTGTGTAGTCCATCTTGTGTCCCAACCCGAATTTGTGGGAGTGGTTTTTTCAGTTGAAATAGTTGAGGGCCTAAATGTAGAGACAAAACTCGTTGAAGCATAAATTTTTTAGGGCCAAAGTGTATGTGAGCGGGAAGGTGGGGATGATGCATAAACAATTGAGCTCAAAAGTGTATGTGAGGGGAAAGGTGGGATTGGCGCTCAAACTATTTGTGAGGAGCAAAGTAGTGTTGAGGTCCAACAAATGGATGAAAAGCAAGGTGTTGATAAAAAAAATGAGGTGTAGATATTAAGGATAGTTTTATGAATGTAGATTTAAAGATTCTGAAGATGAAGTTATACTGAATGATGAGCCCCAAATTTGGGATGGTGAGGAGCATTATGGTTTGCCCGTTGGTTCTGAAAATAGGGTGGTAGGCCAAAAGAAAAAAGAAACGAAGTCCTAACAAAACATAATAGACTCTTCACACTAGTGTTGTCAAAGAGGAGGAAAACATGATTTTATGTGAAGAAGATGAATATTGGGAAAAAAACGAAGAAATATATGAATAATAATGGATTCAGATAATAAATGATACTAAAGAGTTAGAGACTGATGAGGACGGTGATGGTACAAATCAAGACAATAATGATTACTAAGATGAGTACAGTCCTAGACAATAATTCTCTTCATTTGTAATGAAAAAAAGGATGGATGGTTTCAAATGGGTGTTGGGATGTAAGTTCTCAACCAAAGACGAGGTTAAAGAAATTATTGCAAGTTATGTTGTGTATAATGGAAGAATTTTCAAGTTTATAAAAAATGACCATATAAGAGTAAGAGTTAATTACAAGGAAGGATGTGCATGGGCTGTCTTTTGTTCAATGTTGTTTCATGAGGATACATTGCATTTTAGAAAAGTTAATTGATATACACTCATCCAATAGATAGTATAGGACCAAGTTCACAATCCAAAATGGTTTGAAAAAAACTTTTTAGACTATTATTAAGGAAAATATAAATATAAAATTTAGTGATATATGTAATAAGGTTCATGAGAAGTAGGGTGTTGGCATACCTAGGATGAATGCTTATAGGGATAGATAAATGCTATTTATCTAGTTGATGAGCTATTTAAATAGAAATTTAAAAGGTTGCATGGTTTCTGCCATGAAGTGTTAAGATCAAATCCCAACATCACAATCAAGTAGTTTGTCCAATCGACTTTGTAAATAAAGGAGATTAATGATGGTGATTATGTTGGTATGTCTTTATTACGAAGTTTCCATAGGTTGTACATGTACTTTGATGGTTGTAAAAAGAGCTTCAACAAATTTAGACCTTTTAGATGGCATGATTTATGTTTTCAAAAGGGCTATCGTGGAGGCATATTCTTGTAGTAGTTGGTAGAGACCCACCCTAAAAACACATGCTTTCAATTGAAATAAACGTTGTTGAAGATAAAATAATAGACTTGTGGTTTTAGTTTTTTGAGTTACCACCAAGAATCCAATAGGAATATTATCCTTTGGTGGGATGTGTAGAGGCATCTGATCCATGGATAAAGGAATTTGTAGGCTAACCTACAAGATCTGTCATCCATTGTGGACTGTAAGTTCAAAAAATGCTTAATAATGTTATAATGGATAATGAGTTATATAAAAGGAATATAAATGATGTTTTGCTCAAATGCATAGGCAAAAAAGAGTCTTACAAGATCATGTGTGATATCCATGAAGAGATGTATGGATCTCACAGGGTTGAGCCTATCATGAAATGACTAATATATAGACATAAATATTATTGACCAACTGAAACGGTTAACTATTTTAAAAAAGGTAAAAATTATGAGTCATGTTATCTGCATGATCCAATACGAAGGGCTACATCCAAATTATTAATTATTGTGATCAAACTTTGGCTTTTAGGGGTTGGGATATAGATTTTAGGGGTTGGAGAATCATCCAATGACAAATGTAAAAATTCATTAACACCAAATCAATTCCATGTTTGGTATTCTTAAGACTATAATCACTTATCAGAGAACTATGCTCACCTGAGACAAGGTGGTATTCCTTGAAGTTTTTTTCCCTAACTTGGTCCTTTATGTTGCATTTTGTTTGCAATGTTAGTCTAAAAGTCTCAAAATGTGCATATTGTGATCTATTTTTGAATTTTCATATAACTTTGTTAAAAAAATGTCATGTGGCTATTAAGATAGTGATGTGTCATATCAGTGCTGTTGATACAAATCCAAATCATTAATTAATATGAGGGAAAAAATAACTTAAATTACCTAAGTGAAAATTGAGTTAAACTTAAAATACCATGAATGTACTTTTGCATAAAAATTAAAATGATCTGCGTTCTTCATCCTATTCATCACCAACTTCATAAACTGATAAATTAAACCCAAAAAAATGAAAAGAAACTTCATCTTTTTAAAACCCAAAAAGGCCAACAAATTCATCTTCTTGTGTACCATCTTCTTTCCCATCCTTTAATTTCTTAATTATCTTTTTTTGCCCATTTTTATCATCTTCATTCAACATCATCTTCTTTCTTTGTACAACAAAAAAGTGTATTTACAATACAAACAATTCTAAATACCCAATAATATCTATTTGAACAAATCATCCATTAACACCCATTTTCAGTTCATCAGCAAAGTTTTTTTTCTGTTCTTTCAATTTCATCCGATTTTCAAATCTTATTTTAGATTTTAAGTTTCTTATACTAAAAGTATTCATGCCAACAACAAATTAAAGATTGAGCTTTCTATTTTGTTAAAGATTGAGTTTTTGGGTTTTAATGATTGAGTTTTTTATTTTGTTTGGGAAAGAAGAAGATGAAGTTGTTGAGGTTTTATTTATTTATTTGAAGAAGATGAAGTTTCTTTCATATATATATATATATATATATATATATATATATATATATATATATATATTTTGATTTAATTCTTGAGTAGATGAAGATGATGATCAAGAGGGTGAAAAACACTAACCATTTTAATTTATGATTTTAATTAATGATTTGGATTTACAGTTGCCGCGTGACTTTTAATTTAAGGAGTTAAACGAAAATCTAAAAAGAGGTCACAACATACACATTTTAAGATTTAAAAACTAACGTTTTAAACATAATATAATATAAAAGATCGAATTAAAAAGAAAAAAAAAACTTAAAGAATCTAAATAATAATTGAGTTAAAAATATCACATGTATATTTTAATCTTTATAAACACACGATCTCTTGAATCAATTGAAACCCTTTTAGCCTCTTAGTCCCAAATATTGAACTACTAGTATTTAGAAATCGAAATTAAGAGTAGTGAAGAGACGTTCACTCTTCTCAAACTTATTGAAACGTGTTTTAACTAATGCTAAAGCCATGAAGCCTTGTATAAATCTAAAACATAAATTATTACCACAAAATAGTGGTGCAACAAACATGAGGTTAAAACATTATTAAAAGAACACTGTTCCGTGGAAAATCAAATCGTCGGGGATGGAGCATATGTTTGTTAGTCCATATTCCTTTATTTTTATTTTTTTTGTATAATTGAAATATTGCAACTATCGAGCCGATTAGGATTATATGATGACAAAATTATTCCTCAAAAGTTTTAATCCAGCAACATTTTTAGAGATCAAACTCAATATTTTGGTTAAAGTGAAGCGGACTCGTGTTATCTCATGCATATAATTGTTGTTATACGAATCATTCATTTATTAATAATAAATCTATATTATATAATATATACTTACTAATCATCTTCACAAAGCATTTTGTCACATGTCACATCTACGAGCATTTTCTAATTCTACAGTGTCCTTACACAAAAAAATATATATATATATATATATATATATATATATATATATATATATATATATATTTGTGTAAAGAGAATGTAGAATTAGATATGAGGTGTATCAAATTTATGTTGAAGTTATTGTTACGATTCAATTTTTTATTCATTCTTTTAAATATATGTATTATTGGTTCTTTGTGTTGTTGATAATTTTATACTTTTTTTATTTGATTTGGTTCACTAACTTGAAGAGAATATTAATTAGCAGATATCAAATTCATGATTAAAAAAAAAATTTCTTTTGTTCTTTTTAGTTGAAATGTTTCGGATGGAAGATACAATTATGATATTAGTTACTATTATCTCAAATGTTAGGTAAACAATTGTACACATTTGTTTCATGTATTTATAAAAAAAAAATTATAGTGTTACATTATTAATTTGTAGTCTCCGTAAAAAAAAAAATATTATTAATTGTAGTCTTTTCTGCAAATTGAACACATATGTCCAGTCACAGAAAACGAAATATAAAAGAGGATTGCAAATATTGTTTAAAATGGATGACAATTTAATAAATAATAATACTAACTATTATCTATGAGGCAAAAAGTTAAAAAGTTAAAGGGGAGGAAAAATATATAAATTTTAAATCAGCCAATTGTCATAGAAATTTCAGAAACAAGCAAAACTTCATGATCAGAATGATAGTACATGTGACGTCTTATCGTACCATTGATCAGAATCTCGTATGAATCAATTAATACTTTTGATTCGTGATTATTAATATTTATATATAAAAATCAATATATTTATTTCAATTATTTCTATGGATTGAAAAATTATGTTTCTTTTGTATTTATTTATTTATTTATTGTATCATCTATTTATTGCAAAATATTACATAAGAAAGAAAACAATTTTAGATATATAGAAAATTAAATTATTTTTTAAAACGGATTAGTAATTAATATCACAACAAAAGAGAAAAATGTAAATAATATTATAAGCGTTTCAAAAAAAATTACCATAAAAATATATCACAAATCTAATACAATTGTTTTCTATAATTACGTGCACACCATCCATATGTTCTTTGATTGAACGAGTCTATTAACTAATTATAGTACACTGATACAGTTTATTAATTATCATTTCAAATTGAAAATAAGGGTTTTTTTTTTCTTGGCTAATTACAAACACATAGATGAATAAAACTTGTCTTTTTCATACAAAAACAAAGTAGATCTTTTTTACTAAAAAATAATATAGCAGTTACTTTTATATTTTAAAATTTAAATTATTATTTTCATTGACTATAGTGTTTAAGTATTGAGAGTTTTTTTTTTCCTCCATACTTACCTCCAATTCAAAATATAGATTGTTTTTTATGGCTGACTAGGGATTATTTTTTATTTTCGATATTTTATTTTTTCTTAAGATTAACTTCTTCATACAATATAAAGTTGTTATCAGAACACTAGGAGTTGTGTTTATATATATATATATATATATATATATATATATATATATATTTTAACTCACATGTCAATCTCATACAAAATAATGTAGGAGTGTGTTATTTATTTAAACAAAGAGATTGAACTCGGATAATAATGTTTAGTTACATAGAACTGTTCATGAGATAGTTTTTCTTCTCAAAACTAAATATAGTTCTAACCAATTTTATTTGGGCTGAATATGCTAACTAAAACCTTATACAAAATGTGTGGTTTTTTTGTACATACAAAAAATATGTGATTTTTAGATTTTTTATTAGAATTTTTTTTTTAATATTCAAAATGTTCTACTTTCAAAAAAAGTTATCAAAATGTGCCATTTTTGAGGTTGCTCTCTAGACTTGCGACTTGCGGAAGGAAATTTTTTTTTAGATTCAATAGAATGCATTCTGGGGATGCGACCATGTACTAGGATGAAATATTTTTCCCCTAATTTTAATAATTAAATAATTGTTTATTTAATAAATTAAAAATAATTAAAATATTAAAAAAAAAATAATATTAATAAAATAAAATACATTAAATTGAAAAAATTAATTTAAAAATTAATTAAAAGTAATTAATAATTAAATACATTAAATTAAAGTTAATAAAATTAATAATATTAAACAAAATACATTAAATAAATAGAAATACATCAAATTTGAAGGAAAAAAAATACATCAAATTATTTTAATGATCTCCACCTAAGTAAGCTTGACAAGCTTGTCTAACATTACAAAATTGGAATCGCTAACAAGAAAACCAGAAACATTTAATCCTAAAATATAATATACATCTTCTAAAGTTATTGTGCACTCACCTATTAAGAGATGAAACGTATGAGTTTTTTGTATTCATCTCTTAACCATAGCAGTAGTCAGACCGACATCTAATTTGTAGTTTCCAAGTTTGATCACTTGACCAAATCCGGCTTCTTGCAAATACAGTAATATGGCTTCATTTGCTTTTTTGTTTACATGACCATGATATTTTAGTTTGTCATTTAGCGGATTCTGAAATATATTAAACAAACTATAAATAAAATATAAATAAAATAAAATAAATATATTAAATAAAATAAAGTAAATATAAATAAACTATAAATAAAATAACATAGATATATAAAATAAAATAAAGTAAATATATATATATATATATATAAATTATAAATAAAATAAAATAAATATATAAAATATAAAATATACTATAAATAAAATAAAATAAATATATAAATAAAATAAAGTAAACATATAAGATACTTACAAATGCTTGAATATCAACTCTGCAATTCTAAGACAGTTCCATGACCAAAAAAAATGTTGATATAACTTTGAAATGTATGAAGAAATATTTGTGATAAACAAGGATGGAAGAAAGCTGATGTGATGAAATACAACGAATGGAAGCCCTTATATAGGTCGCGTCCCCAAGCAGCGACGTGTAAAAAGCCTTCAAGGGGTCGCACCCCCAGGCCACGACCTCCTTAAGGGGTCGCATTCCCAGCCCGCGACCTCCTTAAGGGATCGCATCCCCAATCTGGTTCGTTAATTTAATTTAATCAACGGTTGTGGTTGTTCTTGAATCAATCTTTGTCATTTGATTTCAACCAATCAAATTATTTTAATATAAATTAAATCTGGTTCGTTGATTTAATTTAATCAACGGTTGTGGTTGTTCCTAGATCAATCCTTATCATTTGGTTTCAACCAATCAAATTATTTTAATATAAATTCAATCTAGTTCGTTGATTTAATTTAATCAATGGTTGTGGTTGTTCCTAGACCAATCCTTGTCATTTGATTTCAACCAATCAAATTATTTTAATATAAATTCAATATTGTTCGTCGATTTAATTTAATCAACGGATGTGGATGTTCTGGATCAATCCTTGTCATTTGGTTTCAACTAATCAAATTATTTTAATATAAATTCAATCTTGTTCGTCGATTTAATTTAATCAACGGTTGTGGATGGTCCTGGATCAATCCTTGTCATTTGGTTTAACACCTTATACCTTGTATAAATAGAAAACTAGATAACACTATATCACCACACCTTCTATATCACCATATCTTCTATCTCACTATACCTTCTAACATTTCATACTTAATCATGGCTGCTCAACAAGTAATTTGTATTGTTTATTACAATGGTTCAATTCTCGATGGAGTTGAAGGTAAAACAATTGTAAGTGATTATAAAAAGGCATTCATAGTACATTTTGGAAGCAACCTTGCTCGTCTAAAGAATGTCATTAAAAAAAGATACAGCTCGACGACAATGTCATGATAACTGATTTATTTTATCGACACCTTGTGTTCTTTGGTGAAAATACAACAAGGTTTGAACTGATGAAGGTTTGCGATGACGCGAATGTTCAATTGATGTTTGATGTTTATGCACAGTGGTCACAACTTGGCACCATTGAGTTATATGTTACATTCCAAGATGGTCCTACATCAACGAACATTGATGTAGGACCATCGACATCAAACATGGCTCGCCTCGACTACACCCAATCATTTGATCAAAACACCCTTTATTAACCCGACTTATATTCTCCATCACAGAATTATGAATCATACTCCAACCAAATTAAATAAACTCATCTGGATAGTTTTCAACTCTATCATGAATCTCCCCCAACAAGTCCACAATGTGATCTTCTGCTGAGTTTCTTATATAATATCAACGAGAAAAAATTAGGCGATTACAGTGAAGAGGATGAAACATATTTCGATGAATCATCTGGTGATTCTGAAAACGATATTGATGTTGACGAAGATATAGAATCAGAAGACCAACCTATCCTACCTGTATTTGAACCACCATTTCACCTGAAGAACATAAATTTAGAGAATGTAGATCAATCAACTGAATTTGATCACACATTCTTTATTGAAGTCTCAAAAGTATATGGAACTCTTGCAATTGGAATGAAGTTTGCAATAAAGGATGAATGCGTACATGCAATCAAACATAACCATTTAAAATCATCATTGAATTTTGCGGTACAAAAATCAGATTCAGCGAGGTATGTTATTAAATGTTTAAGTCCAAATTGTTTGTTTAGATGTAGAGCTTCAAAACACAAAAAGAGAGAATTGTGGGTGATTGGTAAATTGAATCTGCCTCATACATGCACATATTCTATATAGTCACAAGATCATCATAAACTCGATTCTGACATGATATGTAAAAGCATAATGCAAGTTCTGAAAGTGGACCCTTCAATCAAAGTTAAAGTCATTATTACTCAGATTCAGACTCTGCACAACTACACCGTAAGTTAAAGAAAGGCTTGGATAGCAAAAAATAAAGGGATCGAACAAACTTATGGCAATTGGGAAGAGTCTTACAATTAACTCCCACAATAGTTATTGGTTATGCGAACGTTTGCTCCAGGAACCAAAATAGAAATGGAAATCAGTCCAGCTTATCATGAGAATAATTTGATAAGTGGGATAAGGATCTTTCATCGACTATTTTGGAGTTTTGATCCATGCATATCTGCGTTTAAATTCTGCAAACCAATTGTACAAGTGGATGAGACTTGATTGTACGATAAGTACAAGGGAACACTATTGATAGCAGTTGCACAGGATGGAAATGACAATGTAATTCCTATTGCTTATGCTCTAGTGGAAGGTGAGACAGGAGAGGGTTGAAGTTTCTTTTTGAGAAAATACATCACTCCACAGGCCGACATTAGTCTGATTTCAGATAGACACAAATCCATCAAGAGTAGTTATAATAATCTAAATAATGGGTGGCAACATCCTCCGTCCATGCATGTGTTCTGCATCCGACATATTGCACACAAAATTTTGCAAGGGAATTCAAGGATAATGCACTGAAGAAAAAAATTATTTCTATGGGTAGTAATTTAATTCTTTCTTTTTAATTACTGTAATTTTTAATAATTTTTCGATAGATTGCTTGTTGTGTCAATATAGGTTACTCAACTAATGAGCCTACATATAGATATTACCGACGTGAAATCGGTATAGTAAACTGGGAGGCTATAAAATGGTTAGACAACATACCGCGAGAAAGTTGGATTAAAGCATTTGCTGGAGGTTATAAGACCCTTAAATTTAAAATTTAATTATGGAATTAATATTAAGTGTATTTTGGGGATATTTGTAAAATATTTAATATATGTATGTTTTGAGTGAATATATATATATATATATAAATATTTATTTTGGAAGATGAATTAAGATTATTGGATGAAGAGTAAATTAATTTAATTACGAGTAATTAAATTATCGGGCAGTAAATTAAGGGATTATCGGCTAATTGCGACGAAACCGGTTAAGTGCTGAGGATCAAACAAGTGTCGGGTGAGGTGGCACCTAAAAATGCCTATAAATATGAATGAGGAGGAAGAGCTAAGTCAGAAACCCATTCCTCCTCCCTTACTGCATGTAACAGTACTCACCTTCTTCCTTCTCCCATTCTGATTTCTGTTTCATCGATCCAAAAAAAAAAAAGGGAGTTCCTCAAAAGTGATATGAATTGAAAATCCAAGCACCAAACCAGAAAACCCCCAGTACAAAAGTTGTTCCCCTCATCATCCGGAGCTAGAGAACCCATTTTCGTAGCAGCGAACGCAAGCGGGAGTTTCGCCAACTTTTGTCGCGAAAACGTGAACGAAAACAGAAACGAAACAAAGGTAAGGGGAACCTTCCACTTTCTAGTTTTCATTTTAGGGCTGTAAATGTATGTTTGAGGTGTGATCATATTTGAGTTCTGTTTTGAAAAAAAAAACGAAACTGTTTTGCATGACATTTTGAAAAATGAAAAAAAATGCATTCTGTTGAGGTTTTAATAATCTGTGATGTGTTGTTTTGGTGGTTACCTCAATGCTGTTTTGTTTGTGTGGGAAAGCTTAAATATGTCTTGCATATTATTCTGAAGATGATTAAAATGCATGTTATGAAACTACTGTGCATGTTGTCATAAATTGCGAAAAAAGCATTCTGTTGATGTATTCGAATACAACCTGCCAAGCTTCTGTTTTACTCAAATTTTCGAACTTGTATTCGAATACGGACCTCTGTATTCGAATACAGATGAAGGATTTTTGCTTCTGACTTAGCCTCTGTATTCGGCTACGACCCTGTCGTATTCGAATACAGGACTACAATTTTTGCCACTGTATTCGCATCTGTATTTGACTACGACAGCCTCGTATTCGAATACAGGATACTGATTTGCACTATTTTTGCTTCTGTATTCGAATACAGAGTCGTGTTTTTCCAGAAAATCAAGTTTCAGACATTGTTTTATAAACTCTAAGTGTTGGGAAACATTTGGAAAGTTTGAAATGATTAAAATGGAGTTTTTGAAATAGTTTTGAAGAGGAGATGATGAGGTTCTGGAAACCTTTAATGATGTTGGAGAAAATGTTGAGTTAACACTGTTTTGTCTTATGTATTCGAATACAAGTATGCTGTATTCGAATACAGAGTGTTGAATTTGCAGATTTAGCTTCTGTATTCGAATACAAGAGAGCTGTATTCGAATACAGATTTGTGTTTTTCAGAAAATCAAATTTTAAACATTGTTTTATAAACCCTAAGTGTTGGGGAATATTGGGAAGGTTTGTGATGAATTAAAATGGAATTTTTGTGATAGTTTGAAGTGGTGGTGATGAAGTTTTTGAGACTTTACTAATGTAGTGAAAAATGTTGATTTGTGCACTGGGACTGCCTCTGTATTCGAATACCAAGGAGCTGTATTCGAATATAGAGTGTTAATTCTGCACTGTTTTGGCTTCTGTATATGAATACAGAGAAGTTGTATTCGAATACAGATTCGTGTTTTCTAGAAATCTCAGTTTTAAACACTGTTTTATGAATTTTAAGAGTTGGGGAAAACAGAGGGAAGATTTTTGATGAATAAGAATGGAGTTTTAAGATGATGTGAAATGGAAATGATGAGATGTTTGAATGTTGATTTAGGATGTGATGATAACGAAATTGGTTGTGTTGAGATGTTTTGAGAAATGATGGAAAAGCATGAATTTTACTAATGTTGCATACTGTTTTCAGTGAAGAGAATACACTGCATATTCATGCATTGCATAGTCAGGTGGTACCCGCAATGGGCCATAGAGTAATGCGTAAACGTGCTGATCTGTTGAGCGATTGCACGAGTGCTGGTCTGTTGAGCGACTGCACTGGTACAAGTCTGTTGAGCGACTGTACCCTGAAATGCGCAAAAACGTGCTGATCTGTGAGCGATTGCATGAGTGCTGGTCTGTTGAGCGACTGCACTAGTACTGGTCTGTTGAGCGACTTTACCTTGGTATATGTCTAACGTGCTGGTCTGTTGAGCGACTGCATGAGTGCTGGTCTGTTGAGCGACTGCACGAGTGCTGGTCTGTTGAGCGACTGCACGAGTGCTGGTCTGTTGAGCGACTGCACGAGTGCTGGTCAGTTGAGCAACTGCACGAGTGCTGGTCTGTTGAGCGACTGCACTGGTGCTGATCTGTTGAGCAATTGCACCCTGGTCTTGAGGGCCATTAAAGTCAAACATATTTACATTGTGCTGTTCTGTTGAGCGACTGCACCTTGGTAATTCCAAGAAGTTGAGTACATGAGCATATATATAATGCATCGGGGAGGTTGACCGGTGGGTCACGATTTGGTTATATGATGATGATTGGAAAGTGATATGTGTAAGTACGTTATAAAATCTGAATTTCTGATGAATGTTTGTGATTGCTGAGGTGGTAGTTGTAACACCCCTAGTTTAAAACACAGCGCGAATGCATTTTTTTTTTTAAAATAAATAAGTAACATAATTTTTCAGATTTAATTCAAAAGGAAATTCAAATAAAGTTTTCATCAATTCATTTCAAAAGAGGACATCCGGCCTGTGGCCACTAAATAGTTCCAGAGTGCGGAAGAATACAGCGGAAAAATCATACATAGATTCCCAAAATAAAATTACATTTCCCAAAACTCAAGACCCTATACAAAAGTCTAGACTGATCATGCACTAAGCTACAGTAGCACGGTCTCCATCGTATCCCCTACAAGTCTCTTCTTTACCCAGCTGACCGTCCCTGTGCGTTGTCCACAGCTACGCCGTACGTAAAGATTAAGGGAAACTAACGACGTCTCCGTCGTTAGTATAACCGTCAGTGGGACGGGTTCGGGTAACATATGAGGGCAAAGCCTAAAGTCCACAATAATAGTAAAGGGCCACCGACCGAAATTAACAAATAAGCACATAGCATATATCTCACAGCAACAAATACATCCATGGCATATCGTATAACAATGATGAAAATAAATATGCTCATTTTGAAATTTCATGACTTGTATGCCTTTTCAAAACAACAATTAATTAAATGGAAAATATGTGGTAAGTACAGCCAACACTTCAGCAATCACAATCATTTATCAGAAAATCATATTTCATAAAATACTCACACACACCAATTTCCAATCATCAACATATGCCCAAATCGTGACCTACCAGTCAATCTCCCCGATGCAATATGTATATGCTCATGTATACAACTTCTTGGAATTACCAAGGTGTAGTCGCTCACAGACCAGCACATGTGAAGTCGCTCACAGACCAGCACGTTTTACACATACTAAGGTACAGTCGCTTACAGACCAGCACCAGTGCAGTCGCTCACAGACCAGCACAATTTCACAAATGGAATGGACCGTCTAATACACGCGGAACCATTCCGTAGCCCGGATAGAATAGACCATCTAATACACGCGGAACTACTCTAAACCCGGATAGAATAGACCGTCTAATACACGCGGAACTATTCTATAACCATCATGGTCACTACAATTACATGTATTAGCCTCTCACAGGCCAAATACACAGAAGTTAAATCCTCGCACGGATAGAATGGACAGTCTAATACACGCGGAACCACTCCGTAGCCCGAGTAGAATAGACCGTCTAATACACACGAAACTACTCTGACCCCGGATAGAACAGACCGTCTATTACACGCGGAACTATTCTATAACCCATGGTTACTACTTAACTTCGCGGCCCATCACGGTCACCGCATCAACTCTGTGGCCCATCGCGGTCACCACCTGACTATGCAATGCATGAATATGCAGTGTTTTCTCTCCACTGAAAACAATATGCATTATCAGGAAAATACAACCTTTCCATCATTTTTCAAAACATCTCAACACAATCAATATCATCATCATCACAACCATGATTAAACAGTCAAGCAATCATTAACACTTTACATCATCTCATAATTCCATTCTTAATTATCATAAGTCTTTCCCCCAACTCTTAAAATTCATACAACAGTGTTTAAAACTGACATTTCTACAAAATACGAACCTGTATTCGAATACAGTTTCTCTGTATTCGAATACATAAGCCAAAAATAGTGCAAAATTAATACTCTGTATTCGAATACAGCTTCCTTGTATTCGAATACAGAGGCTGTCACAGTGAAAAACTCAGAATTTTCACAACTTTAGTAAGGTCTCAAAATGTCATCACCACTACTTCAAACTATCACAAAATTTCATTTTAGTTTGTCACAAAACCTTCCCAAATACTTCCCAACACTTAAAGTTTATAAACAATGTTCAAAACTTTGATTTTCTGAAAAACACGAATCTGTATTCGAATACAGAAGCTGAAAATTGCAATTTCAACACCCTGTATTCGAATACAGCATACCTGTAGTCGAATACAGAAGACAGAACATGTGTAAATTCAGTATTTCCCCAATTTCATTTAAGGTTTTCAAGAACTTCATCATCTCTTCTTCAAATCTATTTCAAAAACCCCATTTTAAATCATTTCAACCTCTCCAATTGTTTTCCAATCCTTTAAAGTTATCATGGCAGTGTCTAAAACTTGATTTTTTGAAAAACACGAATCTGTATTCGAATACAGCTTCGTTGTATTCGAATACAGAAGCTAAAACTTGAGTTTCTGGAAAAACCTGCATCTGTATTCGAATACAGCTCCCTTGTATTCGAATACAGAAGCAAAAATTGTGGAAGTCAGCATCGTGTATTCTAATACGAGATTGTCGTAGTCGAATACAGATGCGAATACAGTGTTAAAATTTCACTTGTGTATTCAAATACGACAGAGTCGTACTCGAATACAGATGCTAAGTCAGAAGCAAAAATCCTTCCTCTGTATTCGAATACAAAGGCCCGTAATCGAATACAAGGTTGAAAACTTGAGTAAAACAGAAGCTGGGCAGCCTGTATTCGAATACACTCATGTTGTATTCGAATACACCTTCGAATTCAGTGAACTTTTCCTGAAAAACTACAACACACTTTCAATCTTTTTCCTTTGAAAAACCAGCACAACCCCAAACAGATTTATCACTCTTTTGAACCACAGAACTCAGGCATTTTCATCAATGCAACTTTTCCAGAAAAACACTTTCAACATTTAAAATTCATTTTCTTTTGAAAACATCAACAACACCAGATCATTCATCACAGTTTTGCTCAAACCATTCAAACAGAATGTCAACCACAACAAAAGACGTTTTTAACCATTCACATTCTGATCATTTCTCAAAACACATGCAAAGCATTTCCAGCTTTCTCACACAAACAGAACAACATGCAAAGCATTTCAGCTTTCTCACACAACAGAATAACATGCAAAGCATTTCCAGCTTTCTCACACAAACAAAACAACATGCAAAGCATTTCCAGCTTTCTCACACAAACAGAATAACATTAGTACATTTCAGCAAAACCGCAAGCATCACATACACCAAAACACCAACAGAGTGTATTTTCACATTTTATACAATCAGCACAACAGTTTTGAAAATATGTATTTTAATCATCTTCAAAATGATATGCAAGACATTTTTCAACTTTCCCACATGAACAAAACAGCCTTGAAGCAACAACCAGAACAACACACATCACAGATTATTAAAACCACCATCAGAATGCATTTTCTTCATTTCTTTCAAAATGTCATTGCAAAACAGTTTTCTTTTTAAACAATGATGAAAACATCAGTAATGTCATGATAGTTATGCATTTACAGCCCTAATGCAACTAGAAAGTGGAAGGTGCCCTTACCCTTATTGCGTTTATGCTACTTCTCACGTTTCTGCGTCAAAACTCGGCGAAACTCCCGCCTGCATTTGCTGCTACGAAACTGGGTTCTCTCGCTCCGGAATGACGAGGGGAACAACTTTTGTACTGGGGGTTTTCTGGTTTGGTGCTTGGATTTCCAAGTAATGTTACTTTTGAGGAACTCCCTCTTTTCTTTTTTCTTTTTTTCTTAACGTGCTGGAATCAGAAAAACAGATGGGAGGGAAGGAGTATTGTTACATGCAGTATGGGCAGTGAGGGAGGAGGAATGGTGTTCTGATTTCACCATCCTTCTCACTTCTATATATAGGCTTGTGTGGGTGCCACCTCACCTGACACTTGTCTGATCCTCAGCACTTAACCAATCTCGTCGCAATTAGCCGCTAATCCCTTAATTAACTGTCCATTAATTTAATTACTCGTAATTAAATTAATTTTTTTTAATCCGATAATCTTAATTTATCTTCCAAAATAAATATTTATATATATATATATATATATTCACTCAAAACATACATATATTAAATATTTTACAAATATCCCCAAAATACACTTAATATTAATTCCATAATTTTAATTTAAAAATTAAGGGTCTTACACAAGTGTCAGACGCCTTTATGCAGGTATAACGACGGAGAAAGTATGATTGTTGGACCCGAGATGGTGGAACAAACTACAGAGAGAATCAAGAGAATACAAGAGAAAATGAAGATTTCACAAGATCGTCAGAAGAGTTATGCGGACAAGCGTCGCAGACCTTTGGAAGTCGAGAAGGAGGATCATGTATTTCTAAGGGTTACGCCTACAACTGGTGTTGGCAGAAAACTCCCAGTACAAAAGTTGTTCACCTCATCATTCCGGAGCTAGAGAACCCATTTTCGTAGCAGCGAACGCAAGCGAGAGTTTCGCCGAATTTTTGTCGCGAAAACGTGAACGAAAACAGAAACAAAACAGAGGTAAGGGGCACCTTCCACTTTCTAGTTTGCATTTTAGTGCTGTAAATGTATGTTTGAGGTGTGATCATATTTGAGTTCTGTTTTGAAAAAAAAAACGAAATTGTTTTGCATGACATTTTGAAAGATGAAAAAAATGCATTCTGTTGAGTTTGTGTGGGAAAGCTTAAATATGTCTTGCATATTATTCTGAAGATGATCAAAATGCATGATATGAAACTGTTGTGCATGTTGTCATAAACTGCGAAAAATGCATTATGTTGATGTATGATGATTCTGTGATGGTTGCTGTTTGGCTGAATGTATTAATGTTGTTCTGTTTGTGTGAGAAAGCTGGAAATGTTTTGCATGTTATTATGGTGGTGTGAGAATACTGGAAAATACTTTGCATGTTGTTTTGAGAAATGATCAAAATGTAAATGTTGAAAAATGTCTGTTTTGTTGTGGTTGACATTCTGTTTTGGGTGGTTCTGGTGTTGCTGATGTTCTCAAAAGAAAAGGGATTTTAAATGATGAAAGTGTTTTTCTGGAAAAGTTGTTATTGATAAAAAATGCATGAGTTTTGTGGTTCAAAAGAATGGAGAAACTGTTTTGGGGTTGTGCTGGTTTTTCAAAGGAAAAAGTTTGAAAATGTGTTGTAGCTTCAGGAAAATTTCACTCAATTCGAAGGTGTATTCGAATATAGGTTGAGTGTATTCCAATACAACCTGCCAAGCTTCTGTTTTACTCAAATTTTCGAACTTGTATTCGAATACGGACCTCTGTATTTGAATACAGATGAAGGATTTTTGCTTCTGACTTAGCCTCTGTATTCGGCTACGACCCTGTCGTATTCGAATACAGGACTACAATTTTTGCCACTGTATTCGCATCTGTATTTGACTACGACAGCCTCGTATTCGAATACAGGATACTGATTTGCACTATTTTTGCTTCTGTATTCGAATACAGAGTCGTGTTTTTCCAGAAAATCAAGTTTCAGACATTGTTTTATAAACTCTAAGTGTTGGGAAACATTTGGAAGGTTTGAAATGATTAAAATGGAGTTTTTGAAATAGTTTTGAAGAGGAGATGATGAGGTTCTGGAAACCTTTAATGATGTTGGAGAAAATGTTGAGTTTACACTGTTTTGTCTTCTGTATTCGAATACAAGTATGCTGTATTCAAATACAGAGTGTTGAATTTGCAGATTCAGCTTCTGTATTCGAATACAAGAGTGCTGTATTCGAATATAGATTCGTGTTATTAAGAAAATCAAGTTTTAAACATTGTTTTATAAACCCTAAGTGTTGGGGAATATTAGGAAGGTTTGTGATGAATTAAAATGGAATTTTTGTGATAGTTTGAAGTGGTGGTGATGAAGCTTTTGAGACTTTACTGATGTAGTGAAAAATGTTGATTTGTGCACTGGGACTGCCTCTGTATTCGAATACAGAGTGTTAATTCTGCACTGTTTTGGCTTCTGTATTCGAATACTGATTCGTGTTTTCTAGAAATCTCACTTTTAAACATTGTTTTATGAATTTTAAGAGTTGGGGAAAACAGAGGGAAGATTTTTGATGAATAAGAATGGAGTTTTAAGATGATGTGAAGTGGAAATGATGAGATGTTTGAATGTTGATTTATGATGTGATGATAACGAAATTGGTTGTGTTGAGATGTTTTGAGAAATGATGGAAAAGCATGAATTTTACTGATGTTGCATACTGATTTCAGTTAAAAGAATACATTGCATATTCATGCATTGCATAGTCATGTGGTACCCGCGATAGGCCACAGAGTAATGTGTAAACGTGCTGATCTGTTGAGCGATTGCACGAGTGCTGGTCTGTTGAACGACTGCACTGGTACTGGTTTGTTGAGCGACTGTACCCTAAATTGCGCAAAAACATGCTGATCTGTTGAGTGAATGCACGAGTGCTGGTCTGTTGAGCGACTGCACTGGTACTGGTCTGTTGAGCGATTGTACCTTGGTATATGTATAACGTGTTGATCTGTTGAGCGAATGCACGAGTGCTGGTCTGTTGAGCGATTGTACCTTGGTATATGTATAACGTGTTGATCTATTGAGCGAATGCACGAGTGCTGGTCTGTTGAGCGACTACACTAGTACTGGTCTGTTGAGCGATTGTACCTTGGTATATGTATAACGTGCTGGTCTGTTGAGCGACTTCACGAGTGCTGGCCTGTTGAGCGACTGCACTGGTGCTGATCTGTTGATCGATTGCACCCTGGTCTTGAGGGCCGTTAAAGTCAAACATATTTAAATTGTGCTGGTCTGTTGAGCGACTGCACCTTGGTAATTCCAAGAAGTTGAGTACATGAGCATATATATAATGCATCGGGGAGGTTGACCGGTGGGTCACGATTTGGTTATATGATGATGATTGGAAAGTGATATGTGTAAGTACGTTATAAAATCTGAATTTCTGATGAATGTTTGTGATTGTTGAGGTGGTAGTTGTACTTACTATATTTTTTCTATATTAATTAGTTGCTGTTTCAAAAAGCATATGTGTCATGAAATTTCAAATGAGCATCCTTAATTTTCATCATTGTTATATGTTATGCCATGAATGTATTTGTTTTGTGATATAAATGCTATGTGTCTATTTGTTAATTTCAGTCGGTGACCCTTTACTATTATTGTGGAAATTGGGCTTTGCCCTCGGATGCCCCCCAAACCCACACCCCCGGTGCGTACCCGGACGACGGAAATGTCGTTAGATTTCCTTGATCGACATTCCCATACTGCTTGGGTATTTGACCCCATCTTAAGCAGGGCGACTTATACGGGGAGGTTGGCAAAAACGTGCAGGACCGACGGAGAAGAGGATTTCGTGGAGCACACTTACACGATTATTATTTTCCTGTGCCTTCCAAATTAGTATTCGAGGCGCATGGAATTTTTGATAACGCGGAGGAGTCAGTTGGAGGGGTTGTACGAGGACCCGAGGCGGAAGAGAAGAACAAAGGGCCGAAGCCAGTAGCAGCCGATATTCCGGGTCCATCTAGGATATCCGATGACTTTTATGAGATTCCGGCTTTGCCCTCGGATGCCCCCCAAACCCACACCCCCGGTGCGTACCCGGACGACGGAAATGTCGTTAGATTTCCTTGATCGACATTCCCATACTGCTTGGGTATTTGACCCCATCTTAAGCAGGGCGACTTATACGGGGAGGTTGGCAAAAACGTGCAGGACCGACGGAGAAGAGGATTTCGTGGAGCACACTTACACGATTATTGATTTTCCTGTGCCTTCCAAATTAGTATTCGAGGCGCATGGAATTTTTGATAACGCGGAGGAGTCAGTTGGAGGGGTTGTACGAGGACCCGAGGCGGAAGAGAAGAACAAAGGGCCGAAGCCAGTAGCAGCCGATATTCCGGGTCCATCTAGGATATCCGATGACTTTTATGAGATTCCGGCACCGCTGAAGCAACCGAGACTGTGCATTGATCTGACTTCGGAGGAGACTGATCCCTCTCTGTATGATGAGGAGGAGGACGTCACATCGAGGCGAGCGGCGGAGTCAGATGAGACTTGTATGGGATGCGGAGGAAATCTGTGCTACTGTAGCTTTAGTGCATGATCAGTTAGATTTGATGTATAGGATTTTGAGCTGGAAAATGTAATTTGCTTTGATTTTGGAAATTATTGTACCACTTTTTCCGCTAACACATTCCGCACTCTGATATTTCCTTTTGAGATTATGACACTGTTATCTTTTGAAATGTATTAATGTTTATTATTAATTTCCAGAGTTAACTACTTAGTGATATTACGATGAAGTTATTTAATTATGTTCATCGATGGAGTTGCGACGTATTATTTGACGAAACTATTAAAATCTTAAATTTTATTTCAATTCTTTTAAAGTAATAATTTGGAAAATCATTTTAATTATTTATTATAAATAAATAAATAAAATACACTCGCGCTGTGTTTTAAACTTGGGGTGTTACAGAGGTAGTCCTTGGGGTCACATGACAACTAACCTTGTGGAGTCGATAAACGGCGCGAGTGCTTATTTATTCAATCAACCTTCCCATCACTGCTTTGGCTCAATCAACTTATTATAAGACAGGGACATTATTTCCAACAAAAAGAAAACTACACGCAACAATTCTAGCTTCTGGTCAGGTATACATGGAAAAATGCATAAATTTTATGAAATCTAAAATACATAAATCCAATAGGCATAAAGTTGATAGTTTTGATCGGGAGAAACCATACTTTCATGATCCACGAGACAGTAAATCCAAAAGAAGGACGACCAATTGGTCATTTCAGTGTCAACTTTCCTACAAATTGGTGCGACTGTGGAAAATATCAAGCTTTACATATGCATTGTTCACATGTTATAGCAGCATGTTCTAGAATAAAATATGATTATTGGAGTCTTATACCTGATGTGTACAAGGTGGAAATGGTATTAAAAGTCTACGAAGAACATTTCCAACCTATACCAAATAGATGATATTGGCCAGAATACGAGGATGTTAAGGTGTATCACAATCCTCAAATGCGAAGAGCCAAGAAAGGTCGCCCAAAGACTAAACA
Organism: Cicer cuneatum; assembly: GCA_037974295.1. NCBI lineage: Eukaryota > Viridiplantae > Streptophyta > Magnoliopsida > Fabales > Fabaceae > Cicer > Cicer cuneatum. The sequence continues at coordinate 69,183,587 of JBBPBO010000005.1, forward strand.
CATTCAAACAGAAATGGACACTACAGAAAAAGTACCAAGAAAATGCATATTATGTCGAGTCTCTGGTCATACTAGGAAAAATTATCCAAATGATGCTGGCACATCTACTCAAATTTGATGTATTTTTTTCTTCATTTATTTAATATATTTTGTTTGATATTATTAATATAACTTCCTTTTCTTAATTATAATTATTTTTATTATTATTATTTTTATTAATTTGAATTTAATATATTTAGTTATTAATTACTTTTAATTAATTTTTTAATTATTTTCTTCAATTTAATGTATTTTTTTAATATTATTTTGTTTTTTTTATATTTTAATTAGTTTTAATTTATTAAATAAACAACTATCCAATTATTAAAATGAGGGGGGAAAATGGATCCTAGTACATGGTCGCATCCTTAAGATGTGACCTTCTATTGAATCTGAAAAAAAATTTCCTTCAACAAGTTGCAAGCCCAAGGAGCAAGGAGCGACTTCAAGAAGTGTTCAAAAAGTGAAGCATTTTAATTTTTTTTATTTTAAAGTGGAGCATTTTGAATACTAAAAAATAAGATATTCTAATCTAATAAAAAAATCTGATTTTTAACTGATATTTTACTTTATTTTGTTAATATAAAACATTATTTGTACAAGAAAATTAATAAAAAATTGTTTGGATTTTTGGATTTGGTGGCTAATAAAATAAAAAGATTTACTTGATTCTATTTTTTGTACTTTTTTATAAATTTTTTTTATTATGTTCTAGATATTGATATATTTTCATAATCAATTTACATTTAACTTTTTGAAATTACATGTACATTTAAAAAAAAAACTATATTTGTGAGTTGTTAATTTAATGAGTTAGGTCTATGTCTTTAGACTTTTGTCATTTATTTTTATTTTATATACTTTTAGCTTATAAAAAAAATATTTATGAGTTTTTAATTAAAAAAATTCCTTTTTCTTAACTTAAAATTGGTTTTACGATTAAGTGGTAAATTATAAAAAGATTTGTTTTTATATCTTTATATTTGTTTCTCGCAAATTGGTAAAAATTTATTTATGATTTGAAATCCCAACCATTTTCGTAGATCACTTACATATATCATAAAATTAAAAAATACTAAAAAACCTTCTCTCAATTTAATATTCTTATGTGATATATAAATATTATTTTATTTTATAATTGGATAAAAAAATAGATCATTTTTAGGTAATTTGATGTGGACCGTAGGAGCTCCCATAAAAAAAATTAATGATTCATCAAAGATGTGAGAATGAAAATTTTACAACAAAAAACACAAGGGTGAATATTTTACAAGTCAATACATATGAGAAATTTACATTAAATACACTATTTTATTCAAAAAAATGTTCATTGTGTATCTATATAATTATGTTTTAACAACTATATATCAATTTACATGTTTATATGTTCAAACAAGAAATTCTCAATATAATTTATTAAAAAAATATATTTATTTCGGCAACATCTATTTGTGTTTGACGTGGACTATTTAACTGTACATATATTTTCATTTATGCGTCCATGGTGTCCCACTAAAAAAAATAGAAATATAATATGTAAAGATTTAATATCATTAATTATTATTTTAACAATTATTATATATATTTTAGCCAACAAAAGAACTACATTTATTTTCTTATGTGACGAGATAGTTAGTGTATAGTATTAAATATAAAATTATAAGATTTTACGTATTTTGATTTTAATAAATGAGTTTAAATAATTTTATAAGATTTTCCTAAACTTTTTTTTCCGTCTAATTATATACAATAGAACTACAATCTTTAATTGATATATATTTTTTTCAATAATAGTTGCCCGAATTATTTACACAATTCCTCCGGTAGATAGGGGTGTACATGGGCGCCAGTCGACCCGCCAACCCGATTACCCAATTCAACCCAACTGAATTTTTATCCGTACCCAGTCACTTTTGGGGTGCAACCCGACTCAACCCGCTTATATTTGGTTTGGGTAATGGGTTCAACAATTGAACCCGTTGACCCGTAGACTCGTCCCAGTAATTAGTTATAATTTTTTTTAAAATTTTGTTTGGTAGTGCAAAAGGTTTCATTATTCTTATAGTTTTTTTTTTAAATTTTGTTTGGTAGTCCAATAGGGTTTCATTACTCTTATAGTTTTTTTTTTTAAATTTTGTTTGGTAGTCCAATAGGGTTTCATTACTCTTCTTCTTCAGATTTTCAGCATCGTCGTCCATCTTCTTCTTTAGATTTTCAGCACCGCCGTCCACCTTCTTCAGATTTTCAAATCGATTTTCCTTTATTTTTGTTTATTCTTTTAATCGTTTGGTGTGCTAATGAGATTGTGTATTGTATTTAAAATTTTAGAGTTGTCTAAATTAGTTTCAATTGATGTTGGGGTGACTGCTGCTGAACTTAACACAATCATTACTACATCTTAAGGTACTTGTTATTGCTTTGTTTCATGCATATTTTACTGATTTATTATTTCTCTTTCTTTATCTCTTCCCTTTTATTATTGATATTTGTTTTTGTAGATTCCCAATTCTTCCCTTCCATAATTTGAGAAACTTGTTAAGTGTTTGGACTTGAAGTTGACATTGATTAGAATTGATGAATTTTCATATTTTATTGATTTTCTGTTGTTGAATTTATTTATGTATTTGAAGATTTTTGGATTAATTTTTTTGTGTGAGAGGTTGTTGGCTTTTTTAAAGAATTGAATGATGTGATTGAAATTTTATAGTTTTTGAGATATTCAAGTATTAAGTATATTTTTATTCAATATATTTTTCCGTAAAATAAAAAACATGTTATTATTCATGTATAACCCGCCAACCCAACCCAACTCGTTCTTGATCGGATCGGGTTAAATGAAAAAAATACGAGTTTAGAACTTAACCTAACTCAAAGATAATCGATCGGGTCGGGTATCAGGTTTTGTCAAAACTCGCCCAACCCGACCCACGTATAGCCCTACCGGTAGATATATAAAAATGGCTAAATTACTATACTTCATTTTAGTTCTCTAATTATTTTTCTTTCTGTTTTGGTCCTTTAACTATACTTCTCTTAGTCAAGTTATTTTTTTCTATTAATGTTGCAACAAAAAAAAATTATGTTTGTCATGTTCTTCATCTCACTCGCCTTCAAACCAGAAATCTACTATCTCTTTCAATCTGAAAACTTAGAAAATTCATCAAATCTATAACCTTCAAACCTATAACATTTTAAATCCATAACTCAAAATTCAAATCTATAACATTTCAAACTCCGAAAAATCCCTTGTTTTTACTAATTCACAAGGGATTCTAAACAAGAAGACTCATCGATCTTCACCAATCTCATATTTTTTCTTAATTACTCAATGCAATCAAGGTGTTTAGATTTGAGTTTTTCGATTTATTTATTGGTGTTTGGCCTTAGGTAGATTTGGGTTTTTAAGTGCGTGTTGTTGTAATCACATAAGGTCGTGTTTCAAATAAGTTGTTATGTTTGTGTTTGGCTTATGAATCCTTTTTTTTAAGTCGTATTTGGATTTTATATCTGGACGTTGATTTGATGTCATATCTCCCTGTTTTGGGTTTTTATGATTTTTTTTGGATTTGAGGTGGAGTTTGAAAATTATGGGTTTAATAAATTTTTATGAATTTTTTGATTGAAGGATGTGATGAATTGTTGGGTTTGGATTACGAAGATGATAATGTAGGTGTGATCAAGATGATACATTTATTAACTTTTATTTTTAAAAAAAATTAAAGAATGAATTTGTTGATTTAAGGGGGATTCTAAAGAAAAAGAATGGATTTATAGATTTTTTATTTTTTTAAGTTTGATAGGTTATAGATTTGAATTTGTAAATTATGGATTATAGATTTGAAGACCACTGATTTGATGAACTTCTAGGTTATTAGATCGAATAAAATTTTAAATTTATGGATTTATGAGTTTGAAGGTGGTAAGATGAAGGAGATGAAAAATTTGACGAATTTTTGGCATAAATTAATAAAGAAGACTAAAATAAAAAAGACCAAATTAACTAAAAGAAGTATAGTTAAGAGATCAAAATATAACAAAAATATATAATTATTGGACTAAAATAAAAAATAAAAATAAAAAGTTAAATAACTAAAAGGATAATTTAGAAATAATAAGACAATGATGTGTAAGGAGATTGACCATGAATCCTAATGACTTGGACTAGTCTTTAACTTATGGATTCTTGTAGAATGTATCCAAAGGGGGTGAAATTGAACCTCTATTGGCATGAGTTAGACTTTTGATCTACCACCCCATTACACAAATCACATCATTAGTGGTTGTTAACTATTTGATTGGGTACCTAACGCATGATGTTAACAAAATTAGCCTAGTGGTTCAGACTAATTGTCTTTTCAAACTCATGTTATGTTTTATCCAATTTTAATTGAAGAGGCTCATCTATTAATTTGACGTAAGGCATTTGAATTTTCCTTTTCCTTCATCAATTAATTATTAGTATAATCTCTAACCATATAATAATGTGAATGAATTAATTAAAAGTTAGATCGTTATCAACAGTTGTGTCCCTTTTTGGTAGTTTATACTAATTGAGGCAGACGAATTAACAGAAAAATGCTCAGCACACCGTATAATGATTTTTTGTTGGGTAAGGTGGGTATAATTGATAAATTTTAGAGGCTAGATTTCAACCTTAACATAAATCTATGTGTTAGAATTCTCATGTCGGTCATTTTATTAGACAAAATTTATTCTTACTAACACAATTTTTTTAAGATCCAATCTTTCTAAAAATTAAATTTAAAAACATATAACATGAATATCCACATTAAAATAAAAATTAAAATAATAGATATTATTAATTTAAAACAGATTAATTAAATAAAATAGGCACTATACAATAAAATAAAATAATATATATATATATATATATATTAAAAAATACAATAAAAATAAATGGTCGATCAAGTTAATTTTAATCTTTCTACTAAATTATACAAGGTGAATGCTTTTTAAAAGTCTACTAGCATAGGACATCTAAAAAGTCTTTTAACTAATAAATTGATTTATTTAAATAAATATAACTGATATGAATCCATCAACGCAAAAAGAGATGTAATATTCAAATTTCTAACCCAAAGTAGGAGGCTGGACAATTTAGCACAAATACTTTTGAGAACCAAAAAATTAATATTATTCCAATTTCAACACTATGGAGAAATATTAGCAATGTTGTCTCATAATTTTCCCACACAATGAATCCAATCATCCAACCAGTAATGAATGGAATGACCATTATGTACCACCCAAGAGAGGCTTTTTTATCATAGTGCCAATTGTTTACAATACATCTCCATATGTGAGATGCCTTAGAACTACAATGAAATGATGGGATACTCATATTGCTACATTTATATTTAGCTCACGTAATTTTAATCCATATAGTTTTTGACCTTTTTTGTCGACTCTCAACTAAATTTTGTCATATATGTAGTGTTAACCACACACGAGTTATGGAAACTAAGACTCTCGTCCTCTTTAGGAATGTAGATTGTTTTCGAATAAATTAAACAATATTTCTTCACATTAAATGTAATTCTCATTTAAAGTTATGGCACAATCGCTCCACTTTTTCACAAATGACTAGAGGAATCACGCTAGATAGCATTACATAAATCGAGAGACTCAAAATATAGCTTTGGCACGAGGGTAGTCCACCCCTCCATGGAAAGAGAATTGGGCTTATAATCCAAAAGTTTACTCTTAACCTTATGCACGATAAAAGCATCGACATTTTTCTGTTTTCTACCAGTAATAATTGCAATCTCCAAGTATTTGCCCATGTCTAAATATTCTCTAATACTCAAAATACTATTAATAGATTCGACAATACTCGAAGAAGTAAATTTAAAAATGAAAACTTTGAATTTACGAGTACAAACCTATTGTCCTGAATGGAAACAAAAGGAATCCAATATATTTTGGATATTGATGGCTTGATCAATATGGCTTCTACAACTAATAAGATACCATCTACAAACATCATATGTTAAATAACATGCCAAGAGAAACCAAATTTAAGTGGCCTCCATGAATAATCGTGGACATTAACCAAGATACATTGACTAAGTTTCTCTTTGGCCATCAAATTCAAGTACGAAAACAACATCCTCATGCATGAGGTCTCACATTGGAGAAAAACCCTGAGACAGACTCCCATGCCAATTAATATTCATCCTAGGAAATCAGATACAAGCCATAAGATTATTAATCAATTAGGTGGAAAAGGAGAGCAGGTGAAGACAATCTTGAACAAAATCTCATTCCAACCTATAATATGCTTTTGCAAGATCAAGTTTAATCACCATAAAAAATTTCTAGCCTTTCATAGATTGCATGGAGTGGATGATATCTTGAAGAATAATAAAATCATCGGCAAAACCTATACTAGCAACGAAATTCAACATCACAAGTAGGTTTAGTATAACAATTCAAGAAAATCTCATTCACAAACTAAATAATGGACTGACCGACCACATCCCATTCAGATTTGAAAAATGTAGGGTAATAATTGTATAACAAGAAACATAAGAAAAGGGAGTTTGAATTATGTTTTATTAAAAATAAAAAACGTTTAGCAATATTAAAAGCAAGTGATGAAAACAAGGCAGATAAAACAGAAACACAAAACAAAACAGTCAATTTATCTTGGTTAACCAACACGGTAGCTACGTCCAGTCCCTTCAAACTAAAGGATTTAATCCACTAATTCACCAACCGAATCACACTTCCACTAAACACCTGCTAGTCAAACTAACAAAGGTCAAATCTTCTCAACCTTCTAACTTACTACAATCAAACTATTGAGGATTGCAGCCACTATTGGGTTAGGTTACAAATATAATAGGTTTAAGGGTTTTCTAAATAACTCTCACTAGAGGATGTTTACAATATTATATTCTCAGAAAATTGTTTCTTAGTACTTAGACAAACAAAAGAGCAATATATTGTGCTCATTGTCGTACGTTGTTCTATTATTGTTGTTCTTTTTTAATGAGGGTTACATGTCCTTTTATAGAGAGCATTAATGTTTCTAGCCATTGTCCTAATTGCAAGAAATCAACATGAATCATGACATTTTGCATCAAATCTTTTGGAGATTGATTCATCATTAAAACTTGTCCAGAAATAGTCCTTGTAATCGATTTTGCGTATCTTGATATGTTAATAGAAAAAGTAGAGGATATCATGATCAGAGTATGTCTCATAGTCCTTCAGACAATTAATGAATTCAGGGTGTTGAGCAAATGTTACACAAATATGTCTTCTTCATAGCGTTGACTATTTAGAACGTTGACTTTTTGGAGTGTTGACTTTTTCAGAGCTTGTCATTTCAAAATGATTACTTCATCAAAGCATTGACTATCTTCATGTTGACTTTTTATCAAAGCATAGACTTTTAAACAGAGTCAGACGATCAAATGCTTGACGTGATTATTGGAGGCAGACGATTACTTATTTTTCAGAGGTAGAGAGATCAGATGCTTGTGTAGTCACCATAGCCAGACTAATCAGAGCATTGGTTGTATTACCAAAATTACCAAAGGCGCGTTTCAAAGTACGTTCACAAGACTTAGAATACAAAAATCAAAGCGGAGTCTTTGAGTTCCTTTAACTTAGTCTAATCATCATAGGATGCAACATAAAGTCATTCAAAATAAACTTGATCGGAGAACTGCATGCATATTTAATAAAAAAATTAGTGCTTTAAATTGTTTCCACAAATTAATTTTGTTATCATCGAAACAAGTAATCGTCATAGTTGTTTAAACCAACTTAATTATAACAATAAGTGTGAGGCTTTAAATTTAATACCATAGAGAATAGCGAACCTTTAATTTCCTCTAAAGAAAATTGTTAGATTAAAGTATGAATGTCCTATGAATTAGTAGGAGGATAAGTATAAATAGTATAATGATCGTTATCGTGCATTAATTTTGTTATGAATAAAGCCTACAATAGAAACTAACAAGCAAAGCAAATCGATAATAACATGATCATCATACAGCCAACCCAAGTATCATCATCCATATAAAAAAATTAATTATATGGACTTACTTGAGCTCTTCTATAAAGTGATAAATGTATTACCTATTTTAATGCTTTATTGCAAAATATATTTTTTTAAAAGAATCTTAATTAAATTGTGTTACTAGGTTCAGAGTTGTTAAAATGGATGAGACCGAATTGATGAGGCTATTTGGCTCACATTTTAGTATAAATTGGACTTTAAAAAAGAATTTAAAAATAAACGAATCTTTTTTGTCTAGGCCATTAAATCTGCATCAAAAATAGAATTAGACGGAATCAGATCAATTGACTATGAAATAGGCCTCTACAACTAAAATAATAGAGGTAATTTCTAAAAAAAAAATATGGCTACGGGCAAAATAATTTCTTGACCTTTCTTCTGTATTTTTATTTTTATATTTTCTTTATAAAAAAAAATCTGAAGAAATAGAGACACAGTCAAAATACTCCTCAATCGACTTCAGTCGGTTGGTAAACTAACCATTTTAATTTGGTGGAGACAGAGATTAGCCATAAAAATCTTCTTAATCATAATTTTTTTTTTTCAAGTGAAACTCTTCCAAATGGTGGGTTTGGTTTTCAATTTTTAGCATGTGATTGTTTACTATTTGGAAGTACAATTGTTTCTCTTTTTACTTATAGGAATATATTATTCTCCGCTTTGCAAAAAGAGCTAAAGTTCATGGTCTTAATATGTAAGCTACCATAACCGGCAAAAAAAAAATCAATACAACATAACACACACAGCTTTCAATTTTTTTTCTATTACTAATTCTTTTATGGAGTTACTAACTTTAAATTATATTGTCTTCATTTTATTATGTTGTTTTATAATGCAGTGATGGATATTATGCAGATTTGGAAATTGTGGATGACGATGATGATTTGGAGACATTAGAATCTCTTTTAATTATTTTAATTTTTATTAATTAAAATATGAAATATTTAAAGAAAATGGATTAGGTTGGTCCATTGGCCTGCATAGTCCATACGAGACGGACTAATTTTAATAAATTGCATTTCAATAATAAAGTATATTGAACTAAAGAGACCTATCTATATAATTTGACTATTAAAAACAAAAGATATCGATCTATTTGACAGCTCTATACGTCACTCATTAGATTATAAGGGTCCGTTTGATGCGTAGGATAGAAAGAAACAAGATAAGATATAAAGCTGGATAAGGATATAATAGTATATGATAAGATAATGACAGGATAAATATTATCATATTCTATGTTTGATAAATAATTAATATGATAACATTTTATTTTGCCATATATTTAATATACATCTTATTATGATATGACATAATATATATTATATTTAAATAAAAAAATTACCAATATGAACAATTACATATTATTATTTTTTTAAAATTAACTTATTATATTTTAAATATTATCAATTAACAAAAAAATTAAATAAGCAATAAAATAACTTTATATTAAAATTATCCATTGACACTATTAAATAAAGAATTTAAATTTTAAAAACAAAATCGTGAGTAATCAAATAATTATATTTTATTTGTTAGAATGTAAATAAAGATATGATATATATTATATGTAAATGGCAAGAATACTTTATAAACAAATTATATTTATTTGGAAATTTCAATTAACTTTCATATTTTTATAATTCTGAATACTAATTTATTAAATTATATAAAAAGAAAAAACTATCTTTGTGTAAAATCATAAACATTTTTTAAATTATTTATTAAATATTTAATATCAAATTCTATTAATTATTTTTTTATTTGATTATATTTACATTTTTATATTATATTTTATAAATTATTTTTATATGTATATTTTATTTTATTTAAATTTTATATTTTGAATTATATTTTGTAATAGTAAATGTGTAAACTAATGTTCTTATCATATCCTACTAATTTCTAATCTATCTTATATTCATGATAGAAATTTTAACTAGAAAAACAAGATATCATATAATTTTAGATTAATTTATCATATCTTGTTGGTTTATTAAATACTTGATTGAGACAAGATATGATAACTTATTTTTATCATATATTTTGTCTGTCCATCAAACGAGTTCTAAAAATTTTAAGATGATCTCATCTCCAACTAGCTCAACCTAATTAATGTACCTATTTTGACTCTTATTTATTCTGCCTCGAATAATGGTGGATGGTTTTCTTTCTATAGTTAATTTAACCTTTGCAACATTTGTTCTTGTTGGCAAGATTCTTTTATATATGGATCCTACAAAATTATCATCTCTTGTAGAATAATAATGGAGGGTGCTAGAAAACATTATAATAGAATGTTCAGATAATAATGTGTCTTCTCATTTGTTTTAAATAAATGCAAGAGCACATGACGGGTTCTATTGGTACAGCAATTTTAAATATGGTACTACTTTTTAATTAAATGAATGGCCACGAAAAGTGATAACAATTGATTCATAACTTTTAAATCCACTCTTTTCTTTTAATTAATTCATTAATTTGATATCACATCCTAGAAATAATTTGTGTCGACTCAACTAGTTTTTTATCAACTTAAAAATAATATTCATTTATATTAAAACGATAAAATATTTACAAATTTAATACTATACCAAGACGATAAAATATAAAACGAAAATCATTGTCTCCAAATCTGCAACATAAAATATAAAACGATAAAACGATACCAAATATAAAACGATAAAATATAAAGTATAAAACGATAAAATATTTACAAATTTAACAAAATTAAAGCGGTCGGAATATTCATGTCTCCAAATCTGCAACATACTGAAAATCATTGATTGAATCTGTCTAATTTGAATCGAAGTTAATTTATCGGAATAAATTAGCACTATACCAAGACTGGAAAACAAAAAATTGTTGCACTTATTTGGTGAAATAACAAACAAAAAAAACAAAAACAAAAATTTATGTAAAAATCACTTATTTACGTATAATGAATAATTTAGAATCAAAAAATGGTACTAAATCACCTATTTTTTATGATTAAGATAAAAAAACAAAAAAAGGAAGAGAAAGAAAAATGTGACCGCTAGATTTTGAAATATTTTGAAGTTAAACATGCAAATATTGTATAACTCAACTACTTATTCAATAGATATTGGGGACACTATAAGAGATGTATTTAGTCTAAATTAACATTAAACTGCCCTATTTGACCCCAAAAAAAAACATTAAACTACTCTCTTTATTTAACCAAAAAAATTAAACATTAATCATTAAATTGTATATGATATTAGGTCTGTTTGTTTAAGGTGTTTAAAAAGTTATTTTGATTTTATATTCTTAAAAATGATTTTTATGAAAATTACTTAAAAATAGTAGAAGTTGTTTTAGATTCATTTGTTATCAATTAAAAATAGTACTTTTGACATTCAATAACTTAAATATTCATTATTAGAGATTTTAACAAGATAAAAATCACACTTTTTAAAAAAATGTATCTTTCAAAAATGATTTTTATGAAGAGATTCTCAAAATAGCTTTTCATTTTAATCTCTTTTTGAAATTTCATTATCTAAAATAATTTGTAGCAAATAGATGAAATATTTAAAATCATATCTACACTGTAAACAATTGTTTTGTTTTAAATTAAATAGTACCCATAACACTTATCTAACAAATTATTTATTTATTGTGATACTAACTTCCTAGCTAGCTAAAGCATTTACTTTTGAATGCAATAAATAAAAATAGCATTTTTCAAAGATATTCTAATTTTTTTCAAATATACTCATAATTTGAAATAATATATCTTTTAAGCATATTCTACCTTTTTTTCAAATAGACTTATAATTTGAATATTTAACAATGATGGCGACGAGGGCAATTCTTTAAAAATATACTTTATACATTAGTAACTTTACTAGTTGTTTTTTAAAACACTACTTCCAATCTTAAATATAAAAGAAAATCAAGTCAACAAAAAATGATATATTTAATTTAAAATTTAAAATAAATATATCAATTTTCTCTTTTATATTTAAGACTAAGTAGAGTAACTTACTAGTTTTTATTTGTTTATTTTGGTAATAAAAAAACGATGTAAAGATATACATCTTTCTTAAAATATAGCAATAATGACATACGGAAAATACTAGAGTGTTTTAAAAACATATATTAAGAATTTAAAAATTAAAATATTATTTTTAAAATGGTGTATGTAATTATCTTTTCAAAGTTTAAAATTCGTCTAAGAAGTTAGAAATAATATATTCAACCAAAAACTTTTATTTTTGTTAGCAAGGCCCTTGTTGATATAATAGCATCACCACAATAGCATCACCCAAAAACAAATTGCATAGGAATTGAAGAATCCAAAGACATGCATGCACACACTTTTTCCCTTTTTTGACCATTAAAATAGTTGTAGTATTGTCCTTTTACATTTCTATATCTATCTCATAAAGATTGGTATTGATGCCTTACGAATCTTCTTTGTAGTTTTTTTAGTAATAGAGTTTGACAAAAATATTATGTTTTAGAGTTAATCAAAGGTGTAACGAAGGAAGAAAATATTATACTATACAAATTTCATATTATTTAGATGTTAATTAAGAAATGTTGGTAGACACATACTTTGATTAATATATTAATTTATTATCAGTTTAGTATTGAAATTAAAGAGTCAATGTCAATTAAGTTGATGTTGAATTTTTCTTATGTAATAAAAAGAAACATTACAAGAGAAATTGCAAAAAATATTTTGATCATACGAAGAAACCGAGTGAAATATTAATGAAAAATGTTTTAGATTATACAACGTAATGAGAATTTTACATTATGAGCTAGTAAAAAGTTTAAAGCTAAATAAAACAAAATCAACTAAACCTCAATCAATTACGTGGAAGAGTACTAGACTGATGGAGAAATAAAACCTCTTGAAAGAAGAGGTTGAAAAAAGATATATTGGTCCGTTTAAAAAGTTATTTAAAAAGTTATTTTTACTTTATATTTTTAAAAATAATATTTGTGAAAATTTATTTAAAAAGTTATTTTTATTTTATATTTTTAAAAGTAATATTTATAAAAATTTATTTAAAAATATTTGAAGTGGTTTTCGATTCATTGGTTATCAATTAAAAAAAATTAATTTTAATATTTAATAATTTATATATTTATTATTAGAGATTCTAACGTGATAAAAAAAATTTTATTTAAAGTATCTTTTAAAATTGATTTTTTTAAGAAGAACTTCTCAATAATTTTTCAATATAATCCTTTTTTAAAATTTCATTATAAAAAAAAATTGTAACAAATAAATGAAATACATAAAATCATATTTTAAAATAATCTATTTAATCTAATTTTATAATTGAAGATTTAATTTTAAATTTTATTTTAAAAATATTATAACAAAAAGATAAAATACAATAAGAATTAATTTTAGAAAAAAATAGCAGACCATAATTGAGAAGATATATTTGGTCTGAACTATTTTTAATTAGGTAAATTATAGATTACCTTTATAGAAGTGTGGGTAAATTACTATGTGACGTGGCAGCAATCAAAATGAGTCACATGTATTTCACATTATAATTGTCGTTTTTTTTTTTTTTGTTGACAAATCCACATTAATTGTCATAACGTAGAATTCTATTTTATAAACTTTACATATGATTCTTTTTATTTGTATATGTACCTCATATTCAATTAATTGGTTTTAATGTTTCCGATCATAAAGTTTAATGAGATTTTCTTCTCCATTTAAAATGCAATGAGTTTTTTTTTTTTCATTTGAAAATTTAATGAACTTTTTTTTCTTCTTTTGAGTTGGTAATTTGTGTTGTTCCATTTGTACTATTGTTGTAAAATAAGGATCCGAGCCATGAATCTATGCAACAAAAGAAATGTCAATAGACCAATTACCGTTTATATGAATTAAATGTAATATGGTGTTTAACCTTTAAATAGGTTTAAACCATTTATTTGTCTATTTTTTAAAACATTTATTTGCAACAAAACTCTCATTCAAAAGACACCTTTTAATGACACAATACTTGTATGATAGGACCACAATGGACCTTGAGATCCCCTTAAGATTTAACACTGTTGCATCTAAATGCTCAAAATTACCATTGTGATAAAATCGGGCATGTTTATGTAAATTAATCTATTAATGTTAAACAAGTTAAATAAAGATATGAGTATGATATATTATATTATATGTAAATGGAAAAGTTACCCTTATAAAAAAATTATATTCATTTTAAATATTTAAATTAATATTCAGATTTTTATAATTTTGAATAATAATTTAATAGATTATATAACATGACAAAACTAGTCTTATTATAAATTCATACATATTTTTTTAAAATTAATGGCTTAATTGTAATTTTGGTCCTTTTATTTTTACAAAATTCATGGAATTGAGCTTCCTATTTTGAAAGTCGACAGTTTGGTATCTTCCTCATATTTTTAAACTAAAAAATAAATATTTCAAATATTTTAAATGATGTGACATACGATTTCATAATATAGGATCATTTAGATGCATTAATTATTCCCATGTCATTAATTAAATTACAAAAATGAAAAATTTCTCGAATTTGAAAGTTAAGTTTTTAGAGGATTTTATTGCGATTTCATAGATGTTAATCATTGTATCATATATCATGTTATTTAAAGCATGTCAGATCGCCATTTTTAAGTTAAAAAACTATAATGAGGGACAAAAATTGTAAGATTTTAAAATAGGGAGATCGATTTTGTGAATTGGTAAAAATAGGGGGACTAAAATTGCAATTGAGCCAAAATTAATTATTAATTTTTAAATTTAATATCCAATTCTATTGTTTTTAAACTATATTTATATTTATTAGATTTCAGTGTTGTATATTTTAAATTATATTTTATAAGGGTAACTGAGTAAATTATTATTCTTATTATATCATGTTGGTTTCTAACTCAACTTATATTCATAAGTAAAACTTTAATTAAAGAAACATAATATGATATAGTTTAGGATTAACTTATCTTATATTGTTGGCTCATCAAATACTAAATTACCACATAATATAATAGTTATATCATATCTTGTCCACCAAAAGAGACCATAAATCATATTTAATCAATAAAAAGTTATGATACTAATACAAAAAATACCAGCGAGTGAGTCTCTACATGTGACCGATCGAGATTTGTTAGTTTCTTCTAAGTAGACAAAAGTACGACCTTTCTTCTAAAACAAATAAACAACATAGAACGAGTATTTACATGTGATGAATCGAGATTTATTAGTTTCTTCTTCATCAACAAAATTTCGACCTTTCTTCTAAGACAATTAAACTATTGAGCACCCATTTACATATGATCAATCGAGCTTTGTTAGTTTATTCTAAAACAACAAAGGTTCGACTTTTCATTTGAATTAGATGAACTACAATGAATATTAACTTGTGATCAATCAAATTATGGTTAGTTCATTGAACAACAAAGGTTCGACCTTTGTATCTGAATTGGATGAACTACAGTGAGGATTAACTTGTCATCGGTTGAACTGTGGTTTATTCATTAGCCAACAAATGTTTGACTTTTTATCTAAATTATATAATGAAGATTATCTTGTGATTAATTGAACATTAATTTCAAATATTTGACTTTTTATCTAATCGGATGAACTATATTAAGGAATAACTTATGATTAGTTGAATTGTGGTTAGTTCATTAACTACACTCACTACAAGAATTTTGTGATTTTGATAGGGCCAAAAAAGCCCTGAAAAATACAGCATTTTTTAGGGTCAAAAGGCCCTAGCTATAACACTAGACGAAAAGGAATACCAAGGATTAATGCCCTCACAAAGCACATTTTTTAAAATAAAATAAAAAAGAAATGTATTTACGGTCAAAGCACTTGGAAACAACCTAGGGATGATGTCCTTGCATATTACGCAACTTTCCAAGGCTAAGGTCCTCATTAAGCTCCCGTGAAACATCATTTCCCAGGACTAAGACCCTTATCAATGATCCCATACATAAAGAATAATAAAATTATTTTCTTTTACATTCATATTAAAATACTTACAATAAAATTATTAAAAAATTCATTTAAATTTAATTATCTAAACTTATTATAAATATAATTGAATAATTTAAAAAAATTATATTAAATTATTTCTGTAAATAAATTAATTAATTTAAATTTATATAAAATAGAATAAATTTTCATATTCATTTTATTTGCAATATTTTCATTTGAATTAAAAATAAAATATAAAACACAATTTTTAAATTATTTAAATTACTATTTATATTTAAAATGGAATTAAATTGTTTAAAATGATTAATAAGATATAACTAAATTTGAAAAAATAAAAAATAAAAACATTCTATTAATTACCTAAAATTATAATATATTAATATTATCACAAATTAACATATTCATTATAAAGTACAAATAAAAATCCAAATCAAATAACATATATACAAAAAATGCATATATATTAAATAAAAAAACAAAATAAAAATTTAAATATTTAAATTAACATATTTTCTAAAAATACACAATAAATATATATTATCATATTATAAATTTTAAAAAATTTGCCCAATAAATTCAACAAATATTATCTCACA
>JBBPBO010000005.1:69200274-69232210 GCA_037974295.1 Cicer cuneatum
TATTATATGTTCATAAAAATGCACAATAAATACAATATACTTTTTTTGATACAAATTTAAATTAAAAAAAAAAATCAAAATCAACCTACATTAAACATAAAAACATATAAATATATAATAACAAAAAAATAGAATATAAAAAAAAAGTAATAAATTATATAACAAGAACAACTCAAAAATGAAGAAGAGTAAATAAGAGATGTAGAATATGGTGCTCGTAAATTAGAAGAGAAAAAAAGAGAATAAAGAAGAAAATAGAATGCAAAGGGATAAGCTGAAAATGGGGAGGAAAAATAAAAGAAACGAAGAGAATATAAGAGAAGAGAGGAGGGGAGAGAGAGAGAGAGAGTGAGGGTTTTAGTCTTCTGAGATTTTATGTGCCAATCATTGAGGGCTTTACCCCTCATAAATTTATTTCCAATATCAATCAGTCAGAGCTTTGACCCTCGATCAATGCAAAAGTACATTATCGAGGACTTTAGCCCTAGGTAATGTGTAATTTTGAAAAGAAAATTGCTGCCCTATTGTTTTAGGGCTTTAGCCGTAGCAAAGTTTTAATGTAGCATCACCTAAGGTTATGGCCCTTGCAAAATCCAAATGTCCATATTTTCCTAGGACTTTGGCCCTAGCAAAATTACTTTACTATTTAGTTAGGGTTGTGACATTAAAAAATTCAATACAATTATATAGTGAGAGCTAAAAGGCCATAGCAAATCTTCTAGGGCTAAAAAGCTCTATGAATGACTAAGCTATTTCAGCTTATTCTTGTAGTGAATGAGCATTAACTTGTGATTAGTTGAATTGTGACTAATTCATTGGTCTACAAATATCTAACTTTTCATTTAAATCAGATAACTTTATGATTAATATGATTAGTTCATTAGACTACAAAAGTTTAACTTTTCATCTAAATTAGATGAATGATCAGTTGAACTGTGGTTATAGTGCATTGAACTATAAAGATTCAACTTTTTTATCTGGATCAGATGAACTACGGTGAAGATTAATTTGACATCAATTGAAATGTGGTTAGTTTACTTGACTACAAAGATACAACTTTCATCTTAATTATAATAAATATTAGACCCATTTATTACAATTTTTTGTAAATAACTTTTAAAGTATTTCATATTTTCTTATATAACCTTTTTAAAGTATAATTAAAAATAATAATTTAAATGAGAAATTAGTTTGAATAAATCATCTTAAAAAATCATTTTAACCATTTCGTATTTTTGCCACAACATTTTATTAGAAAATAAAATTTCAAAAAATAAACTAAAAATGAGAAATTGAATTGAGTAGCTTCTCATAAAAATCAGTTTAAATTTTGGTGGATATAAAGACAGAGAGAAATAAATAAAAATTGAAGAGAGAGAAGAAAAATTGATGAGAGAGATAGAGAGGATCCATATCCGTATTATTCTCCCTTAATATAGTTATGGTGTAAGTTTTTTTTTTCTATAGACTCCCTCTATCTGATATAATCTTATTCAAGACCCACCAGACACTAAATATGAGTATGTCTCTCAATATAAATTTGAATTCAGGTTCACCACGTACAAGTCTAGTCCCTTTAGCTAAACTTAACTCTAATCCCGTTGGTAAGTATCATTTTTCTATTGAGTAGTGAATCATTATAGAGAAAAATGAAAATCACTATCTTGCGTGAATAAATTAATAAACACAAATTTATCAACGTTTAATTAGTGAGATAAGAGACACCAAATAATATTTAAACAAGAGATCATTGATTCAAGCGTGAGAAATCAGCGTAATTCTACTAATTTAGTATCATTTATCTTAAAAACAAACATTTTAACTAGTATATATATACTCTATAACATAGTTATAAATTGTAACTACACTGCAAATTTTGATATTACCACAAAATACATACAAATAAGATTCATGGTTACAATTGTCATGATTTTAAATTGCAGCAATTATAATTACCATTGGCTACTGCACACATAATTTAAAACCATGACAATTGCAGAAGCGATTTTGGAGACACCTCTAAAACTTTTAAATTGCATTTCAAGTCAATTGAGAACAATATACTGTATAGTTCCATAACTTCATCCACACATAAGAAGAACAGAAAGAAAAAGAGACAAAGAGATGTAGGATATAGACAAAAGTATTAGTCATGATCACCCCAAATAATTAACCAACAAGGAAAAAGGAACCAAGCAAAGCCCTCTTTTCTTCAACTCTGTGCAATCAATATTCTTTTCATCATAAAATTTATTAAGTTTATGTTTATCATCCATCTGTAGCAACTCTGAATAATTCTCTGATGATGTGAACCCTTTACCCTACACAATCATAATCATCAAACCATACAATAATTGGTTAGGAATATTAACAACCAAATTTCAATATTAGTTTCTTCTCTTCATATGAAAAGCATATATCAATATAATATATATATGGTTTACCATAGAACCTTGTAGTTGATCATCAATCTTCCTAGAAGCAATTTCAGAGGGACTCAAGTCTCTCACCTATACACATAATAATCATATAGTAAAAACATGAGAAAATAAAATAAGTAAATCACTACTAGAAAAAACAAAATAAATAATGAAAAAATAAAATATCCATTTTTAATTCACCCATCATTAAATTAAGTAAAAGATTTCATGTTTTTTTCTCTTTAAATTTTTCTCGCCAATTTAATAAGTTTAGTCCTGTCTAGAAAAAACTTAAATAAAAACATAAATTAGAGACAGAGATAAACAATATTGATCACTGAATTTGATGTCTCTAATACTTAACAAAGAAATTAAAAATAGATTTTATCTTTTTTCAGTTCTAAATGTATGCCATAATTTTTTATCTTTTTAATCATTTAGCGAAAGAAGAAAAGGAGAAAAATCAAATAAGTAACTATTAAAATTTTAAACTGCAATTGCAGTCGCGATTTTTTCTCTCACACACATACAAATCTTTATGCCATATCTCATAGTAATTTTTATTAAAACCTTGATCAAAATAGGCAGACTCAAGAATATTATTATTACCTTAGGACTATTAACAGGAGAGCTAGCAGTATCCTCTAAAGGGTCATCATCTGATATCATTTTAGATCTTGTTTTCTTGAAACATAGTTTCTTTGGTAGCTTTGATGCAACAACATGATTATGATGATGTGAAAATTTCCATGCAGCATTTGAAGCAGCATCTGAAAGCAAAGAAGAACCACCACCTAAACTTGAACAATAACTTGGTTCTATTCCTTTTGAGAAATCTTTAAAGTAAGTTGTCCATCCACTTTCTTCTTGACAACTTTGGTTTTTGGTGGTGGTGGTATGTACTACTTTGCCCCTTGATGATTTCAGAGATTGATCCATTTTGTGTAATTAAAGAGAGAAAGATTATAGGTATAGAGAAAAACAATAATATATAATTTATTTATATACAGTTGTTGTGTTTGGTTAGAGGTTGAGAAAACCTTTTGTTGAGGGATTTATAACCGAAAGTGTTGAGTGAGGAATGGAGAAAAAAAGGTGAAAAATGATGTAGAATCTTTGGGGTGGGTCCATAGTTTTAAATTGTCTTGTGCAATTACAATTGACGAATATTATAGATTTTAAAGTCTTTCTAACAATATTATAAATACAATTAAATTATTTTGGTTATATTTTTATTTATTTAACCAATATAAAAATTTGTAACATACCAATGCTACGTTGTGGTAAGGAAGTTAATAAAGGTAGTTGAAATTCCAACGGAAAACAAACCAATGCTAGAGACAGAGTAAGGGAGGAAACGTGCTAAGAGGAAAAAATATAGAGATAGATAAAGTTGACTTTTGTGGTTATGAAATGATTCCTTTTGGTTATAATTTATTAAAAATATATTCTATTTTTTGTCTTACAATCTTGTTTTCAGAAGAAAAAAAAAAGTAGCTTTTTAATATTATTAAGAGTTTAATTTATATATAAATAAAATTTGATAAATATTATTTTAATTAAAATTTGAATTCAATGTTATGTTTGAAATGACTAATATGTTATTTTATAGGGATAGTTTATAAATTTATTTGACAAAAGTAGTTATGTTTGGTAATTGGTTAGCAATACTTTAGTTGAGTTGAGAATACGTTTGTAACATTTTTCTAACATGTTTATGATAAGATAATGACTCTTAATTATTAAGATCTATTTAACATTAATGAATCTAATAATCTAGTCCATCTAAGCTTTTTGTAAATAAAAAACTATAGCATCTAAAACGTCATTAGGAGCACTCTTTCTTATTACGTCATTCATTACACTTGTTACTTTTTCTTTTCTTTTTTCTTGTCTCTCTTGGAAATATAATTCTTTTTTGGATAAGTTGCTCCTTCCAATAGAAAATGCACAACTAAAAGGTAGTAGGTGTTAAAAGATACTTATTTTTTTCTAATTAAGAATTTAAAGCTCAATTGCAGAATTATTTCCTCAAATATGATCAATATGTGATTTTGATGTTTTTTAATTGTTTTTAGCAATTTTAGCCTCTCAAATTTTTTACTATGACAATTAAGTCCTTCCATTCCTTTTTAATATTTAAAATTCTCAATTTTTCACAATTTGTTAAAATATCAAATTCAACTAAAAACAAAAAACTCAATTTTTTTCTCTCTTAAATTCCTAATTTCACATTTTACAAAATTCTTCAAATTTTATCAATTTTTTACTTTGAAAATTGTATATTATTTTATATATCAAATCCATCATGGAACCCCAAATATTTTAATAAAAAATGGGACTTCAAGCGATTTAGGTGGAAAAAAATTGATGAAAGAAATATATTTGATATATTTTTACAATAGAGAGACTAAAATTGTAGGAAACAATCAAAAAGATCAAAATCACATATAAACACTTTCAAAAAGCTTGAATATCTCATCCAGACCATGAAAACTTGGTGGTCAATACTTGACTTACGATTCTCCCAACAACCCAACTTCTACATCAATCGTCTACGTGATTGGGTTAAATGTTTCTCTTTAGAATTTTAGTGAGCTTATTTATTTTCTGCCACTTGTCTCTTTTTCCAAGACCAATCACTAAAAATTATGGTCACTACTTAGAATATTTGGACACATAAAAAATAAAATAAAATATAAATAAATTATTATATTTTGT
Organism: Cicer cuneatum; assembly: GCA_037974295.1. Lineage (NCBI taxonomy): Eukaryota > Viridiplantae > Streptophyta > Magnoliopsida > Fabales > Fabaceae > Cicer > Cicer cuneatum. The sequence goes on from JBBPBO010000005.1 coordinate 69,205,416, forward strand.
ATGAATTTGACCTTCGATGAATAACTAGATTTGATAATTTAATTTAGAATATTATCCTATTATGTATTTTTAATTAAAAAATTTATTTTAAATATGAGTTGAATTAAAAATCAGTAAGATAGAATAAAAATAATAATTTTCTCTATTATCTTCATAAAATACCCTTTCTGTCTCACATATGTGTCGTTTGAGGTTTTGACACACATATTAAGAAATCTAAAAAATAGAGGAAATAGAGAGCATATTTTACCAAACTACTCATCTTAACTATTGATAGATTTTTCACTATTATCAATGTAAAATATAATAATATTTTGTAAGTTATGCACATAGTAATTATGGAAGTGCAGTATAGGAAAAAAATAATTAAAGGTGCATTGGAACTTAAGAATGATATTCATTTTAAGAAAAAAAAATTTACTAAAGTGACACTCATTGTGAGATGGGAGAAGTATAATTTAAAATATAAAAAATTGAAATCTAATGAAATATAAATCAAAACAATAGAAATTGATATTAAACTTAAATATAGAATATTAATAATTAATTTTAAAAAATATGTATGTAATTTTTTCATTTAAATATTATATCATGTCATGGTGAGATATATATCAAATACATAATAAGATAAAATGATGTTATCATTTGTGCATCAAATACGGAATAAGATAATGTTTTTCATATCATCTATATCCATCTTTATATATCATATTATATCTCTATTATATTTTGTGTATCCTATAATAAAGCATATTAGGAAGTTTCTAGAGCAATTTATGTACATATTAGTTAACTAAATAAGGAGCTTCAGCTCAATGGTTTAAGAATTTAATTTGTATATACTTATAAATAGAAGTTTTTACACCGTGGTTCAATTGGATTTAATTATGGATGTTGAGTATGGAATAAGGAAACTAAGGCATCAAGCCCCTCACTTTGACTATTGGTTGTTGCAATATTTTTTTTGTTGGGTAACAGGAGACAAGAAAGAAAAAAGGGCTTGTAAAAAACAAGGTCTAAGACCTAGGAAAGGCTACAGCATATGGCATCACTAGGAGAGAAATGCTAACACCAACAGAAGGAATATAAAAAATTTGAAGACTCTCGTGGCCAATAAGACTAAGCTTTGCAAGGAAATGGGGATGTGTTTTGGACATGGCAATCCTTTTAAAGGAGGTCATTAATGTCTTTAATCACATAGGGATAGAGGTGGTGGGGAGGAAGTTGCTCTTATAATCAACTCACTGGCAATTTTGGAGAAAAGTGTGTGGGTTGGCTGTACAGTGTGAGATAAACAATTGCAAACCATATCTGTTATGATACTGCAAATATGCTCGATTAAAATTTAAAGTTGATGCAAAACAATTAAGACCAATTATCATCAATCGCATCCCAAATATACTACAAAAATGCAAAGCAGGAAAACTAAAAGAACATACAGCCAGCCCCAAAAGGGAGCAAATGAAACAGATCAAAACATTAAAATAAAACTTTACACCATGCCAACCGTTTGTACAAAATCCATTAGACAAACTGCTTTCTTGAATACAATAAATTCAGTTGACAGGTTAAATAAAATAACAGACAGCTGTAAATTTTCAAAAGCTAGGATGGACGACCCAAATGTCAAAGGAGCTCCACCATGTCACAGATCTAGTGCCCGTATTTCTGAAACTCCCACTCACTGTTATCTGTACCATCACAGAAAAAACAATTACAGTAAGAAGTGCACTTCTATACATGGGGTCGGAAGAGTAAAGGAGCGAAGAAAGGAATTATGCATACCTAGAGGACAAACTTGACGAGTCTTGAGCCACCTACTAATGCAATGGAAGTGAAAAGCATGGTTACAAACCCCTGTGTAAGATGTACACCAGAGCAAGCAACAGTATGAGTAATCCCGCATATGCTACAAAGAAAATAACCATCGAACTACTCCAATAATTACAAACTGTTCAAAGGAATATATCCTAAAAAATGTAATAGCACAATAATTTTCCTCATGAATAATCTGAACAGTAAGCACTATATCTTTACTCCAAAGGAACAAGAAAAAGATTTGACACCGTCTGTCTAATCCGCTCTACCAAAATCATTGAGGGGCTAAACAGTATATTTACAGTTAAAGAACGACAGAACTATCCCTTTAAATGAATACTTTAAAGTGAAAGAAAAAAAGCAAGATCAAGTGGATTCGCAGAAAACAATAACATAAGATTGATAGAACATTGCATCATATTAGAGAAAATAGGGAAGAAATCCCATGGATACAGAACAATAAAGCAGCTATTTCAATTGAAGGCTCTACCTATCTCCCGAATACTATTTCCCAAATAACAAGATAAAATCCCTCTCTAATCTTTCCTCTCTATTTATAGGCAACATTCCTTATTTCCCTAACTAGCTCACTAACTCACCTACTAACTAATCATAAAGAAGTTACTTATCAATACTCCACCCCTGAAATTCCACCTCATCCTCAAGGTGTATAGTCTGTAGAAGCTAAAAAGTCATTAAAAATCCACCTACTGCATGAAACATACAACTGTAGTTCTAAACTCTCTTAAAGTTTCCCTTGGCATAGTGAGAAGCTTCTGGCAGTGGTGAAGCTATGCCTTGATTGTCTTCTTTCAGCTCCCCTTGTTTCACGAGTGCTCCACAAAGTGTGAAAAGGCCTAAAGAGGATGACCATTTGCACTTTCATAAAGGCATTACCTATCAAAGACCCATGAACAAGGAGCAGTATAAATGGGAGAGTGTAGAATTGACTCTTTGGAACGCCATTCTATAAGGGAAAGGAAAATGCTCATTGATCAGACATCATCCCTTCCTCAATATCAACAAGAGGGCAGAGAGAGGTTAGATCTTAGAATACAGAGAATCCTCAAGACCCAGAATTTCTGATCCCTTTGTTTTTGCGGAGGATTGGGAAGAGAGGAAGTGAAGTGGGCCCAAGTTGCAAACGTTCAAACAGTAAAGTGGCCATATTATAGTATCAATGACATTTAACATCTTCATTGGCTTCAAAGTAGGTCAAAAGCAACTTACAGTAAGGGTCGGGTCAAGCTTTTTGCTGAATTATCTTAAAAGAGAATAGCTGTGTTTATTACTGTTGAGCTTCAGGGCGTCACTATTGATGCAATGATTTCCCATAAGAATCTATTTCCATTTTATATTGGAAATTGCTTGAACTCATCAATAGTGGACGACATGCTTCAATGTTTCCCAGTTCTGCTTGTATCCTGCTTAGTTTTACTTAAAAAAGGTATATTTTGCGTGATTGGTTTATTGTGTAACTTTGATTTGGAGAGAAAGAGAGAGACAGTGAAAAGAGACTACTAGCATAAGAAGAACTAGCCTAATTAACAACCCAAAAACCTACATCAATTGGAAGCTTTGCTGCATCATGAAGGTCATGCAGCAAAATTAGAAGATAGCACTAAATTTAAAAAGCAGGGTTTGCTTCACTTTAAGAATTGAGCATAGAGAAAAAATGTAAAATGTGGCACACCTAGAAGAGTGAGTGTTTTTTATGATGTTAGAGAAAAACATAGAAATATCAAAATAATTCGATTCATAAGTACGGAACTAATCCAAATTGAGCCTAACTAAACAACTTACATTTGATATATAGAGCTAACCAAACCTTTGTCTCACGCAAGATCAAAAAAGTTAATTGCAACAATCAACTTACTAACAATGACATAGCACAACATAACGCAAACAGCACTAGGAGGAATTTGGGTGGATCAAATGATTATTTCCTTAGGATTGTAATTTATTGCATTGGGGCAGTGGTTTTGATGAATAATCAAGATAAACGCACTTGACAGCATCAATTTAGAAGCTATTTGTTGTCAATCAAAAAACTGTCTATAAAGCGGATATTTCCTTGCAGCCAAGAACAAAGCACTCTCTGATAAAAATAGTGTTAAAATAAATTCATATTTATAATGTTTTATGAGATTAAGGACAACTGATCGCAACTTGCCAACACATCAAACAATTTCATAGTTGCATTTTCCAGTTTTTTATTTGAAAAATGTATAATATGATGTGGCAAATTGAAGAGTTGTGATTTGTTGTCTTTGTAAAATAACTCTACATTAACGGAGTATGGTCTTTAATCTCATGTTTTATAATATTCCTTATTATTCCTAGAATTCCACATAGATTTAATCCTGAGATGGTAGATGAACATAAATATTGTTAAAGGTATTTTATAGAAAATAACCGATTAACGATCAAATTAAGAAGGTTTCGGAACAATACCCCAAGCAACAGTGCATTCCTCGCTAGTGGCGCTAGCTTGATTGGCTTGGCACTCGATACCTGAAACCAGATTGAAAATAAAATAAAATAAAATCAAAACGAATAGCGAAAATTTGAAGAATTAATTTGAAAATAAAATAGCATGCTTACAGAGATCCATGATGTGGTTACGGCAGATTGCACAGTTATCAACAACGATATCTAAAATAACAGAACCAAAATAAAAAAAATTAGAGGAAAAAAACAAGGCGATGAAAAAAGTAATCGTGAAAAATTAGGGTTTAGGGTTAGGAAGAAAATTGAAAAGAGGAACTGACCCCAAGCCCAAAGAGCGACCGCGTTCCACTTCTTGATCTCGAAGCGTTTGGGTTTCTTGGAAGAAGGACCAGCGGCACTGCTTGAAGCTTCGCCGGCGGGAACCATCGGCACGTCGGAATCAAGTGTCGCCATGCGTGTTTTTGTTACGTGAATGTGTGTGTAAATTGTGCAGTGTTTATTTTTCACATTTGAGAATCGAGAAGAAAAGAAGAGACTAAGTATATACGTATATACAAGTGTTTGTTTTCTACTACTAGTTCGTGTACTGTACGTATGAGCAATCCTTTTGAGTGGGTTGGGCTAGGTCGTTGTTTCTGGACCTTATATGTATGTTGGCCCAAATTAAAATTTGTCCACTCTAATTATAATTAGTTCTATGCATAACACAAGAATGTTAAATATATAATCGGAATTCTGGTAGTATTTCAGTCTAATTTTTACTTTCGGAATTTGAGTTATGGTAAATTGCCCAAAAAAATGGGGAGTGAGATGAGCATTTGCCGAATTTTTGAAGTGTACATACGTTTCTATTAGTTGATGATTGGACTGAAACTCAATCTTTGCTCTGTTAAAACTCGTTTAAATGTTATTATGCAATTATGGAAACGTGTAATGCTCTTGGGACACGATTATATTATTTCCTTCCATTAGAGACCCTTACATTCCTATTGGACATAGACATTCTAAAGTAACTTCAAAAAAGAAACTCACAATTCTCACTTGTAGAATACTAATAAATAATAACACAAATTTTCTCCAATTAAATAATTAACTCCACTTTGAAGAAGTCATTATAGGCATAAAACACACGAATTATTAGAATATCTCTCTTTGCAACAATTCCTTATTTCCTAAATTATGTTCTCTAGTTTTTTTGTTTTTGTTTTTTTATTATTAGAGTGTGTTGACTTGTTGTCTCGTATTACTTAAAATTAAGTTACAGAATTTACACAAACAATATCACCTCTTTATTGTTTATCAATAAAATATAATTATTTTGTATTAAACAATTAGTGTTGGTGAGGTCATATATAAGTTGTTTATTGTATAATCACCATTGAACTAAAAATTGTTTAAGATTATTATAGATTGTTTGAATACTATGTGGCAAATTTGAGTCTGCAAAAGGTAGCTTAAGTAACACAAAACTCTCCCATTGAAGATAATTTTATATCCATATAAGAACCACTTATCGTAAGAACAATCTATCACCATTTTTTTCACTTTTTAGATGTGCGTTCTTAATCTTTCTCAACCTCTCTGATGTCGTAGATGTGAGAGCAAACAATGAAAGTTTGTTTGAATGAGAGGTTGTGATTTCGTATACTTTAAAGTAACAACAATTATGATTCACCATATTCATTAAAATAAAGATAACTCTATGTCGTCTTGGAGTTTTGCTGGTATCAGCACTTGGAATACAACACTAATTCAAAATTTAAACCTACTTTGAAGTAATTCAATGAAAAAAATGATATGTCATTATATGGTTGAATGATGAGTATGATACTCAACAAATCTCTAATGTATCAGAGTATTGACCTTAATTAAATTAATTATATTCTTGATGCATAGTAATTAAGTTTTTATTTAACATATTAATAACACCGGTTAAGAAAAATATTAATAATATAAAAAATGAAAGAAAAAAATTGGACCCGACTATTTTAAAAAGTTATTTTTTTTTTTAATTATGACTACTTTAAAGTGAATTTTTTTTTTTACAAAACTTTCGAATTACTCACTAAAAACCGATAAAAATAAATATAAAAAAGTTATTATTGTTCTCTACTATAATTTTTATGAGAAAAAAACATATGCAATGTTAATGTAATTTGTTAGAGACGATGATGGTATTAATAAAAGATAGTTGAAAATGATGATAATACTAATGAAAGTTAATTGGTGTAAATTGAAAAAATAAGAGTTGTGGGAGGGATGAATATTGTTTACAAGGTGAAGGACGGAAGGTATGACAATTAGATTATACTCTAAGGATACCATAATTTTGTGAATGGGTAAAAACACATACAAATTGACCACTACATGTAGGGGCGCACGCGGGTTTGGTTTGGCGGGTTTTGACAAAATCCGATATCCGATCCGATCGAGTATCTTTGGGTTGGGTTGAGTTCTAAACTCGTATTTTTTTCGTTTAACTCGACCCGATGAAGAACGGTTTGGGTTGGGTGAGCGGGTTGGCAGGTCGACCCGCGCCCATGTACACCCCTATAACTCAAATGTCACGACCACCCCTATGTCCCAAAGAAGCTCCGCCACTTAACCTATCATAATTTTTTTATAGTAGTTCTTCATTTATTTATTTTCAAAATACTTACTATTTTCAAATAAAATACAAAAAAAAAAGTGTTTAATAGATTTAAATGTAAAAAATTTAAACTAAATTCATCATATGCATAAGCATCATTTTTGCTCATAAATAGTATTTAACTAAAATGAATAGTATTTAATTCAAAAAATCTGTATTTAACAAATGTAAAAAATTTAAACTAAATTCATTATAAACATAAGCTTTGAATTCATACATTCATTATGCAAAACTATAACAAAATATAACATTTAAATAAATAGTATTTAACTCAAAAATTATATTGTTTTTTTGAAATAAATAGTTTAAAAATTAGATACAAATATTATAAATAGGCATATACGAGATTATAAGGCCAAAACAAATTATCACTTATGAACACCTGCAATTGGGCTGCTAAACAAAATTTTAAAAAAAATACAACTAGTTACTAGGTCGAGTTTACGGGTCGACGGGTTCAAATTGTTGAACCCATTACCCGAACCAAATATAAGCGGGTTTTAACGGGTTAGGTTGGGTCGGACCCGAAAGTGACCGGGTACGGATAAAAATCGAGTTGAGTTAGATTGAGTGATCAGACTGGTGGGTTGACTTGCGCCCATGTACACCCCTAACTACATGCGCACCGCGGCCGAGCAGCCGCATAACCTATCAATTAAAGTAAATTGATTTAGTGTAAGTTCATTCCTCCTTTCAAATCTTTCATATTTTAGAGATTCATTCACAAGAAGATTCCTATATATGACATTTGATGAAACAGAGATTGTATTGTGGTTGTTGTTTATGTTATAGTCATTATATGAAAATCACCGACCATAATCTTTTGCATTGTCTGCTTAAGGTCAAGGGTAAATCTAGAAAAAGTGATGCTATTGTGGAGGTGTTTTAGAGACCTCCTGAAATTTAGTGGAATAAAACTAATACATATTGCTCGCTATTCGGAGTTCTTCTTTGGCATCTAGTGGTGCTATTTTTAGAGATTACATGGCCTCTTTTGTTGATTATTTTGTCTCTAACATTGGTCAATTTTTAGAGATTACATGGCCTCTTTTGTTGATTGTTTTGTCTCTAGCATTGGTCATGATTGTGCTCTTATGGCTAAATTTGTTGTTGGCATGTTTACAATTGAGATTGCAAATAATAAAGGTTGGTGGAAGCTGTTGATTCAGATTGATTCTATGAACGTGGTTCATGATTTTGTCAATATTAATTTAGTTCTTTGGAAGTTGATAAATAAATAGAAGAATTTATTGTCATAGCTAATTCTACAAGTTTCAAATGTACTCATATATATCTGTACATGGAAGGCAATTATTGTGCGAATGCTTTGACTAATTATGGTCATATCATATTTGTTTTATTGGCATTATCTTCCTGATTTCACCATGGATTTTTTTTGTTAGAGATACGTTTGTTTCATCAAACTATCGTCTTTCTTAATTGTTTTATTAGATTTCATCTATGTTGAAACAAATTGTATAATAAAGAGTAATTGAAATCGAGAAGAAGGTAGTAAAACAGAATAATCTGAAAAACGGAGAATGATTAATGATCTTGACCAAGAATGTTCTTGGTTTACAATTTATATCAAACAATTTTAACTGTAAATGCCAAAACTGAATTACATCTTTCTTAACTACTTTTTACATTCCTAATTGACTTTTTAACAACTCCTAATATCCACTTTGAATTACATTTAATATGCCCTCTAATTCAAAGTGGTTCAATTGATGTCAATCCAAGCTTATTTCTCATCTCTTGGAATTTCACTCTCTTCAAGCCTTTGGTTAGAATGTCAGCCTTTTGATCATTAGTATTGCAGTGTTACAGGCTTATCTTGCACTTCATTACTTGATCTCTTAGGAAATGAAACCTTGTTTCTATATGTTTGCTCCTTCAATGAACACTTCGATGCTTTGCTAGATCTATTGCTGATTTATCGTCTATCTTCATCTTCACTGCATCATTACTTCTCAGTCTCATTTCTGCCATCAATTTTGTCAGCCATATAACTTGGCATGCTCCCATTGATGCAGCCACATATTCAGCTTCACAAGTGGATAATGCTACTATGCTTTGCTTTCTTGAACACCATGAGATTGGTGAGTTATTGATTGTAAACATATAACATGTGGTACTCTTTCTATCATCCTTATCTCCACACCAATCAGCATCAGTGAAGCCAACAAGTTCAGCTTCATCTTCATTCAGATTTGTGGGATACAACAGGCCAAGCTCAATGGTCTCCTTGATGTATCTCAAAATTCTTTTTGCTACCATGTAGTGTGATGTCCTAGGCTTCTCCATGAATCTACTAATCAACCCAACATATATGAAACATCTGGCCTTGTGTTGCACAAATACCTCAAGGATTCTACAATTTGTTTGAAGGTTGTAGGATTAATCAGCTCATCATTGCCCTCCTTGGACAGTACCAGCCTGCTTCTGATGGAGTACTAGTTCCATTGCATTCTTGCATATTGAACCTCTTTAATACATCACTTGCATACTTCCTTTGATGCTTAAAAATCCCATTTTTTCTGGTTTCAAACTCAATGCCAAGGAAATATGACAGCATGCCTAGATCAGTCATCTCAAACTCATTTTGCAGTCTAATTTTGAACTTCTTGATTTCTACTTCATCACTGCCAGTAAATAGTAAATCATCAACATAAAGGCATATCAATAGTGCAAGTGTTGCTACTCCCTTCTTGACATAAACTCCATGCTCATTCACACACTTTTCAAACAGCTTCTCTATGAGGAATCTGTCAATTCTCTTGTTTCAGACCCTAGGAGCTTGCTTCAGGCCATATAAAGCTTTCTTCAATTTGTACACATGATCTTTTTTTCCTGCTTTCACATATCTTGGTGGCTGCTTCACATACACTTCTTCTTCTAGTGATCCATTAAGAAATGTTGATTTTGCATCTAGCTGATGCATGGTCAAGCCTTTGTAACTAGCCATTGATACTACCAGCCTCACTATTTCAATTCTAGCTATTGGGGCAAACACTTCATCATAGTCCAGTCCATGTCTCTGTAAGAATCCATTTGCTACAAGTTTGGCCTTGTACCTCGTAATTTGTCCATTAGGCTTCAACTTTAGTTTATAGACCCATTTAACATCAATTGGTCTCTTGTTCTCTAGCAGTGTCATCAGCTCCCAAGTCTTGTTCTTCTTTTTGGCTTTGAGCTCCTCATCCATTGATGATCTCCATATAGGATCACTTAAGGCTTCCTCATCACTTACTGGTTCTGATTCAGCCAGTGTTGCAGCCTAAATTTTGAGTGTTTCTCGAATTGGAGTCGCCACCAAATTTTATTTTAAAATAGGAAAAATATTGGGAAAACCTTTAAAAAAAATTGCCCTTAAAACCAAAATTTGAGTTCGGAAGTCGATTATGCATAGGGAATATATTAGCACCCTACGACATCCGTTAAAAATACAGTTACCTACAGTTAATTGTGCAAGATTAATATTAATATAAATATATTTATTTCTCTTTATTATTAAATACGAATATCATTTGTTTTTTTATAAATGTGATTTTTGAAATAAAAGCTTGTGTTTAAAAAAAAAGAATTTTTTATTATTATGCTTGACAAGAGTGTGACCTTGCTCCTACGTATCTCCTAGTGCGATGGAGAAATCAAAGCTACGTAGTTCTTAAGTAGAAAATGTGAATGTGTTGATTGTTTTAATGATAATGTGTTTTGTTGTTGATATAAAATAAAAAATAAAAAAAGAGTTTGTTTGACTTGAATAATTATTTTGAAATGCGAGTTTTAGGACTATCAAGTTGTACAACTCGCGTCTCAAAAACTCAATGAATACAAAAGATGTCACATCTAATTTGATCCATTCAAGAATATTTTATTATTTTCGGTTATAACTATGAGCATTTAAACTCCGAAGTTGTACAACTTATGTTATAACCGCTCAAAGATTATTTATTAATTTATTTGTGAAGACGAGTTTTAGAAATACCAAGTTGTCACAACTTGTGTCATAACAACTCAAATGTTAACAAATGTCACATCTAATTAACCTTTCAATATTTGATTATAATTTATATTTCTTTTCTTTTTAGGAATTAAAAATGGATGCTAAATATTAAATAAATTTATATGATTCTACGAAATAAAATTACACAAACAAAATAGCAGCAAAAGAGATTATATGGACTTGTCAGTTGTAACTTGATTCATTAAATAAACAAAAACACATTTTAATTTAGAACCAAAAATAATACTTATAAGTGTGAGTTTCTTTCAAAATATTTTTTAATTAAATAAGTGATAGAAACAAAACATATTTTAATATTAAATAACACAACCCAACACAAAAAAGAAAAAATTCATTAACATTAATGAAATAAATGATGTTTATTGCTCTTTAATTATGTCCATAATTATTTATGTTAAATGAAGTTATTTATATTAAATAAAATAAATTATTGCATAAAAATAGGAATGGCAATGAGAAACAGAGCATGTGGAATGCATGAGCGTGTGACAAACGACATGCATAAATAAGAAGGATAGGAATGATGGCAGGACCACGTGATATGGCAGGAATGGCAGGACCATAGTGGTATGGCAGGATAAGTCATATTCAACGTTCAATAGCAAATAGGTCGTTTGTACAAAACAACTATTAGGCAAAAAGAATGGATTTTAAGCTTTACAAACACAACTTAAATTTCAAAACTTTAGTTTCCAATGGAATGATTTTTACATTTGAAAATTTTCAATAATATAAAGTTTGAAAAGCAAAGCTGAAGATAGAGGAAATACATGCGTGTCCAAATACCGGTGAAGCGGTTGACGCTGGTTGGCAGCGGTTACCGGTGGAAGTTGGAATGACGGTAATGACATCTATTTCTCGTTTTCTATTTTTCTTTTTTTTTTTAAATATATGATTTTGAAGATGAGACTAAATTGTTATTTGTTCCCTATTCAACGTCATGTTTGTTCAGAATCTCTCTTTTAAAAAAATCTCTCTCTTTTTCTTTTCTTCTCTATTGAAAAATAAAGCTCATCTCTTTTGAAAAATAAAGCTCCTCCCCCGTACGGAACTGATTTTTGCCAAACTATGTTTTGGATTTTGCATTGTTTTTAAACATCATATTTTGAGTGCACAACTGTACAAATAATAACTTTATTAAGCTAAAAACGAAAATAAAAGAAGCAAATGAACTGGTTTATAGTAGGTTTGTAAACAAGTCAAAGGAAGCATGAAATGAAGGAAGGGAAAGCGTGTTGTAGTACACAACTCTTTTTTTTATATTATTTTATTTTTGGTGTTAAATTGGAATATTTATATAAATTATGCATTGTGTCAGATTTGTAAAATGATGATTTTTTAGATTTTATAATAATTGTAAAATATTTATTAAACATATTATTACTCTTTTTTTTTGTTGAATTATTTTTAATTAGTCGGACAAAATTGGGGTACTACAGCCAACAAAGCAAAACGAATTAATTCTCAATCTGCATTGATGGCTGAGTTAGATGTTACTTCATATGGATTCAATCTGACTGAAGGTTGCCTTGCTCTTTCAGTTCTTCTCGCATGTTCAAAGCTGGCTAACTTGCTGTCCCTGGTGGCTGGCCTCATCCAGTTCCACTACTGCTGCCCTGCTACTTGGACTAATTGAGCTGACTGGTCTGTCTAGGCTGGTTGCACTGCTCGAGCTGGCTTCACTCAATTTCCAGTCCCATCCTCTTGAGTCATCCACTAGTATGTCCCTTCTTATCACCATTTTTTTATTGTTTGGATCATACAGCTTGTAAGCCCCAATTGAAACATAACCCAACAACACCATTTGTTCAACCCTGTCATCAAAATTTCTCCTGTTTTGCACTGGCACATGTCTGAAGCACAATGAGCCGAACACTCTCAAATGACTCACAACTGGCTTTCTTCCAATCCAAGCTTCTTCGGGTGTCCTAGTGTCAAGTCTCTCGGTTGGACATCTGTTCAAAATGTATACAGCAGTAGATACTACTTCTCCCCAAAACTTGTGAGGCATTTGTTTTCCTTTCATCATGCTTCTAGCCATGTTTAATTGGGTTTTGTTTCTTCTTTCAGCAGCCCCACTGTGTTGTGGTGTATATGGTGCAGTCACTTCATGCAGCACTCCTTCTTTTTCACAAAACTCATGAGAATTGTATTCACCTCCTCCATCTGTTCTGAATACTTTCAGACTATTCCCACTTTGATTTTATGCCATTAGTTAGAATTTCTTAAACACATCCAGCACTTCATTTTTCCTTTTAATCAGATATATCCATACTTTACTTGTAAAATCATCAATAAATGATACAAAGTAATTGTTACCTCCTATTGACATTTCTTCAAATGGACCACACACATCAGAGAAGATTACCTCCATCATTCTTGAGGATCTAGTTGGTACATATCTGACTGGAATGAGTTCTTGTGTTGTTTGGCCTAACAACATTCTTCACATATCTCATTTGGTATCTGAATTTTAGGAATTCCCAGCACCATGCCACTACCTTGCAGCAGCTGAAGACTCCTAAAGTTTAGGTGACTAAACCATTGGTGCCCTAACCAGTTTTCACTTCTGACTTCAGCAGCCAAGCACTTGTTTTCACTTATCTGGATTTCAATTTTGAAGGTTCTCTTCTTGGACAGTGGTGCCTTTAAGATGAGCCTCTTTGAACTATCAAACATCTTCAATTCACCATGCTCCATCTTAATTGAATATCCCTTTTCAAGAAGTTGTCCAAGGCTCAACAAATTATTCTTCATATTTGGCCCATATAACACGTCACATATGAAAGATTGCTTGCCATCTCTTATTTGAATCAAGACCTTGCCTACTCCTTCTGCAGTCACTGAACTATTGTCTGCAAATCTAATTTCTCTTTTTACTCTTTCATCAAGACTCACAAACCATCCTCTATTCCCTGTCATATGGTTTGAACAACTTGTGTCAAGGTACCGCTGCTCTAGACAGTCATCTTCTATGGTGGCCATCAATAAGATTGTATCTGAATCTTCAGCTTCCATATGAGCTTCATCATCCTCTCTGTAAGACCCTTAAATTTAAAATTAAATTCAGATTTAATTTTAAGTGTATTTTGAGAATATTTGTAAAATATTCAATATATATATGTTTTGTGTAAATATATATATATATATATATGTATTTTTTTTGGAGGTGGAATTAAAATTATTGGATAATAGATGAATTAATTTAATTTCGAGTAATTAAATTATCGGGCCGTTAATTAAGATATTCTCTGCTAATTTCGATGAAATGGGTTAAGTGCTGGAGGATCAAAAGATATTTTAATACAAGTGTTGGGTGAGGTGGCGTAGATATTTATTAAGAAAGAAACAAATTTTTCTCTCCTCTGACTGTGTCAGTTTGCATTTATGAAGATATTTAAGTGAGAAACTTTTTCTTCTTTCCTCTACGCGCCAGTTTCTGCTTTAGTATTTTCTTCTTCTTTTGATATTTCTAAGTGTTGGTGAAGAAAAACAGTTTACTCAAAAGCCATTTTCTTGAAAATCTGAGTGTCGAATCAGAAAGTTTCGAGTATGAAAGTCATTCCTCTGATCGTTACGGAGCTAAAGAACTAACTTTCGTAGCGGCGAACGCGAAACGGGAGTATCGTCGACTTTTGTCGCAGAAGCGTACGAGTTAAGGGTACGTAACTAAGGTAAGGGCACATTCCAACTTTCTAGATTTGCATTTAGGGCTGTAAATGCATGTGTGATGAATGATTATTGGGTTATGTTGTGAAAAACATTGTGTTATGTTTTGGAAATCAAACTGTTTTGATGTTCCTGCTGTTTTTAGTGAAGGAACTTATTGTGTTGCTTTGTTGATGATGTATTGTTTGTTGTGTTGAGTAAGAAATCATTCTGTTGTGTTTGAATTATGACTTTGTTGGTGTTGTATTGGAGATGATCCAAATGCTTGAGTTAGTTTGTGTGGGACTGTTTTGTGGTTGACTTTCTGGTTTTAGTGATTCTGTGTTTTTGATGTGTTTTGTTAAACAATCTAGTGTTGATGATGGTTTCAAAAGAAAAGGGATTTAAAATGGTGGAAGTGTTATTTCTGAAAAATCTGTTGTTGTTGTTTAATGAAAATGTTCTGAGTTTTGAGGTTTCTAAAGAGGGGTAATTATGATTCTGGTGTTATGTTGGTTTTTCAAAAGAAAACAGTTTGAAATGTGTTGAAGTCTTAGGAAAATTTTACTGTTTTCGAAGGTGTATTCGAATACAACATGAGTGTATTCGAATACAACCTGTCAAACTTCTGTTTTACTCAAGTTTTCAAACTTGTATTCGACTACGAGCCCCTATAGTCGAATACAGAGGAAGGATTTCTGTTTTCTGATTCTGATGTTAATCATTCTGATTCTGGTTCTGTTTTCTGATTCTGGTATTAATCATTGTGATTCTGGTTCTGTTTTCTGATTCTGATTCTGTTTTGTTTCTGATGATTCTGATAATCATCATGTTTCCTACTTCTGATGATTCTGATAATCATCATGTTTCTTGCTTCTGATGATCCTGATAATCATCATGTTTCCTGCTTCTGATGATTCTGATAATCATCATGTTTTCTGCTTCTGATGATTCTGATAATCATCATGTTTTCTGTTTCTGGTGATTCTAGCATGAATCATTCTGTTTTTCTTCTGATTAATTCTAGATGAAGTCTGGGCGAAGTCTGGGTTATTCAAAATTCGACTGTCATGCCATGTTCTGGTCAAATTATCTCCTGGATTACTTCTTGCTTTTGACAACTTATGGCCTGGAACAACTCTACACATGGCAGGCTTCACATTAGTATGGTCCAAAGAATCTTCTGATATTTATTCCCTCTGATATAGTCCATCAAAGATATCTTCTGGATAAGTCTGGACTGTGTTGAAATTACACTGTCAGGCTATGTTCTAATCAGTATAACTTCTTGATTGCTTTTGATATTTGAATCATTCTTGTTTGGAGCAATTCATATTATGGCAGGCTTCCCTCTGGTGTTTTCCAGATGTTCTTCTGATTTTGTTTCTGTTTGATATAAGCCTCCAAAGTTATCTTCTGGTCGGTTTTGGACATTCTGGTTTATCTTCTGATAATTCCAGAAATGCATCTTCTGTAAATTCAGAATGTATCCTCTGATACATTCATCTTCTGATGGTTTTTACTGTAGTAATTCAAGTTCAAAATAAGATTCCATCAAGTGTATTTGTACACATCAAAATCCAGATTATTTAGAACCAACTTGGTTCCAACATCATTCTGTGTTGTTTCTGATGATTCTGGATGAATCATTTTGTGTTGTTTCTGATGATTCTGGTATGAATCATGCTGTTGTTTCTGCTTCTGATGATTCTAGTATGAATCATTCTGTTGTTTCTGCTTTTGATGATTCTGGTGTGAATCATTCTGTTTTGCTTCTGATGATCCTCATTCTGGTTCGGTTTCTGATGTTCTGAGGCTGATCATTCTGGTTTTGTTTTTGGCTTATGTATTCGAATACAAAGAAGCTGTATTCGAATACAGATTCGTAAATTCCAGAAAATTCAGTTTTTAACACTGTGTTTGAAATTTTCAAGAGGTTGGGAAAACATTTCAAATGTTGATGATTACTTGGCTGTTTGGTCATGTTTGTGATGATGATAATTTTGACTGTGCTGAGTTATTTTAAATATGATTGAAAGGCATGAATTTCCTGATTTTGCATACTGTTTCCAGAGAAGTGAAACACTGCATATTCATGCATTGCATAGTCAAGTGGTACCCGCGATGGGCCACAGAGTAATGCGCAACCACGTGCTGATCTGTTGAGCGATTGCACGAGTGCTGGACTGTTGAGCGTCTGGACTAGGTACTGATCTGTTGAGCGATTGTACCTTGGTAGATAAGTGCTGGTCTGTTGAGCGACTGCACTGGTACTGGACTGTTGAGCGTCTGTACCCTGAAATGCGCAGCCACGTGCTGATCTGTTGAGCGATTGCACGAGTGCTGGTCTGTTGAGCGACTGCACTAGGTACTGATCTGTTGAGCGATTGTACCTTGGTTTATGTCAAACGTGCTGGTCTGTTGAGCGACTGCACGAGTGCTGGACTGTTGAGCGTCTGCACTGGTGCTGATCTGTTGAGCGATTGCACCCTGGTCTTGAGGGCCGTTAAATTGTGCTGGTCTGTTGAGCGACTGCACCTTGGTAATTCCAAGAAAATTGTATATATGAGCATATACATATTGCATTGGGTGATTGACCGGTGGGTCACGTTTTGGGTATGTGATGTTTGAAAATTGTGTGTGTAAGTACTTTATAGATTATGGAATTTTTGATGAATTGGTGTGACTGCTGATTTGATGTTTGTGCTTACAACATAATTTTCATATTTATTTGGTTGCTGTTTTGAAAAGTACGAATGTCATGTATTTCAAAATTGAGCATCCTTATTTATCATCATTGTTATATGATATGCCATGAATATGTTTTTGATTGCTGATATAAATGCTATGTGGTAATTGTTAATTTCGGTTGGTGACCCTTTACAATTATTGTGGAAAATTGGGCTTTGCCCTCAGATGTGAATCAAACCCGTACCCCCGACGATCACACTAACGACAGGGAACGTCGTTAATGTTCCTTGATATTTACATTGTGGACTACGTAAAGGGATGGACAGCCGGGTGATGATAAGACTTGTGGATGAGGCGGTGGAGACCGTGCTACCATAGCTTAGTGTATGATCAGAGTAGACTTATGTATAGGATTTTGAGCTCAGTGGTTGTAAATATTTATTTTGGGAATTATTGTAAAACTTTTCCGCACTCTGATGAATATTTTGGTGGATTGAGAATCCAGTTTGATGTATCTTTATTTTAGCATATTATAAAGATCAATTTCTCCCAAATATCTCATTCGATTTAATGGTGATGTTGTTGTTCTAATTACCTTACTATTTTTGATTACGAAGTCGAATGATATTTAATTTGAATTGATTTTAATTTCCTTGAAACGTAATTCTGAAAACTCTTTTATTTATGTATTCGTTTTTTTTAAAAAATACACTCGCGCTGTGTTTTAAACTCGGGGTGTTACACTCTCTGTGTACCTTCTTGGATCTACACTAATTAGCAAAGTGGCCCGATTTTTGACAATTGTAGCATTGAATCCCATTGTTGTTAAACTTCTTCTTGCCATTTGATTTCTTGTTGTTATTGTCACTGCTGTGTTGATTTGTTGAATTTCCAACCTCTTTTCAATATAATCATGCTTCTTGTTGACTTAAGCCTACAATGTCTACACTTGTGTACTAGCTACACTTCTCTATTTTAATCTCAATTCATGAGGCTGCAATAAGCCTTGCAAGCCTTCTACCTTCAATGTTCCAAGATCCTTTGACTCCTCTATGGCCACCACTATGTGATCATATTTTTGTGTCAATGTTCTTGGGATCTTTTCAATAATCACCACTTCAGTTATTGATTCACCATTAGTTCTCATCTGATTAACAATTGTCTGCACACGATTGAAATAATCAGCCACACTTTTATCCTCCTCTATCTGCAACAATTCATATTGCCTTCTCAACATTTGAAGTTTCACTTTCTTGGTTTTTTCACTACCCATGCAATACTTCACCAAGATATCCCATGCCTCTTTTAATGCATATACCTTTGAGATCGTTTCAAAGTTGTTTGCATCCACACTTTGCTGGATGTAAAATAATGCATTTCAATCCCTTTTCTTGCAATCTTTGAAAGTTGCTTGTTGTCTTTCTGTAGGATTCGCGCTCAGCTGTTGATAACCTTCTAGGACAATCTAAAAAACTTCTTGAGCTCCCAACAATGACCTCATTGATGCACACCACCTCTCCTAATTCTTCCCGTCCAGAATTGGCAACTTCGATGGAAATCCTCCTCCATTCATGGTTTCTTTCTTTCTCTCACACTTGTGTTTTCCAATTTGAAATCCCCTCAAACTTTCACTCATGTTTTCCAAGATTAGAACTTTGTTCTTCATACCAATTGTTGGAACAGATTGTATAGCAAAAAGGAATTGAAATTGAGAAGAAGAGAGTAAAACACAATGTTATAAAAAATGGAGAATGATTATTGATCTTGACTAATAATGTTCTTGATTTACAATTTATATCAAACAGTTTTAACTGTAATTGTCAAAACTAAATTACAACTTTCTTAACTAATTTTTACATTTCTAACTGGCTTTTTAACAACTTCTATTATCCACTTTGAATTACATTTAACAATCTATACCCCTAATTTTATATTTTTTTTTATAAATACATGTAAGTGTCCAACAAATTGTTTAGAGTTTGAAGTGTCAATCGAGATAATATTTCCTTTCTCTGTAATGATTTTTTACATGCTCTTAGTTGGGTCTGCTAAGATTTTTTTTAAAAATAATTTTTATAATATTTTATCTTTTTGTTATAATATTTTTTAAAAAATAAAATTTCAAATGAAAAGTTGATTTAAATAATTTATTTTAAATATGATTTTAATTATTTCGTCTATTTTCTATAATTTTTTTAATAACAAAATTTTCAAAAAATAATTAAAATAAAAAACTATCTTGAGAAATTTTTCATAAAAATTAATTTTAAAAGATATTTTTCTTAAAAAAAAATATAATTTTTATCATATTAAAATATTTAATAATAAATATATAAATTATTGAATGTTAAAATTATTATTTTTAATTGATTGACAAATAAATCTAAAAAAACATATACTATTTTTAAATAAATTTTCTTAAAAAACATTTTAAAAAATATAAAATAAAAATCACTTTTTTTTTCAATGTTAAACAAACTATAAAACCATTTGATGTCGTGACACAGTCATTATACTCAATCTTTATTCTTTATTAATAATAATAAAAAAAATATTTTCTCTCTTCGTCTCTCTCGTCTCTATGTTAAAATCTCTCCTTCAGTTGAACCCTTTTATATCCTATGCCTATACTTTCCTCATACTTAAATCAATTACTTGATTCTTAATGCAACACCACCATTACCCTTCATAACCCACGCAAATCGTTAATAAAGTCTCAAAATAGTCTTATTCTTATACTTTGATTTTTCGTCGCTCTCAATGAAACGAGGGTACCATGAATCTCCTTCTACCTCTTTAGGTCCACCTCAATCTAAATCCAGACATAATTCTCAAGGTAACAACTACTTTATGCTTTTTGCACCTCCCCCCGTTTTTCCCCTCGTTTCGATTTTGGTGTTATTTGGATCTGGTTTTGATGCTTCAGGGGGTTTTCAATGGGAGGAAGGAATGATGAAAAAGGGAAGATTTTATTTTGGGGTTTGACCTAGTTTAAAATACTTAATTAACAATTAATTATATAATTACATAATTCAAATGATAATAATTTTAGGGGTTGTAAACTAAAGTTAATTTTTATACTGAGTTTGTGTGTTTGACACTGACACTTTGATTAAATTTTTTACCACTTTTGGGGAGGGGCGAAGAGGTTTAAGCTGCGACATAAGCACCCGAATAGAGATTAGTCTCATAGTCGGTCTAAAGGATCGAAGCTTGTATACTATGCAATGTTGTCAATTGCGGATAATCGCTGTTTGTTCAAATTCAGCTATGCTAAGGTGTTATAGCACCGCAATAGCGGCTATTTAACAACACTCGTACTAAATAGCATGATGCGGGTTAATAATGATTTCTTCAAAACTGTGTGGAGCACTAGGGTAGGTGCCAAGTACCCTAATTATGGTGCTTTTCTACTAAAAAAGATAGAGGTTTTGTACATCTTGACTGTGTAATGAATAATCAATCCTGCAAGTATATTTGATGAAAAAAAGCATGACATTGGACTTTTGTTTTATTGAATTAATCATTTGATGTAAATAAAAGTTCACCTTATTTTGTGATCCTAAGTTCCAACTTATGAATTGTTTGTATCATTCAATCACGAGGAAGTAAAGGAAAGAACTAGAAGTAGACCATAGGTTCATTTTTTAAACTGTAGGATGAGTTACGGATTACCATAGTTGCTAGTATGTGTGTTTTTATTTCGTGTATTCTTTGTGAAGGTTGATGTGAGATTGTGGTACTCTGTTCTTATTTTAATTTGATTCATTGTTGTTTAGGTGATGCTAATTTTCTGGAGGATGAAACTACTAAGAATTTTGCTCGGAAAGTAGCTGACCATTACAGTGCAAGATCCAACCAGACCCTTGAAGAAAGAGAGGCTAGTCCAATAATTCATTTGAAGAAACTTAATAATTGGGTATGTGTGTATTCTGTCAGTATATGATTTTGTTGTCACCAGAGTATTACATTTTTTTTAATAATGGTTTTGTCAATTGTGTTATTTAACAGATTAAGAGCGTCTTAATTCAACTTTATGCTCGCCGTGGAGATGCAGTACTCGACCTAGCCTGTGGCAAGGTGATAATGGTTTTCAGCTGTTGTTTATATACTGCAATTCATTCCCAGTTTATTGGCTTAGCTTTCTTTTTCTTTTCTGTTTCACCAGGGTGGTGATCTTATCAAATGGGACAAGGCAAAAATTGGATATTATGTTGGGATTGACATTGCTGAAGGTTCAGTAAGTGTTAAAATTTTCTGCACTGGTTTTCCTTATCTGGTTGTTCGCAAAATCACTTCAATCCAGTGTTGTCAAATAGCGGCGCTATTGCATAGGAGAATTTGAACAAATTGCTATTGTTCTGTAGTATGCTATCAGTACAAAGTGTTGTCAAATAGCGGTTATAATGGCGTTATTGCACTGTAGCATAACAGAATTTGAACAAACCGTTATTTTCCGCGATCCACAATCGACAATATTGTTTCCATCAATCATACTAACATGTAGTTGAATAAAGCTTTTTTAACACAATCATTCAAGTAACAAATTAAGGATGCACTTAACCATATTTTTGGGTATAATATTAATAAGAAAGTCTTGCTGTTGACAACATCTAATGCTAATTTCAATTTCTTCACACGACAATAATGAGATATTTATTTGTTCTTAGCGAACTTCACTATTTATATTTCAAATTGCGACACATTGATAGATATTATAATGTCCTTGCTAGTGATGGTAAACTTTCCATTGTAACTTATATCTTATAGCTTGAGTCCTTGTTTTTCCGTGGTGAAACATGCATACCTTATTTTGTCAAATTATTTGCAATTTTCATATATTTGTAGTCCTCACTGTCTGCTTATGGAGCTTAACAATCTGTGCAGATCAAAGACTGCCGTACCCGTTACAATGGTGATGCCGACCATCATCAGCGACGTAAAAAGTTTTCATTTCCTGCTCGTCTAATATGTGGAGACTGTTATGAGGTGATTAATATTTCTATTCTTTGGTTTATGCTTGGTAACTTTATGTTTTTAAGTGTGCATTTCATTTCCGTTTAGTTATTCTTATAGACATTGATGGTTTGTTTGGGAACAAATTGAGAAGGTTATGAAAAATGAAAATGGGAAGATATTGTAAAAGTAGATGGAATATTACATTCACAATCTTTTCTCTTTCCTTCAAATTCATTCTCCTCAAATCACTCTATTCAAAATGATTGCAAATATGTTCTGGCAAAGTTGAAACAGAAGATTTTGATGCATACTGTCTTGTTCTCAATATGTTTTCTCTTTCATTCTCTGTTACTGTTTTTCTTCTGGTTGCACAAGTGTTGTTACTTGTGTTAAAGTTATGGGTATTAGATAAAATAAGGAGAAGAATGAGAAGAAATATGATTATGGTGTGACATAATATAATTGATAATAATTTGATACTAACTTGAAACAGATAGACTCAAACCGAAATAATAAGGGAATTTAGGAAACAAGTCATAATAATAAGTAATCTTAAAACTAATCCGAATAGATAATGTAATATACTCTCAGATTATAATAAATTGATCCTTAGAAATAAACAAAGATACTCTAATATAATATCAAAGATATTTTCTTATATTTTAACACTCCCCTTTTAAGAATATTTACTCTAAGCTCAATTTTCTTATATTCTAACACTCTCCCGTAAGCTAAGGCTTACTAAGCAGTAAGCATACTATACTTAGATACCTCTTAGCATGGCGACTTCAAAACCAGAAAATTAAAATTTTTAAATGTTGAGTCATCTAGAAAAAGTGATCTTCGGCTTCAATTACAATTTCTGTATTTGTTTAGTTTTTATAAGTAGGTTTCATTGTTCATGTCATTTACAATTTCAGGTACGCTTGGACAAAGTTCTTGCAGATGATGCTCCTTTTGATATGTGTAGCTGCCAGGTAAATGATGCACTCTTGTGTTAATATAGATCATTCATGTATTTAATATTTATGCAGAAAGAAAAAAATTGATGTGTGCTACTAGTAAGTGTGTTGTCTTTAAGTGGTCTCTCCTAGAAACTACCTTGTTTCTCTGCATCAACTTATGGTCCATGTTTTCTTGTTAAAACAATCCGTAAGATTTTCTTTTAATGCACTTTCTGCATCTAGATTTGCTCTTAAAAAGTTCATGTTCTGCTACCAATTCCCTTATACAAATGAAAGTTCTACTACCAATTTCCTAATACAAATGAAAGAAACCTTTATATTCAGTGATATGTCTACCATTTATATTTATATGGTTTAAATATGCATTTGGTCCCTGCAAATATCCCGTTTTTCGCTTTTAGTCCAAAGTTTTGTTTTTTTTTTCCGTTTTTGCAAATATACCACATTTTGCCTTTCGTCCCCATTGTTTTATATTTGGTCCCTACAAAATTTGTTCGTAATGAAATTAGTTCCTGTAATATTTATATTAGCCCTTATGTAGAGGGACTAAAACCAAATATTCTACATATTACAAGGACCAATTCCAATATAAACAAATTTTGCAAGCACTAAAACAAAACAAGGGCTAAAAGCAAAATGTGGTATATTTGTAAAGGGCCATTTTCTATTATTGATGAGGGCCATTTTTTCCTTTCAATAAGTAAAATCACCTTTCTGTTTTGTCGGTACAAGTAATATTGCCATGCTGTCTATACTCTTTAAGCTCACTACATACAAATTACAAACTTATTTCCATCTTGAAAGTGCTGATTTCTAATCTGATAAACATTTCAAATACTGCAGTTTGCATTGCACTACTCTTGGTCTACAGAGGCCCGTGCTCGGCGAGCATTCGCTAATGTGTCAGCTTTACTTCGTCCAGGAGGCATTTTCATTGGAACTATGCCAGATGCCAATGTGATTATCAAGAAGCTTAGAGAAGGTTCTTGATACACATACAATCCTAATTACAATTCTTTCAAAATAAACTTAGTTGTTGATGATGTTATATGGCATCAATTGATCTATCTAGCTGACCTCGTTTAGTTTGATAAGACATTGTGATTGTCGTTGTTTTAAAATAAAAATTGGTGGAAATCAGTATTTTTTCAAGACAGTTCACAAAGGCTTGCTTATTTGTTTCAGAAAATAATTTTACTTAGAATAATAATATATTTAAGGATTTAGTCTTTGCTATGTGAATTGTCTACAGGATAACAGAAGACTAATTTTTTATATGCAGCTGAAGGGTTGACTTTTGGTAATAGTGTCTACTGGGTTCGATTTGACGAAGAATTTTCTGATAAGGTAGTCCTCCTGCTTCATCATTTTATTTTATAATGTTTGGAACATGTATAATTGTGGGAATAATTCTGAATTCTACTTCTAACCAAATTTTTCATGTGATTCAGAAATTTAAGTCTTCCAACCCCTTTGGAGTAAAGTACACGTTCCATTTGGAGGTATCATCGTTTCGTGTTTTTAAGCATCTAGTAGTTGTTTTCCTACAACACAAGATGTGTGATCCAAATAATGTCTATGTTCGTTTTAATCAGCAGCACATACAAATGTAGACGAGTCGAGTACTTGAAGCTTGAGTTTTGTTTGTGAATAAATAGATGGCTTAAGCTAAGCTTAACTCATTTATTTAATTGAGTCTAACTAAAAGCATGAATTTGGCTTGTTGTAAAGAGTAAAGCTCGAGCTTGACTCATTTATTTAAAGCGAGTCTAACTAATAAAATTCTTAAATTATCTTAGACAGTTACATTTTCATAATTCAGTAACTAAAAAATTCATTGCCTTCACTACTATAAAAAAGAAACTTCAAAATTAGTTTGAATACTCTCAAATCGCAATCAAGTTCTATCTATTTCCATATTGATATTATAAATAACAATGACTAAGAAATCATTATCATCAATTTATTGGTAGAGTAGTTCATCTCTTTTCATAATATCATCAATTTATTTTGAGCTTTAAGAGTTTTTTTTTTTAATCTTGGGTTAAGAAGTGAGAACCTTAGTATGTAGGATTGTAATATATATGTAATCAAGCTATTCACGAGCCTTTAATGTCAGACCTGTAACGATTGAAGTTTCGTTTAAATGATCGAGCTCAATCTCAAATATAGGTTTGCTTTTTTAATTAAAAAAACGAGTTTGATCAAGCATTTAACAAGCTGAACTTGAATTGTTCATGGATAGTTCAGTTTATTTACACTCTTATTTTTAAAACTTATGCCACCATTAAGACATTGCCTTTTATTGCAGGATGCCGTTGATTGTCCTGAATGGATTGTCCCCTTTCATGTATTCAAGTCATTAGCTGAAGAGGTATATATTACTGCCTGTGAAACTGCTAAGTTAACTAATCTCCCAATTCCCCTTCCCATTCAACTGCTTAAATTAAAATTTCTAGGTTTCACATTGGAGTGTGTGATTAAATTTTTCAGTATGATTTTGAGCTGGTTTTCGCTAAGAACTCGCATGAATTTGTCCATGAGTATATGAAACGACCGGAATTTGTTGATCTCATGCGAAGACTTGGTGCATTGGGAGACGGAAACCAAGATCAAGGTAACCCTTTGTGCCTATGCTATTTCAATTTCCATTAAATTTCATTAGACATTACTTTTCTCTGTATTTTATGGTTAACATGCATATTTTTCTATTTCAGGTACACTATCATCTGATGAATGGGAAGCAGCATATTTATACATGTCATTTGTATTGAAAAAGGTAAGTAATTGAGTTTGCCAGTTCATGCTGATAATGCCGCCATTTTGTCTACATGTTAGTTGAAATTAGTTTTTTTTTACGAACTATCAGCGAGGTCAACCTGACAAAAACCAAGCGACCGGTAGAAAAGACCGAGGTTTGATGCATATTTCAGAGGAAGACATAATGTATATCGGTAATGAGTATTGACTAACACGAACTAATAAACCAGTGTTCAAGTTTTCAAGAAAAGCTATCAAAATGCATGAGGGCATGAAGCAATCTGCAACATTGCCAAGTTGCCTTGAGACACTATAATTTTATCTCACAATCTTGAGCTCTGGCAATTTTTTTGCTATGAGATACATGTTGAATTTTGTAGGCTCGCGATAAATTTTTCAAGTAAATTTTCTGCCCCAGAATTTGTTGTGGTAAATAAGGCTTAGCAGTGTAATTTACAAACTAATAATACTAAAGGCATGTCTGATTTGAGAAGACTATGTTTCTGTTTTCTGTTTTTTTTTATTAAATAATAATTATAAAAGTGTACTTTGTTTGCACTTTATTACAAATTTTGAATAATAATAAATAAAGTGAAAATAATGGGAAAAGTTTGCAATTGTTAGTAAAATGTTATTTTATCCTCAAATCTCTAATTTTTTCTCTCTATAGCAGCCAGTGATGATGAAGCAATAAATCCTGACCAAAAAATTCGGTGTTTTCCTATATAGTAGTCTAAAACTCCAATTTGGTAGTAAAAAATAAGATTGTTGATGTTATTGGATATTTTAATTCAGTAGTATTAAACATTGGGGGGGGGGGGGG
>JBBPBO010000005.1:69232352-69260745 GCA_037974295.1 Cicer cuneatum
GGGGTGAATGAGTAATCATCTTTATGTTTTGATGAGTGTGAATGTTAACTTGATACGATACTAAATAGGTCCAATAACCTAGTAATCTCTCTTTCTCTAAAAATTATACCCCATACCTCTAAAAGTTATACTCATTACTATTTTCTTTTTTTTTTCTTTTCAAGTGTTCATTATTGGAAAACTAAAACTCCTGTTTGAATTGAATTCTTCAAACAACGAGTGTTTTTAGTACTGATAAACTTAATTTTAAGTTTTTTGAGACACAAATGTGTTTTAAATTAAAAATTTAATTCAAATTGAGTTTTTTAGAGCACAACAGTGAAAACATAAATTATGGATTTTTGAGAACACAAATTGAAGATGAGTAAGACAATTTTTGTTTTGTTTTGTTTTTAAAAAAAAGGATAAATGAGTACTTTACATAAAATATGATTGTATGAGTGGAAGAAAAGGGTATGAGATGTAATTTTCCAACTTTTAGGTCTTACCCGAATGTAATAATCTTGCTTTTCTTTATCTCATCTCCACTACTACTATAGTGGAATAGTCTAACTAACTGCCATGTTGGCAGCATATACTCTCTTCTTTTTTCTTCGTAAACTTTTCACACTTTAGGCTTGTCATGTTTATTATTATCCTATTATTACCCCGTCTTCAATTTTAGTCTCAAATTCGGAACAATAGTTATTTCTCCTACGTAGCATCCTCAAGCTTCATGTCATGTCACTTAATCAACCATTCTCTTCAATGTTGACTTTCGAATTGATCCCTCTATGACAATACCTTTTCAAGATGAAGGCTGACCTATGAAACATGAACAATTGGGTGTACTCTCGATGTTGCAGGCAACTGTAGTTTGTATTGTATGTGACTTCACCCACTTTTTGTATGATTTTATAGGGCCTAAAAAAGCGAGCGACAAACTTCTGATGGACTTAATACACAACAAAATTTTGTGTATAGGGCTTTAGCTTAAGGGACACCCATTCTCCAATGGAAAAGTAAACATCCTTCCTTTTCTTTTCACCATAATACTTCATCTTCTCTTGAGCTCGCTGCAGATTGTATTTTAGCTGTCGCAAGACTTCATCCATATCTTTCAACTCTTAAGCAACAATTTCCACATGAGTTTCACCTTCTTGAAAGTGCACCAAAGTAAGTGGTTTTCTCCTGCATATAATATCAAAAAGAGCGAACCCGTTTGACACATAGAAAGTCGTGTTGTACCATAGTTCTTCCCAAGGTAGTTAATGGGACCAACACTTTGGTTGCTTGGACACAAAACACTTCAAGTAAGCCTCAAAAACACATTAACTATTTTCATTTGTCCATCGGGTTAGGGATGGTAAGAGGAGGGCATCAACACAATCCCTTGGAGCTTAAACAACTCATTCTAAAAAATAATCACAAACAATGGGTCACAATCACTCAAAATTGAATTTTAAATTTCATGTAATCTCACCACTCCTTTAGCAAACAACATTCGTTCAATCAGTGAAAATGTTTTTGAATGGAATAAAATGACTATACTTGGATAATCGATTTGGCACTACCAAAATAGCTTCATAACCACTATTATTTGGAAATCATTTTCAAGTTATAAAGTCAATGGATATTTCACTCCAAACCAGCACTGCAATCGGATGTGGCTCCAATAACCCAACAAGTGTCGTGGCTGTATTTTTTTGTCTTTGGCGCATGTCACACGCCTTCACAAACTCTTGCACCATTTTCTTGATCCTATGTCGAAATAAATTTGCAATCCATCTTCTATATGTACACAAAAATCTCAAATGACCTCAACTTGATGAAGCATGGAAGTCCTTCAGTAATACATGAATCATATTGGACACGATAAAAATGACAGACATATTCCTATAAAATAGTACCCCACCTTTAATCACATAATCTAGTTTATCTTTTAGATCTTTTTGAATAGCCTCCATAATACTTTGTAACACAATATCCTTTAATACTTCTGCTTGCAACTCTTTTCTGCGCTGCCAAACACGATAAGAAACTATAACTGTAACACCGCGAGATTAAAACACAGCGCGAGTGTATTTTTTTTTTCAACTGAAATAAATAAATGAATTTTCGGAATTTAATTCAAAGGAATTAAAATAAAATTAAGATTATTTCTTAAAATAATTTGTCGTAATCCAAAACGACTAAAAGTAATTAATTAATTACGCCATGATTATAACCACATAAGAAAATTTTGGGAAATTGATTTTCAAAATATACCAAAATAAAGATACATCAAAACTGTATCATGGACCCACCAAATATTTATCAGAGTGCGAAAAATATACAATTATCCCAAAACTAAAATATTATCAGAGTTGCGGAAAGAAAATATACAGTAATCCCAAAATAAGTGAGCACAGCCTTATACAAAAAGTCTAGTCTGATCATGCACTAAGCTACAGTAGAAAGTAATTTCCACCGCCTCCTCCACAAGTCTCGTCTTCATCCCAGTGGTCCGTCCCTCTACGTTGTCCACGAATACTCCGTACGTGAAAATCAGGGGAAACTAACCACGTATCCATCGTTAGTGTAACCGTCGGTGGGACGGGTTTGGGTATCATCTGAGGGCAAAACCCAATTTTCCACAATAATAGTAAAGGGTCACCGACCGAAATTAACAAATACCACATAGCATTTATGTTAACAATAACAAATATATTCATGGCATATCATATAACAATGATGAGAAATAAGGATGCTCAATTTTGAAATTACATGACATTTGTACCTTTGCAAAACAACAACCATTTAATACACAAAATTCAAGTTGTAAGTACGAATAACAATTCAACAATTACACCAATTCATCAGAAATTCAAGATTTCATAAGTTACTTACACACATCGATTTTCAATCATCAACACATATCCAAATCATAATTCACCGGTCAGCCACCCCGATGCAATATGTATATGCTCTCATGTACTCAATTTCTTGGAATTACCAAGGTGCAGTCGCTCACAAACCAACACAATTTATATATGTTTGACTTTAATGGCCAACATGACCATGGTGCAATCGCTCACAGATCAGCACCAGTGCAGTCACTCAACAGACTAGCACTCGTGCAGTCGCTCAACAGACCAGCACGTTTTACATATACCAAGGTACATTCGCTCACAGACCAGTACCAGTACAGTCGCTCAACAGATCAGCACACGTGCAGTCGCTCAACATACCAGCACGTTTCACGTATGTTAGCCTCTCACAGGCCAGAACATACAGAAGTTAAATCCTTGCACGGATAGAATGAACCGTCTAATACATGCGGAACCATTCCGTAGCCCGAGTAGAATAGACCGTATAATACACGCGGAACTACTCTGACCCCGGATAGAACAGACCGTCTAATACACGTGGAACTATTCTATAACCCATGGTTACTACTTAACTTCGCGGCCCATCACGGTCACCGCATCAACTCTGTGGCCCATCGCGGTCACCACCTGACTATGCAATGCATGGACATGCAATGTTTTCTCTTCACTGAAAACAGTATGCAAACATCAGAAAAATTCAGCCATTCCATCACTTCCCCAAAACCATCTCAACCTAAATAATTTCATTATCATCACATCATCAAAAATATTCAAACACCACATCATTACCACTTCACACTATCTCAAAACCCCATTTTAATTCATCACAAGTCTCCCCAATGTTTCCCCAACTCTTAAAGTTTATAAACACATGTTTAAAACTGAGTTTTCTGAAGAAAAAAAACGAATCTATATTCGAATACAACTTCCTTGTATTCGAATACAGAAGCTAACACAGTGCAAAATCAACATTTTTCACAACATCAGTAAAGATCTCAAAAACTTCATCATCACCATTTCAAACCATCACAAAAACTCCATTTTAATTCATCACAAACCTTCCCAATGTTCCCCAACACTTAAGGTTTATAAAACAATGTTTAAAACTTTGGATTTTTGAAAAGCACGAATCTGTATTCGAATACAGCTCTCTTGTATTCGAATACAAAAGCTAAAATAGTGCAAATTCAACACTCTGTATTCGAATACAACATCCTTGTATTCGAATACAGAAGACAAAACAGTGTAAACTCAGCATTTTCCCAACATCATTAAAGGTTTCCAGAACCTCATCATCTCCTCTTCAAAACTATTTCAAAAACTCTATTTTAATTCATTACAAACCTTCCCAATGTTTTCCCAACTTTTTAAGTTCATAAACCATTGTTTAAAACTGAAATTTTTGAAAAAAAAGCAAGTTGTATTCGAATACAGCTCCCTTGTATTCGAATATAGAGGCAAAAACAGTGAAAAATCAGCATTCTGTATTCGAATACGAGGCTGTCGTAGTCAAATACAGATGCGAATATAGTGGCAAAAATTGCAGTCCTGTATTCGAATACGACAGGGTCGTAGCCGAATACAGAGGCTAAGTCAGAAGCAAAAATCCTTCATATGTATTCGAATACAGAGGCTTGTATTCGAATACAAGTTCAAAAATTTGAATAAAACTGAAGTTTTGCATGCCGTATTCAAATACACTCATGCCGTATTCGAATACACCTTCGAATTAAGTGAAATTTTCCTTAAACTTCAACACACTTTCAAAGTTTTTCCTTTGAAAAACCAACACAACACCAAAACAGATTCAACATTCTTTTGAACCATAGAACTCAGACATTTATCATCAATAACAGATTTTCCAGAAAAACACTTCCACCATTTTAAATCCTTTTCCTTTGAAACCATCATCAACACCAGATTATCATCAACATGATAGAAAACAGGATCATCAACACAAAAAATAGAATGTCAACCACCACAAAACAGACATTTCTAAACGTTTACATTTTGATCATTTCTCAAAACAACATGCAAAGTATTTTCCAGTATTCTTACACAATCAAAACAACATGCAAAACATTTCCCAACTTTCCCACACAAACAGAACAACATTAATGCATTCAGCCAAACAACATCCATCACAGATCATTTAAAACATCAACAGAATGCATTTTTCATCCTTCAAAACGATATGCAAAACAATTTTTCTTCAAAAACAATAATGAAATATCATTAATGCCATAACAATATGCATTTACAACCCTAATGCAATCTAGAAAGTGGAAGGTTTACGTTTCTGCTCCCGTTCACGTTTTCGCGACAACAGTCGGCGAAGTTTCTGTTTGCGTTTGCCGCTACCAAAGTGGGTTCTCTAACTCCGTAATGAGGAGAGGAACAACTTTTGTTCTTGGTACTTGGTGGTTTGATGCTTGGATTTCCATGTAATCTCACTTTTGAGCAACTCTGTTTTTTTTTTCTACGAATGGAAACAATAGGAGGAGGAAGAAGATGGTTACTGTTACATGCAGTAAGAGAGAGGGAAAATGAGTTTTCTTCTTTGTTCTTGCCATTCCATAATTTAACTACTCGTAATTAAATTAATTTATCCTTCATCCATTAATTTTAATTCAACCTCCAAAATAAATATTTATATATATATATATATATATTTACACAAAATATACATATATTCAATATTTTACAATTATTCCTCAAAATACACTTAATATTACATCCATAATTTAATTTTAAATTTAAAGGTCTTACAATAACACTTAAATGTAAGTTTGCATGTTGTCTAGATATATCATAAGCCACCATGTTTTCTCTTCCCACCTTATACATCACTTTAAAATCAAAAGCAAACAACTTTGCAATGCATTCTTGTTGGTTTGTAGTAGTGATCCATTGTTGTATAAGGTATTTCAAGTTTTTTGATCTGAGTAAGTTTGCATGTTGTCTACATATATCATAAGCCACCATGTTTTCTCTTCCCACCTTATACATCACTTTAAAATCAAAAGCAAACAACTTTGCAATGCATTCTTGTTGGTTTGTAGTAGTGATCCATTGTTGTATAAGGTATTTCAAGTTTTTTTATCTGAGTAAGCATTAAACCTTGTTCGAAGTAAATTGTGCCTCCAATATTAATTGTCTAAAACCAAGGCCATTAATTCCTTTTCATAAGTTGATAAGGACCTTAATAGCACGAAGATGATTCATGTTTTAATAAATTAGGATGAAGTTTATTTATTTTAATTTGGTTTGTAATAATTCTTAGTTTGCTTTAATTTGGAATTGTAATAGTTTTAATCAAGATTTAGTAGATGTCATGTGTAAATGAAGATAATTTGCTTATTTACATTTAGTTTATTTTAGAAAAATATTATGTAAGCCCAATATGGGCCTAGAGAATGGTGTCACTTATGACCCATTTAGGTTTAAAGATAGTCTTAAATATGTATTTGTAACCTCATTGAGATAAGTTTTGAAATGAATTAGAATTTCTCTCATAAAGGTGGTGAATGAGATGTGTCTCATCTTTAAGTTCTTAGACTATAATTTACTTAAATCCTATCAATGATTTCCTTACTATTGGTTTATCAATCTTCTAAGTTGTGGCGGCTTCTTCTCCATCTTCTCAATCTAACCCATCTTTGGTTCTTTTCCCCTTTTGATTTTGCCACTTTATTTGAAGAAATC
This sequence comes from Cicer cuneatum, assembly GCA_037974295.1. Taxonomy (NCBI): domain Eukaryota; kingdom Viridiplantae; phylum Streptophyta; class Magnoliopsida; order Fabales; family Fabaceae; genus Cicer; species Cicer cuneatum. The sequence goes on from JBBPBO010000005.1 coordinate 69,238,907, forward strand.
ACTTAGTTAAATCTTCAATCTCATGTATACTCAAATCCACATCATAAGTTGACTTGCATAGTTTGGAATATGAGAAGCCTTATTGAAATAGGATGTTTCTGTATAATCAATAGTGCCCTTACTCCTTTCCTCGACACATAATATTTGATCTCAAAGGGCATGATCTCTAAAAGGGCATCATATTCCACACAAACCCCTTCTTTGTCAAGTTAGTAAGTGAATTTCGCTATTATCTCATAATCGGCTTTTGTAATAACATGTGAGTCCTAAGAACACACATACTCCTTTAACAATCTTAGGATAAGGCCAATTAGAACACATCTCACCTTGTTAGGGTCTACTACTACCCTTTCATAAGAGATCACATGGCGTAGGTACTCAATATGAATTGTCCAAAAGCACATTTCTAACAGTTAGTCGAAAATTGGTGTTGTTGTAGTATTTGTTGGACTACCTCAAAACACTGCAAGTGTGTGACCCATTCAATACTAGATACCAAATATCATCAAAAAACGCCAAAACAAATTTGCACAAGAAAGTTTGAATATAACATTCATAACAGACTGAAATGTAGCATAAGCATTTGTTAAACCAAATGGTATTACCAAGTTTTTGTAATGACCTTTATGCATCTGAAATATTGTCTTATAAATATCTTTTGTCCTCACGTGGATTTGGTGATAACCCATTTGAGGTTCAACTTAGAAGTAACCTGCCCCAAACAACTCATCCACCATTGGAATATGATATTTATCTAGAACCATAATTTTTTGTAATGTAAGATGGTTAACCCACATCCTCCCAGTATTGTCCTTATACTTGACTAAAATTATCGGCTTGTAAAAGAAATAACTAGAGATGTTTCGAATGACACATTCTATGAGTTTTGATAGGTTTTTCTACATCATCCTTTAGATAATTGGGATATCTATAAGGCCTAACACTTATTGGTTGAACCCCTTGTATTAGAGAGTAATTAGCCATATAATTACACATCAGATCAACGTGAAATGCTTTGTCATCAACTCCATGATCATTCCAACTTCTCCCTATTGATTGTTTCATTTTATTATTAACCCCATATATCAATTACTTATGTTTAGGCATGTTTCATGCAGCAACCCCTTTTGTGTAGTTCTCAGATGCTATATATGTGCTTGTATATCATTCTTATACACTTGAAAAATACAGATTCTTTTAACATGGTATCGTAGCACATTGATCTTGAAAACATCACCTACGAGAAAACTCATACATCTGATGAAAAGTAAAGCTCAGTTACACTCACCATAAAGTCACCATATTATTTCAGTTCTTCATATAATCTAGGAACCCTTCTAGTTGTCATTACCTTGAATGGATAAAAATATTGAACTTGTGCATGTTTGATGAAATGACACTTTGCGCAAAGATGAGGTTAGGGTTCATTGATGGAACAATCACAAAACTAAGAAGAAAAACAACATATTATATCATATGGGAGAAGAAATATTCAATAGTAATGGCTTGCCTCATAAACGCCATTGATATGAGATTACATGGAAGCATATTGCACACAAAAACAACGAGGGAATGTGTGTCTTAAATGGAGGATTTGTGTTTGGATATTCCTAATGTTTTTTTTGTTTGATACAGAGGAGTGTCTCTTTACCTGTTTTTCCGTTCCATTCCTCATTTTATATAATGACAAAGGTGGAGGCGTAACTTGTCACATACCGGTAAAGTTTAAAGTAAATACAAGTTTTCCGTAGAGTGAGTACATATTCAAGAATAGCTTCAAACAAGCATCTTCGTAAAGAATTTGAGAAGTTTGCTATCATAAAAATGGAGAGTATGAGATTGCATAATTTCCTATAACAAGTTGTTTTTATGGATGTCAAATTCAGGGTTTATGATGTGTTAATTGTATAGCTTTAATTGTTTGATCATACTTGTAATCTTCTCAACATCCACAAGGTTTGGAACTCAAAGATTAATTGTTTAAATTATTTTAAATCATTCATATAAGTAGAAACATGTTAGGATTATATTAAAAATCATAAACATGATTTTATAAATGTTTTTGATACATGCCAGAAAAACATTTCCTAGGGTTTGTTGAAGCCGCATGAATCGATTCATGCGAATATTTCTCATAATTCATATGTTTTAAAGTTGCCATTTCATTTGAAACTAAAAGTGTATAAATAACCTTCATAGAGGAATTTCATTTTCATTCATAATGAAAAATATAAATATTACAAAACGTTTTTTATTTTCATTTTATTGTAAGTGTTTGAGATTGAAAAATGAGGTATCTTTTTTAGAAAAGTGAGAAAACATTATTCTTTCTTAGGCCAGTGATTCTAATGTTGGAACCAAGTTGGTTCGATCAATCAAAATTTTGATGTTAACAAAAGTATTTTATGTAAATAGTATTTTGACTTAGAAGAATAAATCAGAAGCTGTGCACCACCAAAGGATACATCCAGAGGAAGCAACTAGAGGATAGAAATGTCACCAAAAAGGTTCGGCCAGAGGAAACATTCAGAGGGTACCAGAGGATGCATCCTGAAGGCACTAGAGGATACACCTCCATAGGATATCAGAGGATGTCATCAAAGGCAAAATATCAAAGGACAAATAACATCATCAGAGGATATCTTTCTTGGTCCAGACCAGAAGCCTGTCAGAGGGAGACTTGTTCCAGACCAGAAGGAAACATAAGTCAGACTTGGTCCAGACTCAATCCTGACCAGAAGATAGCTTGGTCGTGAATATAAGAATCAGTCCAGACTTAATTCAGACTTGGTCCAGAGCAGAAGATAATTGGTCCAGAACAAATGACTTGGTCCAGACCAGAAGATAGCATGGTCCAGAACATAAAACTCAGTCAAGATCAGAAGAAATGATTGTCCAGATTTAATCCAGACTTGATCCAGATCAGAAGATAAATGTCCAGATTAAAAGATCAATGGTCCAGATTAAAATATCATAAGTCCAGATTTAATTTAGATTCAATCCAGACTCAGTCCAGATCAGAGGGAAAATGTTCAGATCAATGGTCCAGATTTAAGTATCATGGTGTGGACACCTAATTTTGTCCGCTTTATTTAGACATTTTTATATAATATTATATATATAAAAAAAGGAGAAAAATATAATAAATACAAATAAAAATAAATAATTAGACTATAAACTTTATACAATCATGAGTGTTTTTGGTTCTTATTTGTCTCTGATTCCTGTTCAGGCGTTCACTCTTTTCTAAAACAAAAAAAAGGTACATACTCGAATTAAAAGAAATTGAAAGGAAATAGATTGATGACAATAAAAATCAGCATAATGGTGACCATTTGAATGAAAGGAAACCGAAAACAAAATAATGAATAGTAATAAAAATCAACATAATGGTGACCATTTGAATGAAAAGAAACCGAAAACAAATTGATGATTAATAATTGGTAATTAATCCACAATTATTTCTTTTACTTTTGTAACCTTCAACCTGAAAGTCTATAAATAGTCTACACCATGAGTAGAAATGTGGGAGCGGAGATTGAGAGTAAAAAAAAAAAAGAGAGAATCTTAGACAAAAGAGGAGCGGAGAATCTGAATTTGGTAAAATCAGTCCAGCAAAACATATTCAGCAGTAAGGTATCAATTTTCTCATCCTTATCTAACGTTTTCTTTTTTCGTTTATTTGTATTGCATTGCTTAATTTTTCTTTTAGTTTATTTGTATTGCATTCTTTAAAAATGTAATTTAGTTTTTATTTTTTTTTTGCAGTCATTTTTGTCAAAAATAAACTCATACGTTAAGCTTTATTTTCCTTAAGTGTCTTGTTCTAAAAAATTGTTTTTTTTATATATACTAAAAACAATATAAATAATTTATGCTTATAAACCAATCACCAAGTAAAACAAACTTCAACCCATTGTAACATAACACAAAATTCACAAAATAGTTTATCAAAATAAAATAAAACAATCATAACAACGAATAAATAGTTTATTTTTTATTTTATTTTTAGAATTAACAGTCGCCGCCGGATGAAATTCATCCTCGCTCGCCGCGCCACATCACTTAGTGGCCTTTATGCCGTGACAGATCCGACAACGCATAAGCAAACCCTTTAATAGGCTGCTTCACCGTCGTGTCCATCTGTTTCGTGCATAAACCACCGCATTACCGTTGTTTTCTAAAAAAAAATCAATTGTTCTTTATTTAAAAAACCAAAAAAATACAAAAATTAAAATATACAACTTATGAACAGACATCTCACATTTTTTGTTATTATTATTATTATCACTATTATCATTATTACATTTTTACTTCTAGATACATATATAATAATAACTATAATAAAACAATAGTCAAATAGAGTAATAATAAAATCACATAACACATAAATATTTTCTACCCAAGAACTACGTGTGTTTTGATTTTCCTATTGCACCTGGGGATACGTAGGAGCAAGGTTTTCTCCTTGTCAAACCAAATTATAAAAAAAAAAAAATTTCTTTCTTTTATTAATGTAAATAATTTATTTTCCTTTTTATTATTCTTTTTAGGGGGAAAATAAATAATTAAATAAATAAATCATTTATATACAATTAATTATAGGGTGACCGTTTTAACGGACGGTGTAGAGTAATATTACTTTCTCTACTCGTAATGGACTCCCGAATCCATTTTTTGGTTCAAAAACTTTCTTTTAAGTTTTATCTAATTTTTCCTTTTTTAAAATAAAAATAAAATTGGTGGCGACTCATTTTTCGCGGACAAATCGGACGCGACACATGGCCCAGTGTTGGCCGAGATCAGAAGATCAGATCATATGGCCCAGTGTTGGCCGAGATCAGAAGATCAGATCATATGGTCCAGTGTTGGCCGAGATTAGAGGATCACATAATTGGGGCAGATCAGATTACATAAGTCCAGAGTTGGTCGATATCAAAAGATCATACGGTCCAGAATTTTAATCATGATGCAAATCAGTGAGGACTTGATTAAAATTCGAAGAAGACTTGATTAAATTTTGATAGAAATTTGATCAAAGTATTAAGCGGATTTGATTCAAAAATTACTGAAGACTTGAAGAAATTCGAATGCAATCTGAAGCTTAAAAAGATATGGTTTGAAATTAAAATAAACAAGATTGGTTAACAGAATTTTCAAATGCAATCTGAAGTTAAAAAGATACGGTTTTTATTTAAGTGAAACCCGATTGGCCAAGTTATTTTTGCAAGAGAATCTGGACAGATACAACTCGAATTTAATCATGGAAGAAACCCTTATTTTCATCTATAAAAGGAGGCTCAAGGCAGAAGACTTAGTTATCGAAAATCAGTAAAAGAGTCATAAACTTCCAAAGGCAAACACTTGAGTTTTCAGTGAGGTTAATTGTGAGTATCAGCTTTCCAGAAGCAAGTACTCTTGTTTTTCGTTCCCTTGTGTTAGATCTATATTGTTGAATTAGAGTCTACAATCTGAAGAGTCAAAAGAAGTAGCAGGTGACTTAGCAATTAGATTCAAGGTGTAGAAATCCCTTCTACAATCTAGGGTTGTCAGATTGGTAGGAGAAGACTTGACTTGTGAAGTCAAGGTGCTGTGTTCCTCAAAAGTCTAGGATTGTTAGATTGTTTGGGAAGACTGACTTAGAGGGTCAGTAGTGCTGTTGTAATTCAAAGGTTTTGAATTAGTGGAAAAATCTTTCAAGGTGAAGGGACTAGATGTAGCCTAGTTAATGGTGAACCAGGATAAATCTTTGTGTTGATTATTTTACTTTATCCGCTGCTAATTCTGTTTGCTTATATATCAGATTCTAAATAATCATCAGAAACAGAAAAAGAATTCAAGTATTACAAACACAATTTGTAAGACCCTTAAATTTAAAATTAAAATTATGGATTTAATATTAAGTGTATTTTGAGAATATTTGGAAAATATTTAATATATGTATATTTTATGTAAATATATATATATATATATAAATATTTATTTTGAAGGTTGAATTAAAATTATTGGATGAAGGATAAATTAATTTAATCACGAGTAACTAAATTTCAGGCAGTTAATTAAGAAGTTATTTGTTAATTACGACGAGAGTGGTTAAGTACTTGAGGGTCAAGTAATATTATAATATTAATGAAGGGTGAGGTGGCACATATATGCCTATATATATGAGTGAGAGGCAAGGAAAGAAGGCAGAAAACACTTTCCCTCCTTCCTCACTGCATGCAACAGTACCCTCTTTCTCTTCTTCTCCTATTTTCTGTGATAGTAAAAACAAAAGAGCATCCTCAAAAGTCAAATTACTTGGAAATCCAAGCGCCAAACCAGAAAGTGTCAAGAACAAAAGTTGTTCCTCTCCTCGTTACGGAGCTAGAGAACTAACTTTTGTAGCGGCGAACGCGAACGGGAGTTTCGCCGACTTTTGTCGCGGTAGCATAAACGAGCGCAGAAAACGTAACAGAGGTAAGGGGCACCTTCCACTTTCTAGATTGCATTTAGAGCTGTAAATGCATGCTGTTGTGACATTGATGATGTTTTCGTTGTTGTTTTTGAAGTGAAACTGTTTTGCATGTCGTTTTGAAGGATGAAAATGCATGCTGTTGATATTTTGATGATCTGTGATGTTTAATGTTTGCTGTTTTGGTTGATGCATCAATGTTGTTTTGTTTGTGTGGGAATGCTGGAAAATGCTTTGCATGTTGTTTTGGGGATGATCAAAATGCATGAGTTGGATTGTGCTGCACTGTTTTGTGGTTATTTTTTTTGGGTAAGGTTTTTACTGGTGTTGTTGACTTGTTTTCTGAGTGGAGGATGTTCTTATGGTTTCATTATGGGGAATGAAATCGTTTTTATTGTGTGGTTGAATTTCTGTTTTGGTGGTTAAAGAAAAACTGTGATTTTGTTCTGGAAATCTGTTGTTGTTGTGTTGATGGTGGTTTTCAAAATAAAAGGATTTTAAAATGGGTGGAGGTGTTTCTGGAAAATCTGTTGTTGATGAAAAATGTTCTGAGTTTGTGGTTTCAAAGAGATGGTGATTATGTTTTGATGTTGTGTTGGTTTTTCAAAGAAAATAGTTTGAAAACGTGTTGAAGTTTCTGGAAAATATCACTGCATTCGAAGGTGTATTCGAATACATGCCTGCAAAGTTTATGTTTTTATTCAAATTTGGAACTTGTATTCGAATACGACCCTCTGTATTCGAATACAGATGAGTGATTTTTGCTTCTGACTTAGTATCTGTATTCGGCTACGATCCTGTCGTATTCAAATACAGGATTGCAATTTTTGTCACTGTATTCGCATCTGTATTCGAATACGACCCTGTTGTATTCGAATACAGATTTGCTGTTTTTGCCATTGACTTCGCATATGTATTCGGCTACGAAAACCTCGTATTCGAATACAGAATGCTGATTTTTCACTGTTTTAGCTTATGTATTCGAATACAAGGAAGCTGTATTCGAATACAAATTGTTTTTTTTTCTTCAGAAATTCTAGTTTTAAACATTGGTTTATGAACTTAAAGAGTTAGGGAAACATTGGGAAGGCTTGTGATGAATTAAAAATGGAATTTTTGAGATGTTTTGAGGTGGTGATGATGAGATTCTTGAATTTTTTATAGATGTGGTGATAATGAAATTGTTGAGATGGTGTGAGATGATTTAAGGTGGTGATGGAGTGGCTGGACCTTCAGCTGGTATTTGCATATTGTTTTTAGTGAAGAAAAAACATTGCATGTCCATGCATTGCATAGTCAGGTGGTGACCGCGATGGGCCACAGAGTTAATGCGGTAACCGTGATGGTCTGCGAAGTTAAGTAGTAACCATTGTGATGGGCTACGAAATGGCCGCGTGTTCGTGGTGGTCCATTCTATTCGTGCGAGGATTTAACTTCTGTATGTTTTGGCCTGTGAGAGGCTAACATACGTAAAACGTGCTGGTCTGTGAGCGACTGCACTGGTGCTGGTCTGTGAGCGACTGCACTGGTGCTGGTCCGTGAGAGACTGCACCTTGGTATCCGTAAAACGTGCTGGTCTGTGAGAGACTGCACTGGTGCTGGTCCGTGAGAGACTACACCATGGTAATGTTGGCCTGTGATAGCCTAACATATGTGAATCGTGCTGGTCCGTGAGAGACTGCACATGTGCTGGTCTTTGAGAGACTGCACCTTGGTAATTCCAAGAAGTTGTTTACAATGATATATACATATTGCATTGGGATGGTCGACTGATGAATCATGATTGGATATGATGTAGACGGGTGGAAATCGTGGTGTGCAAGTAACTTATGAATTCTAAATGCTGAATGAGTTGTTGTGTTTTGTTGAATGTAATTGTACTTGCAACATGATTTTTATATTAATTTGGTTGTTGTTTTGCAAAGGTACAAATGTCATGTATTTTAAAAAATGAGCATCCTTATTTGTCATCGTTGTTATATAATATGCCATGAGTGTATCTGTTATATCAGAAATAATTGCTTTGTGGTAATTGTTAATTTCGGTCGGTGACCCTTTACTATTACTGTGGAAAATTGGGTTTTGCCCTCAGATGATACCCGAACCCGTACCTCCGACGGTTACACTAACGACGGAGACGTCGTTAGTTTTCCTTGATCTTCACGTACAGAGTATTTGTGGACGACGCAGAGGGACAGACAATTGGGTGAAGACGAGACTTGTAGGGGATACGGTGGAAACTGTGCTACTGTAGCTTGAGTGCATGATCAGTTTAGACTTGTTGTATAGGGATTAGAGCTCGGGAATTGTAATTGTTCATTTTGGGAATTATTGTATATCTTTTCCGCTAATCTTTTCCGCATTCTGATAATATTTTGGTGGGTCTAGGATACAGCTTTTGGATGTATTATTATTTTGGTATAATTAGTTTCCCAAAAAACTAACTTACTTGATTACAATCATGGTGTAATTAATTAAATACTTTTGTCGTTATGGATCACGACGAATTATTTTAAGAATTGACTTAATTTTATTTTAAATCCTTTGAATTAATTTGAAAATTCTTTAATTTTATTTTAATTCCTTCGAATTAATTCTGAAAATTCCTTTATTAATTTTGGTTAAAAAAAAAATACACTCGCGCTGTGTTATAAACTTGAGGTGTTACACAATTCAACCCTCTTTCTCGTGTTTGCACCTTCACCTAAGATTTTCAATTGAGTTTATGTTTGAAGAAAATTTCACTAAGTTACGATTGCATTTTGGGAAGAAGGTTTTTCATCATTTTATATTATAAGTTTTCTATGGGTTTTGTATTATTCAATTTCAATATTATTGGAAGAAAATCTCATGCTATTGTATGAGGATTAGATGAAAGGTCATGAGAGACGATACTTGGCTGAACTAGTCAACGATGTCATATTCTCTTATCTAACTCCTTTAGTTTCTGCAAGTTTTTGTTTTCAATTGTTCTTGACTTTGAATTTCTTGTCTAGTGTTAAAGATTTGATCGATGCTTTGTTTTTAATTCTTGGATTGTCATAGTAAACAACGATTAATTGTATTCTATATTGATATTTGTTAGCCTAATTGATCATTGAGATTCAACTTTATCAATCGAAATCTATTGCAATTTCTCGTTTCATCGATTCCAATAAAAAAATCTTTACAATTTAGAAAAAAATTTAAATTTTAAAAACAAACAACTATTCAACCAACTGTTTCTTGGATTTTATATTATTATAATTATTATTATTTATTTTTAATTTAAGTTTGAGTCCATATGCCCTTGTAAATAAAGATAAGTATTGAGTGGTTTGTATTAAATTATTATTCAATAATTTTATTAATCCTATAATTGAAAATTTAGTCTCATTTTCTTTTCTTTCTCTCATTCTTTATTTCTCTATGGATATTTGGTTATCATGTTTGTCGAAAAACATGCTATGTGTAGTATATTTTTCTCTCTCTAATAAGACACTATTCTCAATCTCTAATAGACATGAACGACAATGGTAACGACAATACCTTAGTTAGATGTTCGTTGAAATCTACACTAGCACTATGTTTGAAAGGAAAGAAAATAAAAAAGTTACGAAAAGAAAGACAACATGCACATACAAAATTTCTCTCTCAAAAGATGTTGATGGGTTGTAAGGGTGCCAAAAATTATTTTTCCTTAAAAATGGAAGGAGATAAACATTTTGTGGGACCTACTAAATGTTTCTTTCTCCTCAAATTGAAAAGAAAACACATCAAATTCATCAATTGATGTAAAATGACAACAACACCCCTACTTTATATATTTTAATTTTATTCTTTTTTATCATATCTCAATTTTTATTAACTATATTTATGTCATTTTGGAAAAATACTTCTTTCTTTTCACTTTTTCATTCATACCAAACAACCAATTAATCATTTCATTTACTACTACTTTTCTCTTCTTTTCATTTTCTTTTCTAAACCAAACAAAGTGTAAAGACAACAACGTCAAGAGAGATCTTCATAGACATAAGGCGATCATAGGTAGCAGCCAACTCAAACGCTACTTGAAGTAACATTAAAAAAATGCTATAAACTACTTTCTCCAGTCCTATATATAAGGAAATTTTTGGTTCTATATATAAGAAAAATTACGACTTTTAAGATGCATTTATTGTTTAAATTACTTTTATATCCTTATTTAAGATGCATTTAATGTCTCATAGTTTTCAATGAAGGTATATATGTAAAAATAATAAAAAACTTAAAACAATTTATAAATACATTAGTTTTGATGTTTTTTGTTACTTTATCTTATAAATAAAACCAGAGGTAGTAGTAAAAGAAACACTATAAGTTGTCTATTACCCAAGCATGGCTATTTTTGTCAGATGAGCTTGTAAACTATAAGCTATCCGCTATAAGCTAGCGTATTGGTATTCCCAAACAAACCTTTAAGCTAAGCAAAAGGGAGGTAAAACCAACTAATTTTAGTCAAGTGATTAAAGAATTTTAGTTAAAAATGAATCGTTTGAAACAATTTAAATTCTTACTAAAATAATTGTTTATCTGACTTTACTTACCCCAACCCAACTGAACTCTAAATTATGAAGGTGAATTTACCTTAAAAGATTAAGAAAATAAAAAGGAAAAGGGAGCCTCGCCTTTTTTGTTCTAGTGTGGTAAGGCCTTAACTAAGAGTTTTGTTCACTCAACCTTTATTTTCACTATTTCTACACAATCCTTTATATTCTCTCTTTTTTCATTTAAAAAAAAATTGTTAATAAATTTAATATTATTACTAATTATTAATCTGTTTAATTCCTCTATATATATATATTTAGAAATCGATGTAGTATTATTGCGTAAAAAAAGAAGAAATTGATGTAGTATTATCTGAAAAGAAAAGAAAACTACTTGTAATATAGCGTGCCATGGGATAGAGGTAATACAACAATTAACTTTCTTTTTACTTAATACAACAATTAACATATATAAGACTTATGTCAAGTACAAATATTTTGACATGTAGTGAACAATTTAGACACCAAAAATATCAAATAGTCACTAAGTTAATGACTAATAATTTAACAATATTTAAAAAATCAACCACAAACTGATTTAGCAACTGGTTAAATATTTATTTATTTTGAAATGTAATATAGATAAAATGCAATTTGTTCTGAAAATAAGAAGCAAAAAATATAGTATTGTTGTTAACATCTTAATAACGAAAAAGCAGTAGTAATAATATAGTGCATTTAACCGAGAATCCATTGACTCACACGCGCAAAATGATAATCAAAATCAAGAAAGAATTTTGTTTGGTAGCCGTCATTGGTTTATTATATGGTTGCACAAAAGCACCGGCAAAAATTTCATTTTACTATATTAAAAAAAAAATAAAAAAAAATAAAAAAATGGCGCGTCTCTTTCTCTCTCCCCTGAGTAGCAAGCAAGCAATTACACCTCCATTTAATGCAATTGCACCCTCTCAATACGCTCTTCAATTACTCTTCCCTGCCACATTTTCCTCCATCTGTTCCCCACTTTCTCTCTATCCTCCTTCAATGCTCTCTCTCTCTTCTTCTTCTTCTTCTTTCTCTCCCTCTAATGTAAAACTACCGTTTCTTTCTTCTAACCTTTTTTTATTCCTATAATAATAATAATAATAATAATAATATCAAGGATCTCTCTTCTTTTTTCATCAAGTTTATAATCTTGTTAACATAGATCTACACCTTCATTTTTCACAACCCTTTACATCTCTCTTAGTGCTGGTGAGTACAAAGTTAATTTTTTTTGTAGCCTTTTTAAGGTTCTTTAGGTTTAATGTTTTTGTTATAATTTTTTTAAGGTTATTTAGGTTTCATGTTTTTGTTATAAAACGAAACAAGTGTGTTTTTTTTTTATGTGTGGGGGATGGTTATAATAATTTTTGTTTTCTTTGAGTGAGTTTCTAATATTGTAGTGTTTTTTTCTAGGGCTAGATGAATGTGTAAAGAAAACGTTAGGTTTGCAAGAAAAAAACATATATACTAAAATAAAGGAAGCGTTTGTAGGAATCTCCGAGATCTTCGTATAGAAGCTATGTTTTTGTAAGACAAAAAATTAGATTTTTACTTGGTTTGAGATGATTTTGTTCCATAAAATGGAAATATCACAAAATTTTCAACAAGTTTTTATAAAAAGAAATCCTCAACAATATATATTTGCTTGGTTTTTATTTCATTCATGATTTCATGGCATATTAGTTTTAACAATCTTTCTTCTTTCTTTTATTGTGTATATAAATTTTTTCTTCTTGAAGGTCACGTTTAACTAAATGAGAATTTGATATATTTTTTGTAGTAACACTAACCACTTATTTATTTATTTTTGACACCGCCAGATAATGAAATATATATGAGCTCAATTTCTTAACTGAAAACTGAGGCAACCATCCCAAGCAAAAGAGAAAGAGAGAGAGAAACATTCCCTCTATGATAGTAGAGGAATTAATAACAACGTTGGTGTGTGTGTTTGGTTCATCTTCATCTTCGATTCTCACTCACCCTTGGACAGGTTGGTAGGTAGTCTTTGTATTAACTTTTCAACTCCTTTTCTTCAAGTCTTTTTCTAACTATTCTCCCAATTTCCTTTTTCTCCAATTCCCCACCTCTTCAGTTCCCCTCGTATACTTTTTTCTTCATTGAAATTTTGATACAAAAATTTAGAGTTCATTTTTTGCATTGTTTTTTATAATGTTTCTCTTTTTTATAAATTAAGGGTTTTATTTTACCAACAAAGTCAAATATCCTTCTCGATAATCTAAATCCACGTAATTTACATTATCACCATTCACTGATTCAATTTGTTTTCTTTTCTCTTTCTACAATTTTATGATGCAAACTACCGCTAACCATCTGATTAAGAAATAATCTCTCTCTTAATCAAATGATCTGCAAAGGATTACACTATAAATCTAATTGTAGAGATAAAACAATATCTATTATAAAGTACTCTAATTACAAAAGAAAATAAAAGTTGATGTCTTTGTCTTGTATCTTTACCGTACAATACAAATTATTATAATGTTTGTTTTGTATTTTATTAGATTGAAAAACCATAAGTCTTGGAAATCATCCATCATAAAAGATCAAGTAAATATAATATAATGTTCCAGTCAAACTTGATGGAAGGTGGTCAGTTCCACCCATTAGAGATGATTCAAAACACTTCAGAAAGTGATGTCATCCCTCGAATCCGTGAAGATGAGTGCTTCGAAAGTGCCACAAAATCTTGCAGTGAAAACCATGAAGGTGGTGGTGCTTCCGGTGAAGACCAAGAACCAAAGCCTAAAAGAAAACGTTACCACCGTCACACTCAGCACCAGATCCAAGAAATGGAAGCGTAAGAATATACTCTTTGCTCCTTCCATAATAAAATAAAAATAAAAATATATGTATCTAAATACATATATATTTTATTTTGAATGAGTACTTCATGAAATTGAATTTTTATTTGTTGATTAAAAAAAAAAAGTTGAAATAGCTACAAAAATTAAAGACATAAAAAAATAATTTTAGTCTCGGATGAATTATAGACAAATTTTGTTTTTTTCTCTTTGCAAAAAAAAAATTGTAAATTGAACTTTTAGTATATTTTGTTGCAGTTTCTTCAAGGAGTGTCCACACCCAGATGACAAGCAAAGAAAGGAGTTAAGCAGAGAATTAGGGTTAGAGCCATTACAGGTTAAGTTTTGGTTTCAAAACAAACGTACTCAAATGAAGGTATGTTACTATTTTTGTACATAATATTAAAGCTTTTTATATGCATAGTATTATTTATAATAGGAGGTGGATTTTTTTTTTTTTGCAGACACAACATGAACGGTCAGAGAACACACAACTTAGACAAGAAAATGAAAAGCTTAGGGCAGATAACATGAGGTATAGGGATGCACTTAGCAATGCTTCATGCCCTAATTGTGGTGGACCTACAGCTATAGGTGAAATGTCTTTTGATGAACATCATTTGAGGCTTGAAAATGCAAGGCTTAGAGAAGAGGTACTTTACATTTTGCAACTTCTTTTGTCACGGGTCGCAGAGACTTCAGAATCTGCAATATTGTAGACTTGTACTTAACACTATATTATAGGTGCATGGTTGATTATTACTTTTTGATTTGATTTAATTTAATTTTCAGATTGATAGGATTTCAGCAATTGCAGCTAAGTACGTAGGAAAACCAGTTGTAAACTATTCAAACATTTCAGCATCTCTCCCACCACGTCCATTAGAACATGGAGTTGGTGCTGGTTTTGGAAACCAACAAGGACTTGGCATGGACATATATGGAACTAGTGGTGATCTTCTAAGGTCAATAAGTGGACCCACCGAAGCAGACAAACCAATAATAATTGAGTTAGCTGTTGCAGCTATGGAAGAGCTAACTGGAATGGCACAAATGGGTGAACCTCTTTGGTTAACTACACTTGATGGTGTTGCTAATGTCCTTAATGAAGATGAATATGTTAGGTCTTTTCCACGTGGAATTGGACCTAAACCAAGTGGATTTAAGTGTGAAGCTTCAAGAGAAACTTGTGTTGTTATTATGAATCATGTTAACCTTGTCGAGATTCTGATGGATGTGGTATATGATCTCTCTTAGCTTAAAAATGATTAATTACCATCTTATTACTTGTAGATTTTGATATTAATTTGATTTAGTTTTTATCTTTTAGAATCAATGGTCAACAGTGTTTGCTGGTATTGTTTCAAGAGCCATGACTGTTGAAGTGTTGTCAACTGGTGTGGCAGGGAACTACAATGGTGCTTTACAAGTGGTACATATATATATATATATATATATATATATAGTAATGTAACCAAACTTCAATTTTAAAAGAAAAATATAATTTTTAATATCTTCTTCACTGATTATACAGATGACAGCAGAGTTTCAAGTACCTTCACCACTTGTCCCAACTCGTGAGAGTTATTTTGTGAGGTATTGCAAACAACATACAGACGGGACATGGGCTGTTGTGGATGTTTCTTTGGATAATCTGCGTCCAAATCCTTCTTCCAGATGTAGAAGAAGGCCTTCTGGTTGTTTAATTCAAGAAATGCCAAATGGTTACTCAAAGGTAATTACTAAATACAAAAATGTTATTTGTATGTTGATTTATTTATCTCAATGTATTTTAATATATATAGGTAACATGGGTTGAGCACGTGGAAGTTGATGATAGAGGTGTTCATAATCTATACAAGCAGCTTGTTAGTACTGGAAATGCATTTGGTGCAAAACGTTGGGTTGCAACTTTAGATCGACAATGTGAAAGGCTTGCTAGCTCCATGGCTACAAACATTCCCACCGTAGATGTTGGCGGTATGTATATATATAAAAGTATCAAAGTAAACTTATTGTTAATAATTTGTTGTAATAATGATGAAATTATCAGTGATAACAAACCAAGAAGGGAGGAAGAGTATGATGAAACTAGCAGAGAGAATGGTGATGAGTTTCTGTGGTGGAGTGAGTGCATCTACAGCACACACGTGGACAACACTAGCAGGAACAGGAGCTGATGATGTTAGAGTCATGACACGTAAGAGTGTTGATGATCCTGGAAGACCTCCTGGTATTGTTCTTAGTGCTGCCACTTCTTTTTGGCTTCCTGTTCCACCAAAAAGAGTTTTTGATTTCCTTCGTGATGAAAACTCAAGAAATGAGGTACGTTTCTTTCAGATATTACTAAAAGGGTAACTTTTTTTACTCTTCATTATTCTGTTTTCTATTAGGCCAATTATTTTATATTATTATTGATGTTGTTATGTCAGTGTCAATTTTGTATTTGTTATTGGTGACAAAGTAATAAAATTTTAAAAGTTAGATTAAAAGAACTGAATTGTTTGGATGATAAAAATAGTTTTGGAGACTTTACCCGTATGAAATTGATTTAGAATTTATTGTATTTACACCACATAATTTTCAATGAAATTTAATAGAAGTAGAAATTAATGTTATTTTGGGTTAGTAGCTATATTAATATCCATTTTCATTAGCTTTTCTAATGTTTTATATTTGTTGGTTTGATTTTATTTAACCTCGTAAATAACAGTGGGATATTCTTTCGAATGGTGGAGTTGTCCAAGAAATGGCACACATTGCAAATGGACGAGATACTGGAAATTGTGTCTCTCTACTTAGAGTAAATGTAAGTTACTATATGTTATATTTACTATTAAACAATAGCTAACATGTTTTTTTTTTTTTTAAATTGTGTTCTGCAGCCAAATATTTTATACTTTGGAATATTACAAAATATTGATTTTCATTGTAGTATAAAATTGTAGTTCAGTCTTTTGAGTGAACGTAGTTAATTCAACTACATAATTAACTATAATTTTTAACATGAACTAAATTAACAGTATATTCAATTGAATTGATCATATTTTTGCATGTTATTAATCCTATATTGCAGGAGTATGTATGAGTAAGAAAAATTAGACGTGCATGAAACATTTTGTTCTCTAATTAGACAGAGTGAATTAGGTATGAATGAATTACTAAACTTTATACTATGTATGTAACTAATATACAGAGTGCAAATTCAAGCCAGAGCAACATGTTAATATTACAAGAGAGTCTAACAGATTCAACAGGATCATTTGTAATATATGCACCGGTAGACATTGTTGCAATGAATGTAGTTCTAAATGGAGGAGATCCAGATTATGTAGCACTTCTTCCATCAGGATTTGCTATCCTCTCTGATGGAAATGGAAATGGAATTGGTGATGAAAATGGACAAGTTGGTGTTGGTGGTGGATCACTTTTAACTGTTGCATTTCAAATCTTGGTTGATTCTGTTCCAACTGCTAAACTTTCTCTTGGATCTGTTGCTACTGTTAATAGTCTTATTGCTTGTACTGTTGAGAGAATCAAAGCTTCTTTGTCTGGTGAAAGTGCTTAATTCAGCTTCAAGGGTAATGGATTTTGAGGTAACACATGCATTTTTATTCTTTCTTTGTTAATTTTGCGTTTTTAAAATTATTTCGATCTCTAGTCTGTTTTGTTGGCCGTGTGAAATAAAATAAGAGAAATTCTAACAAGTGCTTTTAGTATATGTAAGATCAAAATATAAAAAATTGTAGTGAAGTGTATTTGAAGTTATGTATTCAATTTCTTGAAAATTCAACTATTCATTTTAATGTTATTTATAACTTTGTTACATTTATTTTGCAGTTTACAAGGATAAAGGGGGAACCATTGCATTGAGGAAAAATCAAAAGGGTGGTGAGGAACTTAATTAGGCTTAAATTACAAAATTAGGGAGAAGTCAAGAGCGCACCTTGCATGATCCTTTTTTAGAGGATTGATTAATTAAGGTTCGGGAATTGACTTCCCTAGATATAGTGAATTTTGAGCTAACACAATGACCTTGCCACCCATCAATTATCTTTTGTTATTAGACTAAATACATATAGTTAGGGCCAGACTATTGGTAAACTAATTAGGGTTTAGTTTTGATGAAACTCTTAATTATTTTCTTTCTTTAATTGTTTGTTATTTGTGTGTTTTAGAAGTGGGACCAGCCAAGTGTGAGGTTTGTACCTAAGACACAACACTGCTTAATTTCTCACTTTTCCCCTTTTAGGATTTTGAAATGGATTTGTTCCATTCTCTACTAGTGAAATTGACATATTGTTTCATGATTTAATTAATATTTGTATTTGCTATGACCCAAATATTGAATGATGAAGGTGGTTGAGTGAACTTTAGGGATAGTGTAGCTTATAATTAACATATGTTAAATGTAAAGTACCTTTAATTAATATCATAGTATGGTCAGGCTATTAATTATCGCATCAAACTAGCTTTAGATCTGTGCCATTATTTGCTCTTAATGCTAATATGCTATGTTATATGCCAAGGGCCAACTCTGGACACTAATAAAATTTATTGATCCTCACAAAGTTGTCATTTTGAACCCTTATTTAAGAGATTGGTCAAAACGAATTTTGAATGTCAATTATTGACAAGCTTTTTGGGTCATAGACTTTGGTTATATATGAATGTTTTTTATTAAAAGTCCAACTTCAAATGTTTTTAGAGTATAAGTCATTTTCAAGAAGCTTCTCTTTTTTTTAAGCATTTAAGAAGAAATATGTACCGTAACTATTGTGAGATGAAAAAAAAAGAATATCAAAGTTTGAATGTTATTATTTCATTTAATAATTTCTATCTAGAATTGTAATATACCACACATATTTAGAAATTTCAACCATTTATTATTATTATTATTATTAACTTCACTGGTTCTAATGATTATATTGAATATGATAAGCAAATCATTAATAAATTAATCTAGTTATGAAGTTATAGAGCCTGATTTAAACATTTCTAACAATGGAAATAGTCCAAATTAATAAAAGTATGAATTCATATCTTACAAGTAAACTAAATTTATAACCTGTTTCATCTTTTTATTGTTATATCCTTTTTCAAAATATCACCTTATAAGTAAACATTTAGGTGCACCACTTGTCACAAACAATGCATATAACAAGTATGCAGGAAATTCACTTCGTTTATGTGAATTCTTTTTCAATTGTGATGTCAGTGGCTTGCTTTTGTATCTTAATCAGTTTATGCATACTTGAATAATTTTACTCTCAATAGGTATATGCATTTGATCACTGCAAATATATTGTTTTTGCTTTTAATCCTTTTATCTTATACCTAATTTTTCTTTTGGTCTTTGATTTGTTATAGTCCTAGCAAAATTGTTCATATTGAACTTGATCTCTATAATATGTGTATAATATTTATTTTAGTCATTTGTCACTTATTAGAGTAACTAAAATCAAATATTTTATGTATTACAAGTACCAATTTGAATATAAATGAATTTTATAAGGACTAAAACAAAACAACAAATACTTAAAGCAAAATGTCATATTTGCAAGAATGAAAAACAAAAATGTCATATTTGCAGGGATGAAAAACCAAAATATGTGCAAAAACCAAATAAATATTTAAATCTACTTTTCAATTACCATATGGGTAATATTGAAAAAGAATAATCATTTAGTTTAACACATCATGGCAATAGTTAGGCTTTTATTTCTTATCATGGCAATGTATTCAACATAATGGAATTTGATGTATACTTGAAACAAAATCTTTTTCTCAAAGAATTAAATACAAAACTCAACACTAAAAAGTACCCAAAAAATGTGGTTAGAGGAAGGAACATTTGCATGCTACATCCCTTCACACCTACAACTCATATTCTCTTCCAATTTTCTCAAAGTTCGATTCAAAAACAACTGCTTCAAGCTCGCTTTTTCCTCACTAATGCAGATCTTCTGCCGAAAGCCGATCCAGTCTTGGAAGAATTTGACAGTAAGCCTCTCAGAGTAGCTAAAACACCCAAACACATGAAAGGGAAGTACATTGTTAAGAGCTTCTCAGAAGCTTTCTTTGATCCTGTCAATTCTGATAATACTGCAACCTGCATTCCACAAACAACAAACAACCAAAAGATGTAAACTTAAAAGCAAGATATAGATTATACAAACTGTAACAGAATCACATTGTGACACCATCTATGATAGCTTGATGAAGACTATCTTAAAATTTGCAATGATGTTAACTTAATCTCACAAAAACGACTTATAAGGTGAGATATTTCTTCCATTTATTATAAACATATTTTCATGTTATACCTTGTCTACTGTGAGACCCTTAACACACGCCCCTCACTCTCGGGACTAAATATATGGAACGTGACCCAAATGCCTCAATAACGAGTAACCCAACATTTTAATAGACTCTGATATCATCATAAAATTTGAATCAGACCTATCTCAATACGACAAAATCAGCTTTTATGGTGAGAGGTATAACTCTTACAAATATGACTTTTGTCACTTTATAAATCGATTTTGTAAAGATAAATTACTTTCAATCCAAAAGCCTAATCCACTATTACACCTCCATTCCAATATCGGTGAAACAAATGCCATTTTACAAAGCCAATGCAGAGAAGTTACAACTCAGAAGACTAATTTCAAAAAGCTATATGATATACCTTGATAATTTGTTCAGATTAAATTTTACATCTAATCTATAAAATTGTAATTGTATAGCCTCAGTTTTGTTTTGTATCAAACCATTTGAACATGATCTAACAGCTACAAATGCAAACCCAACAAAATATAATAATTAAAAAACAATCCATTTTAGTCCGTACAATGCAATAACCAAAAGGTTATCTTCAAATGAAAATGTTAGGCACAAAATAGCAGACCCAGAATAAGAATGAATCTAATAACAACCAAATAAAAAAAAAAGTAATTATGCCAAATCAATAAATGGTTGCCTTCAATTAAAAAGTTTGACTTTTTACCTCAACCCATCAGAAAAAAATAAACAAACTTCATTTTCCTAATTCTCCAAAAACATATAAAAGCCTAATCATTCAAATTCAATATTATCACATGACCCATATAAATAAATAAAAAAAATTTGTATAAAAAAAAAGGAAATAGTAATAGAATACCATGGAAGTGGAGAGAGAAACACCATAGATCAAGCAAGTGGTATTAAACCAATGCTTAGAAGATAACATAGCATAGAGATTAAGGAGAGAAAGTGGCCATTGAAAAAGAAGCTCAAGCCAAACAAGACCAACAAAGAAATGCGGTTTGTCAGCAACAAGATAATCACCATATTCATTTGTGTACCATGTTTTAATGTTGATAAGAAAATCAGGGAAGTAAGAGAGAGGAAGACATGTTTGAGCATCAATAAGAGGTGCCACAATTGCTATCAATAGGAAGAATAGGAACAAGATGGCATCCACAAGTTTTAACAAAACACCCATTTTTGGTTTCTTTGTTTTTGATTGTTGAATGAATGTGAAGATTTGAGGAAGAAGAAAGGAAAGAGAGTGATAATTGATGGTTGAAGAAATAAAAAGAGGGATCTTTAACCCTTGAAAGTTCCGTTGAACTTGTACCTATTGTTTGGGTGAATCCTTTTTACTTTTTAGTATTATTTCTTAGATTAAGATATTACATTTTTTTTGGAATAAAATTTTACTTTTTAGTATTAAAATAAATATTTATTTCCTTTCCATTTTTTAAATAAAAGTTTATTGTTTGCACTGATACACAATATTTATTAAAAAAGTTATTAATTTATTATTATAGTAGCGATTAAATATTATAAAGAATAAAAAAATATGTAAATGCAACTGAAAAAAATGCATAAATCTCCGAATTAATAAAAGAAAAGAAGAGTCGTTTAAAAACCCACCTTAATCGAATTATTAATATTTGTATAAAAGATAAAATAAGTAAATGTCAGTTAATCAAAATAAAAATGAAGACTATATATATA
>JBBPBO010000005.1:69260932-69388340 GCA_037974295.1 Cicer cuneatum
TATATATATATATATATATATATATATATTATTTTCTTTTATATATACAATAAAATAATTAACTAATGAATTGATTTTGTAGAGGTAAATCTGGTATGGACAAGTTAACCAAATATAATAATTTAATTATAATTTATTGATGATTAATCATTGATTAGTAAAAAATATATAATTACTGATTGATAAATATAAATTAAAGTAAATTTATATTAAATTAAAAATAAAATTAAAAATACTAATTCGGTAATCAATTGAAATAAGTTATTAAAATAAAATATGAAATTATTATGGAGAGAAAATAGTGGAATTTAAAATTCAAATAAATAAGAAATTTTATGAGAAAATCAAACCATATATATAATTTGAAGAGTAGAATGTCAAGGAAACATGAATAGAAAATGTCGATGTAATTTATTACTATTATTAGTGGAAAGACGAGAACTAACATGTTTATCTATCTACTTTTTCTTGTAAAAAAATGTTTATCTAAATTTTAGTGTCAATATTTGATAACTCTTATTTATTTTACATTTTTTGGACTTGATAATGTAAATATAAACGCTTGATATATTAATGCAAGTAATTTATCAGTCGCCGCCGGATGAAATTCATCCTTGCTCGCCGCGCTACATCACTTAGTGACCTTTATGTCGTGACAGATCCGACAACGCATAAGCAAACCCTTTAATAGGCTGCTTCACCGTCGTGTCCATCTGTTTCGTGCATAAACCACCGCATTACCGTTGTTTTCTAAAAAAAAATCAATTGTTCTTTATTTAAAAAACCAAAAAAATACAAAAATTAAAATATACAACTTATGAACAGACATCTCACATTTTTTGTTATTATTATTATTATCACTATTATCATTATTACATTTTTACTTC
The DNA here is from genome assembly GCA_037974295.1 of Cicer cuneatum. NCBI lineage: Eukaryota > Viridiplantae > Streptophyta > Magnoliopsida > Fabales > Fabaceae > Cicer > Cicer cuneatum. The sequence continues at coordinate 69,261,820 of JBBPBO010000005.1, forward strand.
TAGATACATATATAATAATAACTATAATAAAACAATAGTCAAATAGAGTAATAATAAAATCACATAACACATAAATATTTTCTACCCAAGAACTACGTGTGTTTTGATTTTCCTATTGCACCTGGGGATACGTAGGAGCAAGGTTTTCTCCTTGTCAAACCAAATTATAAAAAAAAAAAATTTCTTTCTTTTATTAATGTAAATAATTTATTTTCCTTTTTATTATTCTTTTTAGGGGGAAAAATAAATAATTAAATAAATAAATCATTTATATACAATTAATTATAGGGTAACCGTTTTAACGGACGGTGTAGAGTAATATTACTTTCTCTACTCGTAATGGACTCCCGAATCCATTTTTTGGTTCAAAAACTTTCTTTTAAGTTTTATCTAATTTTTCCTTTTTTAAAATAAAAATAAAATTGGTGGCGACTCATTTTTCGCGGACAAATCGGACGCGACACATGGCCCAGTGTTGGCCGAGATCAGAAGATCAGATCATATGGCCCAGTGTTGGCCGAGATCAGAAGATCAGATCATATGGTCCAGTGTTGGCCGAGATTAGAGGATCACATAATTGGGGCAGATCAGATTACATAAGTCCAGAGTTGGTCGATATCAAAAGATCATACGGTCCAGAATTTTAATCATGATGCAAATCAGTAAGGACTTGATTAAAATTCGAAGAAGACTTGATTAAATTTTGATAGAAATTTGATCAAAGTATTAAGCGGATTTGATTCAAAAATTACTGAAGACTTGAAGAAATTCGAATGCAATCTGAAGCTTAAAAAGATATGGTTTGAAATTAAAATAAACAAGATTGGTTAACAGAATTTTCAAATGCAATCTGAAGTTAAAAAGATACGGTTTTTATTTAAGTGAAACCCGATTGGCCAAGTTATTTTTGCAAGAGAATCTGGACAGATACAACTCGAATTTAATCATGGAAGAAACCCTTATTTTCATCTATAAAAGGAGGCTCAAGGCAGAAGACTTAGTTATCGAAAATCAGTAAAAGAGTCATAAACTTCCAAAGGCAAACACTTGAGTTTTCAGTGAGGTTAATTGTGAGTATCAGCTTTCCAGAAGCAAGTACTCTTGTTTTTCGTTCCCTTGTGTTAGATCTATATTGTTGAAGTAGAGTCTACAATCTGAAGAGTCAAAAGAAGTAGCAGGTGACTTAGCAATTAGATTCAAGGTGTAGAAATCCCTTCTACAATCTAGGGTTGTCAGATTGGTAGGAGAAGACTTGACTTGTGAAGTCAAGGTGCTGTGTTCCTCAAAAGTCTAGGATTGTTAGATTGTTTGGGAAGACTGACTTAGAGGGTCAGTAGTGCTGTTGTAATTCAAAGGTTTTGAATTAGTGGAAAAATCTTTCAAGGTGAAGGGACTAGATGTAGCCTAGTTAATGGTGAACCAGGATAAATCTTTGTGTTGATTATTTTACTTTATCCGCTGCTAATTCTGTTTGCTTATATATCAGATTCTAAATAATCATCAGAAACAGAAAAAGAATTCAAGTATTACAAACACAATTTGTAAGACCCTTAAATTTAAAATTAAAATTATGGATTTAATATTAAGTGTATTTTGAGAATATTTGGAAAATATTTAATATATGTATATCTAACATATATACATATATTAATGCAAGTAATTTGTTAGTTTTTAGGTTAAATTAGGAATTTTGATCGAGGAGACCTTTTTATTATATGATGATGTTTTATGTTTGAATAATGTTGGTTAGTGTTCCTTTGGCATGGAGAAAACAATAAAATGTTGGTTAGTGTTCCTTTGGCATGGAGAAAAACAATAAAATGTTGGTTAGTGTTGAATTGTGTTTGACTAACTTGAATACTTTTTAGTTTTAAAACAAAACCTGTTATGTATAAATTAAAATAGAGTTAGCCGCGGATATAAAGTAAATAAAAACTCAGAATTTTATACTGGTTCACCGTTAACTAGGCTACGTCCAGTCCCTTCACTTTGAAGGATTTCACTAATTCAAAAACCTTGAATTACAAAGTACCACTGACCCTCCAAGTCAGTCTTCTCAAAAAGTCTAACAACCCTAGACTTTTGAGGAAAAGAACCTTGAATCTAATTGCTAAGTAATCTGCTACTCCTTCTGACTCCCTCATATTGTAGACTCTACTTCAACAACTTAGACCTAACACAAGGGAAAGAAAAACTTAGAGTACTTGCTTCTGGAAAGTGGATACTCACAATTGACCTCATTGAAAACTCAAGTATTTTGCTTTTGAAGTGTATGACTCTCAAGTATTTTTGATGCTAAGTCTTCTGCCTTGAGCCTCCTTTTATAGATGAATAATTAGGGTTTCTTCCATGCTTAAATTCGAGCTGAATCTGCCCAGATTCTCTTGCAAAAATAACTTGGCCAATCGGGTTTCACTTAAATAAAAAACGTATCTTTTTAGCTCCAGATTGCATTTGAAAATTCTGTTGACCAGTCTTATTTCTTTTAATTTCAAACCATATCTTTTTAAGCTTCAGATTGCATTCGAATTTCTCCAAGTCTTCAGTAATTTTTGAATCAAATCCCCTTAATACTTTGATCAAATTTCTATTAAAATTTAATCAAGTCATCTTCGAATTTTAATCAAGTCCTTATTGATTTTCATCATGATTAAAATCTGGACCATTTGATCTTCTGATTTCGACCACATCTGGACCATACAATCTGATCTGTTGTGATCATCTTATCTCGGCCAACACTGGACCACATGTTCTGATCTTCTGATCTCGGCCAATCACTGGACCATATGATCTGATCTTCTTATCTCAGCCAACACTAGGCCATATGATCTGATCTTCTGATCTCGGCCAACACTGGGCCATGATGCTTTAATTTGGACCATTGATCTGAACATTTTCCCTTTGATCTGGACCAATTCTGGACTGAGTCTGGATTGAACTGAAATTAAATCTGGACTTATGATATTTTAATCTGGACATTTACCTTATGATCTGGATCAAGTATGGATTAAATCTAGACAATCATTTCTTCTGATCTGGACTTAGTTTTATACTCTGAACCATGCTATCTTCTAGTCTGGACCAAATCTGAATCAAGTCATTTGTTCTGGACCAGTTATCTGAAGCTCTGATTAAGTCTGGATTGATTCTTATAATTACTACCAGGCTATCTTCTGGTCAGAATTAATTCTGGACCAAGTCTGACTTATGATTCCTTTTGGTCTGGACCAAGTCTCCCTCTGACAAGCTTCCTTCTGGTCTGGACCAGGTCTCCTTCTGGACTCTGCTTCCTTCTGATCTGGGCCAGGAAAGATATCCTCTGATGATGTTATTTAACCTTTGATGATATCCTCTGATATCCTCTAGAGGTGTATCCTCTGGTGCCTTCAAGATGCATCCTCTGGTACCTTCTGGATGCATTATCTGGCCTAACCTTCTGGTGACATTTCTATCCTCTGGTTGCTCCCTCTGGATGTATCTTCTGGTGGTGTCATCTTCTGCCTTTGGTGACGTCATCTTCTGGTGACATTTTATATAATAATTCTAAGTACAAAATAAGATTACATGGAGTGCTTTTGTAAACATCAAAATCCTAAGTACTTAGAACCAACTTGGTTCCAACAGATTCATTCTATAAGATACGAAGAGAACTTGGCATTCTAAATGAAAATGATCTCTAATACAAGGTATTGATGTTGTGTAAGTCATTCCCTTTAAATTCTTAAATCTTCATCTTCACTTGATGTTATGCTAAACTGAATATTGATGTATGAATAAGTTGTTTCTTTACTTGATTATATCTTTTAAATATTTTTATTTAGTAAACATTTAACTTAAAAATAAATTTGTTCTTATCGTAGCGGAATACACTTAGCTTGTATTTGAATACACGTTTCCAGAATTTTCTGTATTCGAATACATTCTGGTTGTAGTCGAATACAAATTTGAATTTTTCTGTATATAAATACATTTTTGATAGATTTAGGTTATTTTACCAAACTTCAATAGCCGAATACAGAAAATCATCCACTTCCATTTCTCCAAAATCTCATCCAAACTTACATGCAAACATTACCAAATATTTAACCCATCATCAATTGCATCTAAGATTGTTTCAAACTCAAAATCACAAACCCAAAATCCCTAAATTTACCATGGATGGACGAAAAAGAGGTACTCGAACCAAGCATGCTTCAGTGGGTCCTTAAAAAAGTAGGGCTAAGAATGACAATGTTGTAGACCTATCTAGATTACTTCATTCGCCCGAAGAAATCAACCGGTTCAGAACCTACTTCTCAGATAAGAAGTTTATTGCTCCAAAATATGGTACTCTTGATTCTTTCTAAACTTTTAAATTTCCTGAGTTACTTAAGGCACAACATTTGGAACCCTTCGTAAGTTATAATGGTCCAATCTATACTGACTTAGTTAGTGTGTTTTACTGCAATATTAAGAAAGTGGGCTTGAAACTGAAATCTCAAGTGAAAGGAAAATACATTCAAACCATTGGAGAAATTCTACAGTTACCATATGAAGGTAAGAAACTTAGGCTTGGAAATTTGTGTGAATGGGATAATATTACAAAATATGATGCTTATGTTTCAATGTGATGTTTTAAAAAAAACACCGTGTAAAGGAAATGTGCATAGGCTAGTTCTGAGTTTGCTAGGTAGCGGTATGGTGTTGGAAATTTGACTGTTGAAAACCAGCTGTTTCATTATTTCCTCAGTTATGTTCTGGTCCCTAAAGTAGGGAATTACTCACAAATAACTGAATTTGAGCTTCAAATTATGTTCTTTATGCTAGAAGGAACTGATCTCAACTGGTCCTATTTTGTCCACTCTATTATGTTTGCTTCCAAAGATGCCATAGGTTTACCATATGCAAAAGAAATCACCAGGATATTAGATCACTTTAAAGTGGATTTTTCAGGAGAAGTAATGTATACTCCTTCAAAGGAAAATGTGTTGGACTTGAAAATGTTGCCTAGTATGAAGATTGTGTGGAGCGAGCCTGTAAGACCCTTAAATTTAAATTAAATTATGAATTTAATATCAAGTGTATTTTGGAATATTTGTAAAATATTTAATATATGTATATTTTACATATATATATATATAAATATTTATTTTGAGATGGATTAAAATTATTGGATGAAGGATAAATTAATTTAATTACGAGCAATTAAATATCGGACAGTTAATTAAGATGTTATGTGTTAATTACGACATGAGTAGTTAGTTAATTGATGGTCAAGTAATATTATAATATTAATATGTATTAAGTGTGAGGTGGCAAGGATATATGCTTATATATATATAGAAGTGAAAGGCAAGAAAAGAAGTCAGAAACATTTCCTTTCCTTCCCTCACTAGCCGTGAACTTTCTTTTCCTTCCTTCTCTTCTTTGTAAACTGTTTTGTGTTGGTGGTAACAAATGAGGGATACTCAAAAGTCAAATTACTTGGAAATCCAAGTGTCAAAATAGAAAGTGCCAAGAAGGAAAACCGTTTCTCTCATCTTCACGGTGCTAAAGAACTAACTTTCGTAGCGACGACACGAGCGGAAGTATTGCCGGCTTTTGTCGCGGTAACGTAAACGGATAAGTAAACGTAACTAAGGTAAGGGGCACCTTCCAACTTTCTAGATTGCATTTAGGGCTGTAAATGGATGTTGTTGATGCTGTTGTTGATGTTCTTTGTTGTTGCTGCTTTAGTTGATGCATTGATGATGTTTTTGTTGTTGTTTTTGATACTGAAACTGCCTTGCATGTGGTTATGAATGATGAAAATGCATGCTGTTGATGCGGTTGTTGATGTTCTGTGTTGTTGCTGCTTTGGTTGATGCATTGATGATGTTTTTGTTGTTGTTTTTGATACTGAAACTGCCTTGCATTTGGTTATGAATGATGAAAATGCATGCTGTTGTTGATGTTCTGTGTTGCTGCTGCTTTGGTTGATGCATTGATGATGTTTTTGTTGTTGTGTTGATGAGTAGAATCAGTTATATGTGTTGAGCATGTTATGGGTTTTGTGGTTAAAGAAGTTGTGATTATGTTTGGTGTTTGTGTTGGTTTCTCAAAGAAAAGAGTTTGAAAACGTGTTGAAGTTTTTCTGGAAAATCTTACTGTTTTCGAAGGTGTATTCGAATACAGTACTAGTGAGAGATTGCACGTGTGCTGGTGCGTGAGAGACTGCACCTTGGTAATTCCAAGAGTTGTGTACATTGGCATTTACATATTGCATCGATATGGTTGACTGTGAGTCATATTTGAAAATGAGTTTATGAGTGGAAACCGAGGGTTGCCAGTATCTTATGAATTCTAAGTGTCAAATGGGTGTTAGTGATTACTGATTTTGGTTGTACTTGCAATATGATTAATATGTAAAATGACTATTTAGCAAAAATGTTATGTATATATTTAATAGGTAAGCATCATCATTACTGTTGTCATATCATTTAAACATGCCATGAAAGTATTTGATCTTTGAAATAATTGCTATGTAGTAATTGTTAATTTCGGTCGGTGACCCTTTACTGTTATTGTGGAAATTGGGTTTTGCCCTCAGATGACCGCCAAACCCATACCACCGATGGGTACACAGACGACGGAAACGTCGCTAGATTGCATTGACCGTCACTTGCCTACTGCTTGGCTGTATGACCCCGTCTCAAGCAGGGCTACTTACACGGGGAGATTGACGAGGACATGCAGGATCGACGGGGCAGTGGCTTACGTAGAGCACACTCACGCGAGGATTGACTTTTCGGTACCTTCCAGACTGATATTGGAGGAGTACAGGGTTTTTGCAGACGCGGATGTTCCGATTGTAGGGGTTGAGACGGAGGCCACAGTAGGTGTGGTGACTTCTAACCCAGTAGCTGGAAGTGTTGTGCGTGAATCCGAGGCGGGATAGAGAATAAAGGACCGACACTAGCAACAATTGATATTTCGGGTCCGTCTAGGACAACAGATGCTTTGAGATTCCGGCACCGCCCAAGCGACCCAGATCGTGGGTAGATCTGACTTCGGAGGAGACTGATCCTTCCCTGTATGATGAGGAGGAGGACGTCACATCGAGGCGAGCTACGGAGTCAGACGAGACTTGTATAGGATGTGGAGGGAACCCTTGCTACTGTAGCTTTAGTGCATGATTAGTCTTGAGCTCAGTGGATGTAATTATTTATTTTGGGATAATTGTATATTTTTCGCACTCTAATAATGGTTTAGTGAACCGCGATCCAGATGTTTTTGGAGATATTATGACACTAACTTTTGTTGACGTATTACCGTTTGTTGTATTAAAAGTATTAATTCCCAAAATTAAATCACTTAGTTATATTTACGATGTAATTATTTAAATTATTCTTGTCATTTGAATTTAAGATGTATTATTTTATGAGATGACTAATTTTTATTTTAATTCTTTTGAATTAATTCTGAAAATTCTTTTATTTATTTCATTTGAAAAAAAAAATACACTCGCACTGTTTAAAACTCGGGGTGTTACAATTGTGGTATCAGAGCATTTGGTTACGCTTTTGGTTAAACTTTTGGGTAGAGCTCTGCTTAGATTGTTGGTTGCGAGTCGTTATCTGATCATGCATATGAGCAAGTAGTTAGAGTGTCAAGTCTTGTATAGTTGTGGTGTGCTGAAGTGATGATGTTGTTAAGCAATATTTTGGAATTATTCTAAACGATGTGAGATTTCTACTTGATGATGGTTTTATAGGGAACAATGCCTCCAAGAAGAGATGACACTACAAGAGCCAACGTCAGTCGGGATGATCGGATGGCTGAAGCGATGAATAACATGGCTGCGTCTGTTGCTGCACTGACGGCTGCAAAGAATCAACGAGATCTAGAGAAAAGAGAAAGAGAGATTCGTGCTGCTGAATCAAGAGGACTAGAAGATTTTCGTCGTCATAATCCTCCAAAGTTCAAGGGTGATGAGGGTCCAGAAAGAGCGGAAGAATGGATTCAGGAAATGGAGAAAATTTTCGAAATGATAAATTGCCAAGCAATGGTAAAGGTCAACTATGCTACATATCTGCTGTTAGGGGATGCAGAATATTGGTGGAGAAGTACAAGGCTTCTGATGGGATCAACTCATGAGGAGGTGAATTGGGAGTCGTTTAAAAAGAAGTTTTTGGACAAATACTTCCCGATGAGCACTAGGACTAAGTTGGGTGATGGTTTTCTTAAATTGCACCAAGGAAACATGACGGTGGGTGAGTATGCTGCTAAGTTTGAGTTCTTGTCAAGGCATTTCAGATTTTTCTGTGAAGAGGTGGATGAACAATTTATGTGTCATCGTTTCCAAAATGGACTGAAGTATGAGGTTCAAGATTCGGTCTTACCATTGGGAATTCAACGTTTCCAAGCCTTAGTGGAGAAGTGTAGAGAGGTTGAGGAGATGAAGAACATGAGGGCCAACCGAGGAGGGGACTTTAATTCAGGAGGGCCTAGCCGAATAAACTATCAGAACAATAAAGGGAAGCAGGTTGCTAAGCCATATAACCGGCCACAAAACAACAACAAGGGCCAGAATCGCCCGGGGAACCAGAATTTTGGACGACAACTGGGACAAGGGGTCCGATGTTTTCGATGCGGGAAAGTGGGACATTATGCTACTGCTTGTACCACTATGACTCCTTCATGCTACAATTTCCAGAAGCCAGGACATTTTGCAAGGGATTGCAAGGCTCAGAAGGTGGAACCAACAGTGAACGCAACTAGGGCTACTCGTCCTACTGCGAGGGGACGCGTTTATCACATGGGTGCTGAAGCTAGGAATCAATCCCACAATTTGATCCAACGAGATTGCGAGATTGCAGGTAACACACTAACTGCACTTTTTGATTCAAGGGTAACCCATTCCTTCATTGCTATGGAATGTGTGAATCGTTTGAAGCTATCTATGTCTTCCTTGCCTTTTGATTTGGTTGTTTCCACACCTGCTAAGACTTTGACAGTAAATTCTGCATGTTTACGCTGTCCTGTAACTATTCAGAATAGAGATTTCTTGGTTAATTTAATATGTTTACCCTTACAATTACTCGAGATCATTCTCGGCATGGATTGGATGTCGTATAATTATGTAGTCTTGGATTGTGCTTGCAAATTAGTTCTTTTTCTCGAACCTGGAGTCGTTCGGTATTTGGCTGCTAACAAACTCGGAGTGTCGCTGAGAGAAGAAACTCAAGAGTTTCTATCATTGGCTAACGTGGGGGCAAAGATAGATGTGAGCATAGAAGATGTGGTGCTTGTCAAGGAATACCCAGACGTATTTCCAACAGAAATTCCAGGATTACCCCCAGTAAGAGAGGTGGAATTCTTTATTGATCTACACTGAGGAACTGGGCCTATTTCAATTGCGCCGTATCGGATGTCACCATTGGAATTAAGCGAGCTTAAGGGTCAAATAGAAGGTTTGCTGGAGAAAGGATTTATCAGACCAAGTGTGTCGCCATGGGGAGCTCCGGTGTTGTTGGTTAAGAAAAAGGGTGGAAGTTCGCGCTTATGTGTGGATTATAGGCAACTTAACAAGGTAACTATTAAGAATCGTTATCCTTTACGACATATCGATGATTTGATGGACCAATTAAGAAGAGCCGCGGTGTTTTCAAAGATCGATTTGAAGTCAAGATACCATCAGATTTGGGTAAGAGAAGGAGATATTCAAAAGACTGCTTTCAGAACCTGTTACGGACATTATGAATATCTCGTTATGCCATTTGGCGTTACGAATGCACCAGCAATTTTTATGGATTATATGAATAGAATCTTTAGCCCGTTTCTGGATAAATTCGTTGTGGTGTTCATCGATGATATATGGATTTATTCAAGAAGTGAAGAGGAACATGGAGAGCATTTGCGCCAAGTTCTTGAAGTTTTACTCGAGAAGCAATTGTATGCCAATCTGTCGAAGTGCGAATTTTGGCTAGAAAAAGTGAACTTCTTAGGACATGTGATAACCAAAGAAGGAATCGTTGTGGATCCGGCAAAGATTGAGACAATCCTTGCTTGGAAACAGCCTCAGACTATCACAGACATACGAAGTTTTTTCGGACTGACAGGATACTACAGGAGATTTATTGAAGGATTTGCTAAGATTGTGGCTCCCTTGACACAACTCACTAGAAAGAATCAGCCGTTTGCATGGACAGAAAAGTGTGAGGAAAGTTTTTAGTTGCATAAGGAAAAGCTGACGACCTCACCAGTATTGGTCTTACCACAACCAGAGGAACCATATGAGGTTTACTGTGATGCATCTCACCAAGGTTTGAGATGTGTTTTGATGCAACACAAGAAAGCTATAGCCTACGCCTCAAGGCAAATGAAAACTCATGAACGACAGTATCCTACTCATGATTTAGAGCTTGCTGCGGTAATTTTCGCATTAAAGATCTGGAGGCACTACTTATATGGATGCACGTTCACAGTGTTCAGTGACCATAAGAGTTTGAGATATCTATTTGATTTGAAAGAATTGAATATATGCCAGAGGAGATGGATGAAGACTCTTAAGGATTTTGATTTCTCATTGTAGTACCACTCTGGGAAAGCCAATGTGGTAGCTAATGCATTGAGTAGGAGAAATGTATCAGTATCTTCAATGATAATGGCTAGACAACAAGAGTTGTGGGAAGCATTTAGAGATCTACACTTGGACATAGAGCTTGCACCGGGAATTTGAAAGTGTGGGATGATAAAGATTTTGAGTGGTTTACTGGAGGATATTGTGAATTCTCAAGATGACGCATTAATCCAAGAGAAGAGGAACCTAATAGTGCAAGGAAAGACAACTGAGTACAGAATTGGACCAGATAATATTTTGAGATGTAATGGGAGGATTTGTGTTCCGGCAGTTGCAGATCTGAGAAGAACGATTTTAGAGGAGGCTCATAAAAGCAAATTGAGTATTCATCCTGGAGCGACAAAGATGTATGAGGAGTTAAGATAGAATTTTTGGTGGCCAGGAATGAAGAGGCATGTAGCGAAATATGTATCGACTTGTTTAACTTGTCAGAAAAGAGAAAGTGGAACATCAACGACCTGCTGGAATGTTGCAACCTTTGGATATACCTGAATGGAAGTGGGATAACATTTCCATGGATTTTATAACCGGATTGCCCAAAACAAGGAGAGATAATGATTTGATTGACAAAATCCGCACATTTCTTACATGTAAAGACCACCTATAAGGTAGATAAGCTGACGGAGATCTACATTGCTGAGATAGTGAGATTACACGGAGTACCATCGAGTATCGTATCGGATCGTGATCCAAAGTTCACGTCTCATTTTTGGGGAGCGCTGCATGAAGCGTTGGGAACGAAACTGAAATTGAGTTCAACTTACCATCCGCAAACAGACGGACAAACCGAGAGAACGAATCAGACCTTGGAAGATTTATTGAGAGCATGTGTATTGGATGATAGAGGGAGTTGGGATGATGTATTTCCATTGATTGAGTTTACCTACAACAATAGTTTTCACGCAAGTATTGGAATGGCACCCTATGAGGCTTTGTATGGACGCAAGTGTCAAACGCCTTTATGCTGGTATAAGGACGGAGAAAGTATGATTGTAGGACCTGAGATGGTGGAACAGACTACAGAGAAGGTCAAAAGGATACAAGAGAAAATGAAGATTTCACAAGATCGTAAGAAGAGTTATGCGGACAAGCGTTGCAGACCGTTGGAATTCGAGCAGGGTGATAATGTATTTCTAAGGGTCACGCCAACAACTGGAGTTGGCAGAGCTATTAAATCAAGGAAATTGACTCGGAAATTTATTGGACCATACCAGATTACTGCACGAATTAGACTAGTGGCTTATCGGAATGCTTTACCTCCCATACTGTCCAATATCCATGACGTATTTCACGTATCGCAGTTAAGGAAATATATTTCGGATCCGTCACATGTGATCGAACCAGACACAATTCAACTGAAGGATAACCTGTCATTTGAAGTATTACCTGTAAGAAATGAGGACAGGAAGATTAAACAGTTGAGGAACAAGGAAGTCCTACTAGTCAAGGTGATTTAGAATCCGACTACTGGAGATGCAACTTGGGAACTAGAGAGTAAGATGAGGGAACAACATCCTGAATTGTTTATCGATGTGTAGTTTCGAGGACGAAACTATTTTAAGGGGGCTAGTAATGTAAGACCCTTAAATTTAAATTAAATTATGGATTTAATATTAAGTGTATTTTGGAATATTTGTAAAATATTTAATATATGTATATTTTACATATATATATATAAATATTTATTTTGAGATGGATTAAAATTATTGGACGAAGGATAAATTAATTTAATTACAAGCAATTAAATATCAGACAGTTAATTAAGATGTTATCTGTTAATTACGACAGTAGTAGTTAGTTAATTGATGGTCAAGTAATATTATAATATTAATATGTATTATGTGTGAGGTGGCAAGGATATATGCTTATATATATATAGAAGTGAAAGGCAAGAAAAGAAATCAGAAACATTTCCTCTTCTTCCCTCACGTGCCGTGAACTTTCTTCTCCTTCCTTCTCTTCTTTGCAAACTGTTTTGTGTTGGTGGTAACAAAAGAGGGATACTCAAAAGTCAAATTACTTGGAAATCCAATCGTCGAAATAGAAAGTGCCAAGAAGGAAAGTCGTTCCTCTCATCTTCACGGGGCTAAAGAACTAACTTTTGTAGCTACGACGCGAGCGGAAGTGTCGTCGGCTTTTGTCGCGGTAACGTAAACGGACAAGTAAACGTAACTAAGGTAAGGGGCACATTCCAACTTTCTAGATTGCATTTAGGGCTGTAAAGGCATGTTGTTGATGCTGTTGTTGATGTTCTTTGTTGTTGTTGCTTTGGTTGATACATTGATGATGTTTTTGTTGTTGTTTTTTATACTGAAATTGCCTTGCATGTGGTTATGAATGATGAAAATGCATGCTGTTGATGCGGTTGTTGATGTTCTGTGTTGTTGCTGCTTTGGTTGATGCATTGATGATGTTTTTGTTGTTATTTTAGATACTGAAACTGCCTTGCATGTGGTTATGAATGATGAAAATGCATGCTGTTGTAGATGTTCTGTGTTGTCGCTGCTTTGGTTGATGCATTGATGATGTTTTTGTTGTTGTGTTGATGAGTAGAATCAGTTATACGTGTTGAGCATGTTCTGGGTTTTGTGGTTAAAGATGCTGTGATTATGTTTGGTGTTTGTGTTGGTTTCTCAAAGAAAAGAGTTTGAAAACGTGTTGATGTTTATCTGGAAAATCTTACTGTTTTCGAAGGTGTATTCGAATACGGTACTAGTGTATTCGAATACATTCTTGTAAATTTCCAGTTTTTATTCAAATTTTGAATGTCGTATTTGAATACGACTACGACAACCTCGTCTTCGAATACAGAGATGCTGATTTTTCACTGTTTTGGCATCTGTATTCGAATACAAGGATACTGTATTCGAATACAGATTGATTTTTTTAAACAATAATATATATACTCTATTTTAAACATTGATTTTGAAGTAGCAATATCGATTTACAAGGAAGGGGGGTTTGAATTGTAAATCCGCCTTTTTAAAATTTCTGTTAAAAACTTAAGAAAATAACTCAAGATTGATCTTGGTTGTGAAAACAGAAAACAGAGAACGTTCTTGGTCTTCACCAGAAAACAGAGAATGTTCTTGGTTAGTTGAAATCAACAGTTCAGTTTAACTATCTAACTTGATAATTAACAGACTGAAAGTAAATAGGGATAAGGGAAGAGATATCACACACAGATATATCCTGGTTCACCCAACCCAGGCTACGTCCAGTCCTCACCACTGTGAGGTTTTCCGCTAAGTTTTAAAACAAGAACCTTCTTGGTTTTACAGCACCTAGCTTAGATCAACCTTGATCTTTGCTTACAGAACTTAATCTAATTCCACCCAGAAAAAGACCTTTAGAAGCAACAAGTTGGGAAACCAATAGAACGCTTCGCGTTTTCTTATCTTCTTCCCGCCCCATTAGAGTGCGCGTTGCGTGAGGAGTTAAGGGCTATTCCAGTCGATTGATCCTCCGCTTCTGGCCGTCTCGAATCCCCTGACTGCATTAAACAGCAAACAAAGGCTTTTAGCAGCTTTTATACGAGAAAAGCTGGGAATTCTTTCCTTGTTCCTACTAAAGAATAAAAACCTATTCACGATTGACAATCTACCCAAACTATACTTAACTCTTATAGTTTGAGTTTTACAATAATGAAGAGATTGTTTTGTTAGAATCTGATATGTCTCAACTCTTGTTTGAGATTCGATTCTTTACAAAGAACTCAGTATAAATGTATCAGAGTAAAATGAATTTAATCAAATTGATTCTTGTAAGTGATTGGAGATTTTCAAGTATGTAGATGTATGTGAGTGATGTTTTTCTCTATACTTGAAGCTGTATTTCTTCCTGAGCTTTTACATTCCTTTTATAGACGTGAGAGCATTTAAAAATAGAGCCGTTGGTAGTGCCCTTGTCAGGCTTGACCCAAGACATTATTTCTGAATAAAAATAATCAAACTTTTGACTATTTTTATTTTCTGTTCAGACTGGGCTGTGTGTTGCGTTTTGGATCAAATTTTCTTTAGTGATTACTGATCCTTTAATACTTCTGATAAGTGATAATATTGTAGGCTTGAACTAGAGCTTTTGAATCACTTAAAACAGATTAAAAACGGTCACAAAGCTTGTTGCAGAAAAACTGTAGTTGCTGGAGATTGATGATCAATCTGGAGCTTTAGCTTTTGGGTTTCCTGGAGATTGATAATCAATTTGGACTGATTTCTGAACATACTGGAAACTGACTTGACTTCAAGATTGTTTCAACAGTCTTGACAATCATTTCAGAACTGTCTGGACAGACTTGTTTGAGAGTCTTTTTCTTTTTCAATTTGAATGTCCTCTTTGATTTGAATAGATCCTATGTGTTCTCTGCCATGTAGTGATCATATCCATGTAACTTCCAGAGTCAATAACTTCAATTAAGTGATGGAGAAAGATTGGTCATTATGCTGTCACAGCCTGGCGAACTTTCTCCGTTTTCCAGAATATGTCAAGAATGTTCTCTGTCTTTGTTTATGCTGTTTGCTTTGATTCTTTTGAAACTTGTCTTTGAATTAACACACTCAAAAGCACAGGTTAGTTTAACAATACATTTAGAATCATAATTAACAATCTTTAAAGCTTCATATCTCATGATGATGTACTGGAAATCCGTTTAAGATAAACATGATTTTTCCTTGCATAAAAATCAAGTTCAAACAGTCTTGATGAAGTGAACATAATCCTGGAGATTGTTTATCAATATGGAGACTGATGATATGATGTTAAACATACTAGAGATTAATGTTAACATGCTGGAGATGGATTGTTAACATGCTGGACGTTGATGATTATTTCTGGAGACTAATGATCATTCCTAGAGACTGATGATCATTCTTGATAGAAGATCATTCTGGAGACTATTCTGATCATTCTGGACATTCTGATGTTTAAGAACAGACTTGGTTCTTCCTCTGAATGTATTTTCTGGAGATATCCTCTAATATCGTTTTCTGGAGATATCCTCTGGTATCCTTTGGTTGAGGTATCCTCTGGTATTCTCTGGTTGATGTATCCTCTGATATCCTCTAGTTGAGGTATCCTCTGATATCCTCTGGTTGAGGTATCCTCTGATATCCTCTGGTTGAGGTATCCTCTGATATCCTCTGGTTGAGGTATCCTCTGATATCCTCTGGTTGAGGTATCCTCTGATATCCTCTGGTTGAGGTATCCTCTGATATCCTCTAGTTGAGATATCCTCTGGTTGAGATATCCTCTTATATCCTCTGGTTGAGGTATCCACTGATGGCAGCTTGGTGAGGTATCCTCTGATGGCAGCTTGGTGAGGTATCCTCTGATGGCAGCTTCGTGAGGTATCCTATGATGACATCATCTGGTATCCTCTGGAGGCATCTTCTGGTATATCTTCTGTTGATGTTTATCGGGTAACATCTTCTGTTTTTCCAGATTGTGTCAAGAGTGTTCTTTATGCTGATTTCTTGGCTTTCTTTGAATCATTAACATGCTGTTAATTCTGGACATTCTGGAGACTGTCCAGTCTTGTTTTGGCAGCTTGATTCATGACCTTTTTCTTAGTGATTCGGATGGCTTCTTGTAATTGATCACATTTTTGCATGAATGGTTTCTTGCTTTGTTCACTTATGAATTCATGTTCCTTAAACAAAACTTAAGTGAAATCATTAGTAGACCACCATTCATAAAACTTAATCATTTAATTTAAAAGGTTTGTTGTTATTAAAACATATATCAAAAAGGTTTTTTCCTCTACAATCTCCCCCTTTTTGATGATGACAAACCTTTTGAATAAATCATAAGTTTTATGGATGGATATAAATAAAATGCAAGAATGTTCTTAGATATGTAATTAAACTCCCCCTAAACACATGCAAGAGTTTAATTCTTATCATTCTAATTAAACTCCCCCTAAACATATGCAAGAGGTTAATTCTTAACATTCTTCATTAACTTCTATCATCCTATATCCATCATATATTTCTCTCCCCCTTTTGACATCTATAAAAAATGTTGGGAAATAGACATAGAAGAAAAAACAAAATGGAGTAATAGCATGAGTGCACTACACATAGAATTCATGTGGTTGACTGGCATTCATATATCAAACTAGTCAAGTTTGCATTTACCATTAAAGAACATAGCATGTATGATGATCATATCATTGTAGTCAATATTGCAATCAAGATATGGATAATGATAGCAACAATTATATGACATAATTGTATGCAAGCATTTTAACTCACTTTGAAAAATAGTCAAAAATATTTATTCTTCTCATTTTTTAGAAGGAAAACAATGAGTAGACTTCAGTTTTAAGAAGAATGATATTTTCTAAAAACTCCCCCTAAATTAATTTTTTAAATAATTCAAAGTTCCATAAAACAAGGAAAATGTCACTTTGCTCTTTGTCCTCTTTCACAAGAGATCACCTTTCAATTTGAATATGATCAAGCTTTATTGTTAGAAATAGATTCATTTATTCATTTTTAAAACTAGAGAGAATGAGCGCATACAAGGAAGGGAAATAAGATGAATCAAATATAATTTCTCTCTTTACAAAACATTCTTATGCTAAAAATGTTTGTATTTTTCAAAAACTAATTTTTAAATGGATAATAAAAAATATGCCAAACGATTTGCTCACATTAAAGAAATGTTTTTCACAAAGTTTTTTGCAAACACACAAATAAACAATAAGGCATATATTCAAGCATACTTTCAAATTCATAAGAAGGTGAATGATGTTAATTCATTTAACATGATAATTTGAAAGATGTTATTGTGCAAAGTGTAAAAAAAAAAGGTTTAATGAAGTATACTTGACAAAACAGCCCTTTGTCTAAGACACTAATTTATTTTACATGTCTTTATAACTAGAACAATAATTTTGAATGTCAAACTGGGTTTGCACACTTGTTAATCATAAAAAGTGTATGAACAAAGAGTGAAAACGTGTTGAATTTAGAATAGAAAATAGGCATATGCACATACAAGTAATATAATCAATTTAAACTTTTAAAGTCATACTTGCATAAAAAATAACATGCATTTTTAATTTTAAGAACACCCAATCAATCACATGATATAAAAAATATTCATTTTTATCATGATGCAAATAGCATAAGAATTTCGGATTGAGTGTACCTCCTTTAGTGGTCTAGTTCAACGATGAGAGATCTTTGAATATTTATGGAGCTTCTCTTCATTCTCTTTTATTCATCTTGATTGATGGTCAAAGTGGGAAAATTTATCTTTTGTTGTTGAGAGAGTTCCTCCATTACGACATTAATTCAAGATTGCTCTATTTTGGCTTCATTGATCGATTTTTGGCTATGTTTGAGAAATCGTAGCCACGTTGTTATCATATTTTTGTAATATCAATTGAAGTAGCAACGTTGAATGAAGAAGGGAGAATGTTTGTTGGAGGTGAAGAACGTTTGTTAGGGGCAGTTGTTGTGGTTGTACAAGATGGAGAACATTCTTGAGCAATAACAATGTTATTCTCAATATCTGAGATTTCTTTTTCACCTCCAGCAACTTTGGGACAAGTAATAAATTCCTCCCAATTAGTTCTTCCAATACCTTGATCATGAGGAGATGCTTTTTGAAGGGTCAATAGTGAGATAGGTGTAGGAATGCAGAAAACAAATGATTCAAACTCATTTAGAGGTTGTTGATGTTCTTCAACCATATCATCATAATTGGAAACATCAGTTTTGATTGGATGTTGCATATAAACTGTCAACATTCTGCTTTTGTGGAGAACATTCTGGTATGAACCCCTTTTCTTTTCCCCTTTTTTTTGCTTAAATTGATCATTCTTTTAGATTTTTCTTCATCTAGCTTGTTTCTGAATACCCATCTTGTTCCAATGATAGATTGATCTTGTGGATCTAGAACAAGAATCCAGATTTTTATCTTTGTCAAATTGTAGAAGTTCTTCCTTCATTACTTCAATCCAAGATTGATCAACTATGACTTCTTTAATTGATTTTGGTTCAATTTGGGAGATCATTGTCATATTATTGTTGACGACATATTTGAATGACATTCTTGTTCTAATACCATCAGTTGTATCTCCAATTATTTGTGTTTGAGGATGGTCTCCAATTGTTCTCCAGCTTTTTGGTGGAGAATGAAATGGAGATTGTTTATCAATCTCGGTTTCGTGCAGATTGTTCTGTTGTTGCAGGCCAGTTTGAACTTCTTCTTCCTCGTTTTTTATTTTTTACTCAAATTCAAATCATCAAACTCATCAAATAATATATGCATAATTTCATTTGGGCCTTGAGATTCTATAATATTTATAGAATGTAGAGCATTCATAATATATACTTTGATGGCATTTTAAAACAAATTGCTCATACTTTCTTTATTATGTGAAACATAGTAATGACATTCAAAGTATGATAAGTTTTGCTTTCTAAAAAAAATGATATGAAGGCACGTTAAAGATATTTTCTACTAAAGCCAAGATTAAGAACATGATAAACAATTTTTTTGTGGCTTCTCTCCAAAATTATTTTTCACCACTTGATTTATTTAAAATTGTTCTATCCATTTCTTGTAACTTCATATTGTTGGAAGGCTCTTTGACAAACAAATCATGTGAAATATCATTTTCATCAAAGAATTATTTGAAGAATAATATTTCAAATTTCCTTTGATCATTTCTTATAGAAATGACAATTCTTTTTCAAAAGTCTTAAAAGCATGATTTGGTTGGAAATTCATCTAAGTATAAAACATAAGAATTTTTCTTTAAAATGAAACATGAGGATGTTTGTTTTACTTTAGCCACGTGGGGTTTTAAAAAGAATAACTTTAGAAGCAATTTTACAAAGTTATCTTTCACATATCGAACATCCTTAATCTATGCAAAATTATTTCAACAAATGATACATGTACCTTTGATTTGTTAATGTTTCCAAAGGTTATAGACGCTCCAAATTATTGTAATGAGAGGCGGCACCATACTTTTCCATTCCTGTGTATTGAGCAAGCCTTGTTTATGTATCAATGTTCTTTCTTGATTGTTGGATGGTCTTCCTGCATCACAAGTTAGTATTGACTTTGGTACCCATATTTGTTTGGGTCCTTGATGGTTAGTATATCTTCTTTTAGAAGATTTTTTAAAACTTGATCTCTTTTTAAAATAGCAATTTGACTTGAAGTGGCCATTCTTAGAACAACGGGAACATTTTGTTGTTGGTCTTGAAGAAGGTTTGAAAATATGAGTTTTAAAAGTCTTTGAAATTGATTTTGATGAAATGCCAGAACGTTCTCCTTTTTTCAAACTTTCTGGAGAAAGTTCAGCTTTTGTTCCAGAACGTTCTCCTTTATGCAGATTTTTCAAAACTGGTTCAACTTTATTTGCAGAACACTCTTTCCTTTTAAAAATCCTTTTGTTCTTGATTTTTTCATCTCTTTTCTTAAAATAACATACAAATTCTAGATCTCCAAATTTACTGCAATATGAACACTTGGTTTTGCATTTCTCCTCTTTTCTTTTAGGAACAATAAGGTTTTCATAAATCTTTTCTTTTTGAGAAGTTTTGAAACATAAATCATCTTTGTCAAATATCCTTTCTTCTTTAGTTTCAGAACATTTTGGAAAATGATTTTTTATGGTTATCTCATTGAGACTCTTTTGTTGCTCAACCGTTTTTAAATGAGTTTGCTGCAAACTTTGAATGACCTTTCTAAGATCGTCATTCATAGCTTGGGCTTTCTCTTTTTCTTCTTTTTCTTTACGGAGTTGTTCTTTTAAAAAACCATATTTTCGAGCAAGAAGATTTGAATCACATAAAAGATTATCAAATTCTTTTTCCATTTCTTCACATAAAGGATAGAGTTCAGAGATGGTTACCTCATTATTTTCTAAGTTTTCCTTTAAGCACATGTTGATTTCTAACATTACTTCTTCTTCCTGAATCTTTTCCTCTAACACTTATTAGGTGCTTAATCTGTAGAGACCAAGCTCTGTAACAATTGAAGTAGCAATATTGATTTACAAGGAAGGGGGTTTGAATTGTAAATCCGCCCTTTTAAAATTTCTGTTAAAAACTTAAGAAAATAACTCAAGATTGATCTTGGTTGTGAAAACAGAAAACAGAGAACGTTCTTGGTTTTCACCAGAAAATAGAGAACGTTCTTGGTTAGTTGAAATCAACAGTCCAGTTTAACTATCTAACTTGATAATTAACAGACTGAAAGTAAATAGGGATAAGGGAAGAGATATCACACACAGATATATCCTGGTTCACCCAACCCAGGCTACGTCCAGTCCTCACCACTGTGAGATTTTCCGCTAAGTGTTTAAAACAAGAACCTTCTTGGTTTTACAGCACCTAGCTTAGATCAACCTTGATCTTTGCTTACAGAACTTAATCTAATTCCACCCAAAAAGAGATTAATCAAATCACCTATCAACCTTGATAGGATTTCTTACAATCTACCCCAAACTATACTTAACTCTTATAGTTTGAGTTTTACAATAATGAAGAGATTGTTTTGTTAGAATCTGAGATGTCCCAAATCTTGTTTGAGATTCGATTCTTTACAAAGAATTCAGTATAAATGTATTAGAGTAAAACGAATTTAATCAAACTGATTCTTGTAAGTGATTGGAGATTTTCAAGTATGTAGATGTATGTGAGTGATATTTTTCTCTGTACTTGAAGCTGCATTTCTTCCTGAGCTTTTGCCTTCCTTTTATAGACGTGAGAGCATTTCAAAATAGAGCCGTTGGTAGTGCTCTTGTCAGGCTTGACCCAAGACATTATTTATGAATAAAAATAATCAAACTTTTGACTATTTTTATTTTCTGTTCAAACTGGGCTGTGTGTTGCGTTTTGGATCAAATTTTCTTTAGTGATTACTGATCCTTTAATACTTTTGATAAGTGATAATATTGTAGGCTTGAACTGGAGCTTTTGAATCACTTAAAACAAATTAAAAACGATCACAAAGCTTGTTGCAGAATAACTGTAGTTGCTGGAGATTGATGATCAATCTGGAGCTTTAGCTTTTGGGTTTCCTGGAGATTGATAATCAATCTGGACTGATTTCTGAACATACTGGAAATTGACTTGACTTCAAGATTGTTTCAACAGTCTTGACAATCATTTCCAGAACTGTCTGGACAGACTTGTTTGAGAGTCTTTTTCTTTTTCAATTTGAATGTCCTCTTTGATTTGAATAGATCCTATGTGTTCTCTGCCATGTAGTGATCATATCCATGTAACTTCCAGAGTCAATAACTTCAATTAAGTGATGGAGAAAGATTGGTCTTTATGCTGTCACAGCCTAGCGAACTTTCTCCGTTTTCCAGAATATGTTAAGAATGTTCTCTGCCTTTGTTTATGCTGTTTGCTTTGATTCTTTTGAAACCTGTCTTTGAATTAACACACTCAAAAGCACAGGTTAATTTAACAATACATTTAGAATCATAATTAACAATCTTTAAAGCTTCATATCTCATGATGATGTACTGGAAATCCGTTTAAGATAAACATGATTTTTCCTTGCATAAAAATCAGGTTCAAACAGTCTTGATGAAGTGAACATAATCCTGGAGATTGTTTATCAATATGGAGACTGATGATATGATGTTAAACATACTAGAGATTAATGTTAACATGCTGGAGATGGATTGTTAACATGCTGGACGTTGATGATTATTTCTGGAGACTAATGATCATTCCTAGAGACTGATGATCATTCTTGATAGAAGATCATTCTGGAGACTATTCTGATCATTCTGGACATTCTGATGTTCAAGAACAGACTTGGTTCTTCCTCTGAATGTATTTTCTGGAGATATCCTCTAATATCGTTTTCTGGAGATATCCTCTGGTATCCTTTGGTTGAGGTATCCTCTGGTATTCTCTGGTTGATGTATCCTCTAATATCCTCTAGTTGAGGTATCCTCTGATATCCTCTGGTTGAGGTATCCTCTGATATCCTCTGGTTGAGGTATCCTCTGATATCCTCTGGTTGAGGTATCCTCTGATATCCTCTGGTTGAGGTATCCTCTGATATCCTCTGGTTGAGGTATCCTCTGATATCCTCTGGTTGAGGTATCGTTTGATATCCTCTGGTTGAGATATCCTCTGATATCCTCTGGTTGAGATATCCTCTGATATCCTCTGGTTGAGGTATCCACTGATGGCAGCTTGGTGAGGTATCCTCTGATGGCAGCTTGGTGAGGTATCCTCTGATGGCAGCTTCGTGAGGTATCCTTTGATGACATCATCTGGTATCCTCTGGAGGCATCTTCTGGTATATCTTCTGTTGATGTTTATCGGGTAACATCTTCTGTTTTTCCAGATTGTGTCAAGAGTGTTCTTTATGCCGATTTCTTGGCTTTCTTTGAATCATTAACATGCTGTTAATTCTGGACATTCTGGAGACTGTTCAGTCTTGTTTTGGCAACTTGATTCATGGCCTTTTTCTTAGTGATTCGAATGGCTTCTTGTAATTGATCACATTTGTGCATGAATGGTTTCTTGCTTTGTTCACTTATGAATTCATGTTCCTTAAACAAAACTTAAGTGAAATCATTAGTAGACCACCATTCATAAAACTTAATCATTTAATTTAAAAGGTTTGTTGTCATTAAAACATATATCAAAAAGGTTTTTTCCTCAACAGATTTATGCACTTAAATAGTTGGGAAACATTTGGAAGGTATATGACAAACTTATGTGAAGTTTTTGAGATGGTTTGAGATGGTTTGAGGTGGTGATGGAGTGTCTGGATTTCAGATTGGTTTTGCATACTGTTTTCAGTGAAGAGAAAACATAGCATGTCCATGTATTGCCTAGTTAGGTGGTCACCGCGATGGGCCACAGAGTTGATGCGGTGACCGTGATGGGCCGCAAAGTTAAGTAGTAACCATGGGTTATAGAATAGTTCCGCATGTATTAGACAGTCTATTCTATCCAGGGACAAAGTAGTACCGCGTGTATTAGACGGTCTATTCTATCCGGACTATGGAATGGTTCCGCGTGTATTAGATGGTCCATTCTATATGTGCAAGGATTTAGCTTTTGTGTATTTGGCCTATAAGAGGCTAATACACGTAAATGTAGTAACCGTGATGAGTTGTAGAATAGTTCCACGTGTATTAGACGGTATATTCTATCTGGGTTGAGAGTAGTTCCGCGTGTATTAGACGGTTTATTCTATCCGGACTACGGAGTGGTTCTGCGTGTATTAGACGGTCCATTCTATTTGTAAAATCGTGCTGGTCCGTGAGAGACTGCACGTGTGCTGGTCCGTGAGAGACTGCACCTTGGTAATTCCAAGAGTTGTGTACATTGGCATTTACATATTGCACCGGGATGGTTGACTGTGAGTCATATTTGAAAATGAGTTGATGAGTGGAAACCGAGGGTTGCCAGTATCTTATGAATTCTAAGTGTCAAATGGGTGTTAGTGATCACTGATTTTGGTTGTACTTGCAATATGATTAATATGTAAAATGACTATTTAGCAAAGATGTTATGTATATATTTAATAGGTAAGCATACTTAATCATTACTGTTGTCATATCATTTAAACATGCCATGAAAGTATTTGATCTTTGAAATAATTGCTATGTAGTAATTGTTAATTTCGGTTGGTGACCCTTTACTGTTATTGTGGAAATTGGGCTTTGCCCTCAGATGACCCCCAAACCCGTACCACCGATGGGTACAGAGACAACGGAAACGTCGCTAGATTGCATTGACCGTCACTTGCCTACTACTTGGGTGTATAACCCTGTCTCAAGCAGGGCTACTTACACGGGGAGATTGACGAGGACATTAAGGATCGACGGGGCAGTGGCTTACGTAGAGCACGCTCATACGAGGATTGACTTTCCGGTACCTTCCAGACTGATATTGGAGGAGTACGGGGTTTTTGCGAACGTGGAGGGTCCAAATGTAAGGGTTGAGACGGAGGCCACAGTAGGTGTGGTGACTCCTAACCCGGTAGTTGGAAGTGTTAGGCGTGAATCGGAGGCGGGAGAGAAGAATAAAGGACCGACACTAGCAGTTGATATTCTGGGTCCGTCTAGGACAGCAGATGATTGCTTTGAGATTCCGGCACTGCCCAAGCGACCCAAATTGTGGGTAGATCTGACGTCGGAGGAGACTAATCCTTCCCTGTATGATGAGGAGGAGGACGTCACATCGAGGCGAGCCGCAGAGTCGAGACTTGTATAGGATGTGGAGGGAACCCTTGCTACTGTAGCTTTAGTGCATGATCAGTTTACACTTGTTGTGTAGGGTCTTGAGCTCAGTGGATGTAATTATTTATTTTGGAATAATTGTATATTTTTCGCACTCTGATAATGTTTTAGTGAGCTGCAATCCAGATGTTTTTGGAGATATTATGACACTAACTTTTGTTGACGTATTACTGTTTGTTGTATTAAAAGTATTAATTCCCAAAATTAAATCACTTAGTTATATTTACGATGTAATTATTTAAATTATTCTTGTCATTTGAATTTAAGATGTATTATTTTATGAGATGACTAAATTTTATTTTATTTTAATTATTTTGAATTAATTCTGAAAATTCTTTTATTTATTTCGGTTGGAAAAAAAATACACTCGCGCTGTTTAAAACTCGGGGTGTTATAGAGCCATTTCAAACATATGTTCATAAAGGCGATCTTGGAAAATTGTCGACGGCTGCTCAGGATGAAGCTGAAGCAGAAGTAGAAGAAATGGCGTTGGATGATGATCACATTTCAAACCGCATGGTTATGGACAAACTCAACTGCATTCAAACCTTCATCATTGAACAGTTTCAAACGATGAACACCTCCATTAGCAATCGATTCCAAAACATTGAGACAACCATTGCCTAGAACTAGGAGTTCCTGATAAATGAACTAAATGGCCTATCCCTTAAATTTGACCAAATTCGCAACCCAATGGATGATCCAATGTAGTCTGGCTGCTATAGTTTATTTATTTTTCTTAAATATTGTTTTTTGGTTCAAACTTTATGCAAATGCCTTGTAATAATTTCTTATGTTGACTTAGACATCATTTTCTTAATTTATGGTTTGTTCTCATGTTATATCTTGTGTGATGTTTGTTTGTCCCTTGGGTACTTGTATGTATGAATATTTGTCTGTTATGTTTTTCTTCCTTTTTGATCATGTCAAAAGGGGGAGAAATTGGTATATATGCTATTGTTGTTAAAAATTTTAGGTTTTCAAAACATTCAACACATGATGGCATGAACTCAAATCCAAAGGGGGAGTAAGCATGAATTTCGAGGTAGAAATCAAAACTCTTTGAAATTTCAACAACAACAAGGTTTTGTCATCATCAAAAAGGGGGAGAATGAAAATGTGCAACAATACTTATGTTTTTGATGAAGACAAAGAATAAACAAATTGATCAAGATGAAGTCAACAATCAAGTCAACTATTGTCAATATACTAGAAGACTTAGAGTTTAAGGTATATGATGCAATCTAAATATTGTTATATTTCAAATGCATATGAGAACCTTATACTTTTAGCATATGCATCAAAAGAATTTTCAAAGTGTCAAATTGAATGAACAATTTTGAAAATTAAGTTTTTGACAAAAACTAAAGTTGTATTCGACGACATATATTTGTAGCCGAATACAGATGAAGTCAGTAGCAAAAACTGCACATCTGTATTCGACTACAGCATGTTGTAGCCGAATTCAAACTCAAGTCAGTAGCAAAAACTTCATATTTGTATTCGAGTACAGGATGTCGTAGCCGAATACAAAATCAAGTTAGTTGCAACATTCACTCATCTGTATTCGACTACAAGCATTAGTATTCGATGCGTAAAATTGTTTGAAAAATCTGAACGTTACAAAGGTGTATTCTGTAACATCCTCTAAATTTATTATTTAAAATAATTAAGACCTATATATATATATATATATATTTCAATATTAATTTAGGTGTGATAATTATTTGCCTTGTTCGACTTATTGTAATTGATAAAATTATTAGTAAGAATCATTTAATTAATGGAGGAGTTATATATATATGTAGATGCTTTTTTAGTATAAGAAGAATTTGGGCTAAGGGTTTGTGGCTTGGTGTGACCCAACCCTTAATAGAAATTTGGGCTTGGAGTTTGTGGCTTCGTTTTTGTATGATCAAGGTTAAGAAAAAAATAAATAAAAAAATAAAATTATTTTCTCCCTTCTATATTTTATTTGGGCCCAACACTATCTACACAATAATCTCCATTTTAAATTTTCCCTAAAGTTCACAATATTTCCATACTCCGTAATAGTAAGCAGAAAGGAATACCGAAACCCTAGCCGCCATCACCATCACACCTCCTCTTCTTCGTACATCAAAAGCTTGAAATTTCTTTTTCTTGTGACCAACTTCGTGGGGGCTTAGAACTTTGTACTAGGAAGAAAAGCGGCCAAGGGAAGGGCTTTTCCCCACACAAATTATAGTTAGACCGTTGGTTGGATGACATGAAATTAATAATCGTAATTGCTTGCTTTTGAAAGCAATAAATGTAGACTAATGAATTAAAATAATGAAATTCGAATCCTTTGCGTTGAGTTCGACATGTAATGTATGTTTTTTTTTTAAGAAGTAAAGTATGAATTTTTATATTATATGTGATAAAGTTTTAACTTTTATGATGGGTATGAAGCAAAATATGAATTTTTATGTTATATATGATAAGTTTTTAATTTTGATGATGTATACGAGTTAGAGTTTGAAGTTTCTTGTTATATATGTTAAAGTTTTAATCTTTATAGTGTAAATGAAGTCAAGTTTCGATTTTTATGCGTACGTGGTGAAAGTTATCATTTAATGATTATTTATCTATGAATATATGATTCTCATGATAAGGATGTGTGTTATATGATATTTGTGATGTGTGAATAAGAAGATGTTTCTAAAAAGGTGACTTTTTGAATGCATATGACATGATTAGTGGGCTGTGTGGAAATATAGTTTTTTGATAATATACGGTCATGTCATGACATATGCATCTTCGTGGGAGGTTTATTTTCCCCGTTGGTATGAGTGATTTTTCTATGTTGAAGTTGCCTTAGTGACAGATTTATATCCGGATCATATAGTTTTAGGAGCGTGCATTATACATATGTTTTTGATATACAATTTACCAATTTGCACATTTTTTTTTGTTTTAAATTGGAAGTTTTTACTTTTGTATGTTTTGTGTTATTCTTCTATATGTTTAGCTTTGGTTTGATGGAAAAAAATTGACCCTTACAACGACATTTTAGGTACTAATGAGTTCGAGGATATTCAATAGTCGTTGATGATATTAACGCGCAGCGAACTTGGAGTAAAAATGGGTTTTTCAAGACAATTTCGTAATAACAGAATTGCTGCGATATTTCTAAGTCTATTTTTAAATCTACTCTCACCAAACTTTAAAATACATTCGAATTCTAGAAATAATTGTTAAAACCGTTAAAACTTTAAAACTTTAGACTCATACACTTATTAGAACAGTTAAAACCGTTAAAACTTTAAAATTTTTAAATAACTGTCACCAAACTTTAAAACTTTAAAACCGTTACGAATAATTTTTTTTTCTTTGTTTTAGCTTTGAATAAATATTTTTAAATAATATTAAATAAACGTGATTATTACTAATTATTTAAATGGGTAAATGTTAGATATTCTTACAAAAACAAATTTGTCATAAATTTTTCTAAAAGTATTTTTCAAGTAACGTTTTAGATCAAATATCTGGGGCGTTACATTATGATATCAGAGCAATAATCCTCGGAAATTTTTGGGGTGAGACGATTATGTATGACTTGATTTATGTGTGATGCTTGAATTTGGTATATCTTATTCTATGATTTATTACTAATTTTGTTATATATATTTATATAGGGAAAATTAACACTATGCATTGATTACTTGGTCTCTTTTAATGCTAATTAATTTTTTTTCTTTTCAAAAACAAAAATTTTTCGTTCAATTAATTGCAATTATGATATGTTTTAAATTCTTGATCATACGATTTAAAATAGTTTTAATTTGATTCAATACAATAATTAATTTTGATTTTAAGATGGTATGAATTATGAATTTATTGTATTATGATTTGAAATTATCTTGATTTAATTTGATTCAATGCAATAATTGCTTTTGATTTTATGACGCTGTGAATCTACTATTATGATGTTATAAATTTACTACTCGTGGTTTGAATTTTTTTAATAATTATTTGCATGTTAAGAATTTAATAATTGTGATTTAATGACGTTATGAATTTACAATTATCACTTTACGAATTTCCTACTCCTTATTTGAATTTTCAATAATTTACTACCCGTGATTTAATTTGATGTTATGTAATAATTGTTTGTATATTTATGATATTATCGATTAATTGCCACATATTGATTTATTTATTTATTTATTTAAAAAGTATTAAATGATTAGTTGTTATTTTGCTATAATGTGAAATTATTGCGTATTAAATTAGATTGATTTGATTTGAAAACATACGACAATTAATTGGTCTCCACCTTAACGATGTTATTAATTAGCCCAATTGAATTTATAATGATTATGAATATTCCTTAATTACTTAATTTTGTGGTACAATCTAAATTGTTGTAATAAAGACAATGTTTTAAACCTCTAAACGGTGTAAAATTTTAGGATCTCCATAATATAAGAGAATGGTAATACTGTAAAAAGGTGAATTAGTGGGATTCTGGCTAAGGAAAGACTTGGTTATTAAGTAGTCTGTTGACTCTTTCGATAACGTGCCAATACTCCATACCAGAGTCTACTGGTAAACCTGCACAACAGTCCCACGACGTAGGCAATGTCGGGTCTAGTACAATCAGTGGCATACCTGAGGCTGCCAATGATGCTCGCATATTTAGTTTGTCTAACGCTTTCATCAGTGTTCTTCAAAAGTTTCATACTTGGATCATATGGTGTGCAAGCAGGTTTAGAGTCAAAGTATTTATATTTCTTTAGGATCTTTTCAACATAGTGAGACTAATCCAAAGAAATTCCCTTTTCTGACCTAGTAATCTTGATTCCTAGGATTACATTCACTTCTCTGAGGTCTTTCATATCAAATTTGTTACTCAACGATGATTTCGCAATATTTACAGCATGAATGTTTGAACCAAAGATGAGTAAGTCGTCTACATAGAGACATATGATAATGCAAATGTCATTTTCAGATTTGTAATAAATACATTTGTCACTTTCATTCACTTTAAACTCATTTGATATAATCAAGTTATCAAATTTTTTATGTCATTGCTTAGGAGTTTGTTTAAGACCATACATAGATTTATCTAACTTAGAGACCTTGTTTTCTTGTCCGTGAATTACAAAACCTTCAGGTTGTTCCATATAGATTTCTTCTTCCAAATCACCATTTAAAAAAGTTGTTTTAACATCCATTTGGTGTATCACCAAGTTATGAATAGCTGCTAGAGAAGTGAGTACCCTAATGGATGTTATTCTAGTGACTGGTGAAAAAGTGTCAAAGAAATCTATATTTTCTCTTTGCCTAAACCCTTTGGCTACAAGGCGTGCCTTGTATTTATCAATAGTTCCATCGGGTTTTAGTTTCTTTTTCAAAATCCATTTGCAACCAGGAGGTAAGTCTACCAAATGCTAGGTCTTGTTAGACTCTAGAGAATCCATTTCATTGTTAATAGCTTATTGCCAAAGATCTGCATCCAATGATGAAAGGGCTTCTTTGAGATTTGTAGGATCCTCTTCTAAATTATAGGCCATATATTCTAATCCATAATCTTTAGCAACTCTGATTCTCTTACTTCTTCGAGTTTCTACTTCACCTTGTTTGTTGCTTTTAGTGCTTCTTGTCACATGAACATGACTTGGTTTGTTACCCCTATTATTTCTTAATTTGAAAGGAATTTATTTTCATAGAAGTCAACATCATTTAACTATATGATCGTCTTCGCATTTAGGTCATAAAACACTTTACTGTTTACTGCATACCCAATGAATACACATTCATAGGCTTTACTGGTGAGTTTGATTCGCTTGGGATCGGGGATTCTGACAAAAGCCAGACAACCCCATGTTCGAAGATAAGACAAGTTTGATTGTCTTTTCTTCATTATCTCATAAGGAGGCATTTTGTTCTTAGATTTAGGAACCCTATTCAAAACATAGCTAACAGTAAAAATAATTTCCACCCACTAATGAGATGTAGCACCAGAGTTAACCATAATAGCAACAACTAGTTCACTAAGAGTTCTATTCTTTCTTTCAGCTTTACCATTCATTTCAAGTGAATACGGTGTGTGGTTTCATATATAACTCATTGCGTTTTATAAAACTCATTAAATAAACTAGAATCATACTATATTCCTCTATCACTACAAAACCTTTTATCTTTTTACATAATTGATTTTCAATTTCAGTTACAAAGATCCTAAACATGTTAAGCACTTCACTTTTATTTTTCATTGGATATACAAAAGTATAGTCAAAGTAATCGTCAATAAAAGTGATAAAATAACGTTTTTCATTTCTCCTTAACGTCCCATTAAGTTCACATATATCAGAGTGTAATATAAAGACTCATATTCTCTAACTACAAATTTATGTGAACTCTTTGTTATTTTAGCTTAACTACAAAAATCACATTTGTGAAAAATCACTTAAAGATAAAGTTGGTATTAAACCTGAGTTACTTATGTTTGAAATTACATGTTTGTTCACCATGACAGAGTCTAACATACCAAATATTAAAATCACACATGTAAACAATATGAGACATTCTTAAATTCAACATTTAATTTAAACATGCCTCAGATGTACCATTTGCCAACAAAAATATCGTATTTAAAATTGGTGTACAAATATGCTCCTATAGAGTAAGTAAACTCTGCCTTATTCAGAAAAAAAATCATAAACAAGATTTTTTCTTATCTCTAGAGACGACTTATCATATTCTTTAGAGAAAATTCTTTTGTTTTATATGTTGGGAGAATTTTTTGTTAAAATCCTTCCAAACAGGGGTAGTTTGTCGATAATAACAATCAATTTGAAATTCATCTAAAGTCATACCTAAGAGATGATCTCATGAGCTATCTTCTGAATTTCATAGGAGTGAACCTCCATGGATCTGTCAACGTTTATCTGATACTCTGATATTTGAGGTAGCGGCTACAACAGACTTTTTAGCTCCAACTTCCTCGGTATCATATTTCTTCTTTATAACATCTCATACCTGTCTAGCACTATTGCTGGAACTGTAGTATTCATACAGATCATGAGCAAGTCCATTAAGAATATAATTCTTATAGAGGTAATCATTACCCTCCCATGGGTTAATTCTTCAGCTTTCTTATCCTTTTCTATTTGCCTCTAAGAAATAGATCCAACAATGTATTCGGTTGACACTGTAGAAAGAAACGTTTAAAATTGTTGTTTTTTGAATTTCGAAAACTATTTGAAAATCAATTTATGTCACCGAAGATATTACTAGGTTGAGTTTCGGACTAGGTCGCTCTCTTTAAGACGTTTCGCGGCACTGCCTAAATTGTGCAAGACAGATTATCAACCATGACGTCCCCAAGATAAAACAACTCAGATTCACTGTATTGGAGTTCCACTGCACTGTAGAAAGTCGTTCTAGAAATACACCCTCAATATGGCCGTTAAAGCCACTCTCAATATGACAGTTAAAGTCACTTTCAATATGGCGGTTAAAGCCACTCTCAATATGACTGTTAAAGTCACTCTCAATATGGCAGTTAAAGCCACTCAAAATATGATACTATGATCACTCATAAATCAAGCATAACAACCGCTCTAAAAGGACAGTGGTATTATGACCACTCAAAAATCGAAAGGATTACGACATAAAAACTACTCTAAAATAACAGTGATATTATGACCACTCAAAAATCGAAGGGACAGTGGTATTATGACTACTCAAAAATCGAATGGACTACGACACAAAAACCGCTCTAAAAGGAAGTGGTATTAGAACCACTAAAAATTGAATGGACAAAAAGAAAGAGGAGAAGTAGCTCGAAATTATATCGAGCAGAATAAAAGAGAGAGAAAAGAGAAAGTTTTGGAAATGCATCCAACTTTTGTGTGTTTTTCACAATAGATTGACACTCTTTATATAGTGATGGAAGCAAATCCACATATGTTTTCTATCCAATGTGAGACTTCAACAATTTTTAAATTCACTCACTATGTTCCAACAATTCTTACAAAATTTCTCTCATTCACACTTTAGTAATAACAACAAGGGATATAAAAATAAGAGAGATATTGTGTGGAAGCATTCTTGGAAAGAGCTTGGAGAAGCTGAAAGTTGGTGTTGGGAAGACCAATATAACCAAAATCATTATCCATTGAGATCATTCAGACTACATTGGCTAAAAACCAAAATGGAATAGAATAAGCCGAGTGATGACCAAAATGACACAAATCCAAATCATTTGAGAATAATGCACTTATTGGATAAACTACATTGTCTAAGAACCAAAATGGATTAGACTAATCGGAGTGATGACGAAAATGACCAAAATCTTAATTCATTCAGACTAATACACTTTTTGGATGAATTACATGTTTGCTAAGAACCAAAATTGATTAGAATAAGCCAAAGGAAGACAAAAATCCTAATCTATTGAGCGTAATGCACTTATTAGACAAACTATATTGACAAAGAACCAAACTGGATTAGAATAAGCCGAGTGATGACGAAAATAACCTAAATCTTAATTCCTTGAGACTAATGCACTTATTGAAGTAACTACGTTGGCCAAGAGTCAAATTAGATAAAAATATGCCAATGGATTACCAAAATTCAAAATCCATTGAGACTAATGGACTTAATGGAAGAACAACATTGGATAAGAACCAAAATAGATTAGAATAAGCTGAGTGATGGCCAAAATGTCCAAATTCTAAAATCCATTAAGATTAATGCACTTATTGGATTAACTACATTGGTTAAGAACAAAGATGGATTAGAATAAGCCTAGTTATGACAAAAATGACCTAAATCTTAATTCATTATGACTAATGCACCTATTGGATGAACTACATTGGCTAAGAACCCAAATATTAGAATAATCCGAAAGAATACCAAAATGACCAAAATCTTAATCTATTGAGACTAATGCACTTATTAGATGAACTACATTGGTTAAGAACCAAAATTGATTAGAATAACTTGAGTGATGACGAAAATGACGAAAATCTTAATTCATTGACACTAATGCACTTATTGGACGAACCACATTGGCTAAGAAAGAAAATGAATTAGAATAAGTCGAGGAAACATCTAATTCACGAAAATCATAATGCATTGAGACTAAGGCACTTATTATACAAACTACATTGGCTAAGAACCAAAATGGAATAGAATAAGCCAAGGGAAGACCAAAATGACCAAAATCTTAATCCAATGTGACTAATGCACCTTTAGATGAACCACATTAGCTAAGAACAAAATTGATTAGAATATGTCGAGGGAAGACCAAAATCCATCGAGACTAACGAACTTATTAGATGAACTACATTTGCTAAGAACCAAAATGGATTAGAATAAGTCGAGTGATGACAAAAATAACCTAAATCTTAATCCATTGAGACTAATACACTTATTGGAGGAACTACATTGGCTAAGAACCAAAATGAATTAGAATAAGCCAATCATGATGAAAATAACCTAAATCTTAATCAATTGATACTAATGCACTTATTGGAGGAACCACATTGGCTAACAACCAAAATAGATTAGAATAAGCCAAGTGATGGCCAAAATGACCAAAATTCATTAAGATTAATGCACTTATTGGATGAACTACATTGGCTAAGAACCATAATAGATTAGAATAAGCCGAGTGATGACGAAAATGACCTAAATCTTAATCATGTAAGACTAATGCACTTATTGGATGAACTACATCGACTAAGTACCAAGAATAAGCCAATGGGAGATCAAAATGACCAAAATTTTAATCCATTTAAACTCATACACTTATTAGACGAACTACATTGACTAAGAAGCAAAACGAATTATTTCATAACAAAGTTTGGTGTAGGGATTTATTTTTGTGATTATCTTAAGAATTTTAAAACAGCAAGAATTGTATTTTTTTTTTCTAGGTACTCATCTCCTTAAGAAGCTAAAGGTTGCAGATTACCTCAATAAAAATGGTGTTATTTTAAGTTCTATGTGTTATATTAGAACTCTCGTTAAAATATGAACTCAAAATTTGATTTATGGATCCAAATTCTAAATTTTTATCGAGATATATTTAATATTTTTTACATGTCTAAAAAAAATTATTTAAAAATTTAAAAGACACATGCTTTAATAATGAAAACTAATATTGTTGACGAAGTAAAAGTCGAATAATTTTTTATTAAATTTAAAAATTTATAGAGACAAAAAATATTTTCAATTACATATAATAATGCTTAGAATCAAATCAACTGAATACTAACTTTCATGTATTAATTTGATACAAATTCAATTATTTAAGAATGATGTTTTATGAAAGTATGGCCTAATTGAGTCGAATGACGTTCACTAGCCATGACTCAACATTTTATTTGTTTCTCTCTTAAAATGTTATATATTTTATTACAAAAAATTGAATATGATTTGTTTATAGTATAGAACGAAATATGGTCGAATAATAGAAAAATGTTAAAATCAATATAAGTATTTTTCATCTTAAAATGTTAGAAAATAATTTTCATGTAAAATACGCATTTCTTCCATGATAAGTTAGAACATAATTTTTTTTATGTCAAATTTATTATCTCCTTATCACATTTTTTAAAAAAAATTGAGATAAACAAAATTATTATTTTTAGCATTGACATTAATGGTCATTTTATCCTTATAATATAGTTTTAGTGTATCATTTAATGGATAACAGATTTGATATATGAATATTTTTCATGTAAAATATTCATTTCTTGTGTGTTATATTATTAAGATATTCAATATATTTCAACAAAAAAAAAATATATAATCAATATACTGTTGAAAAATTTTGTCCATTAACTTTACATGTAAAGATTAATGCTAACTATACGTACTATCGATCTAAGTCACAGTTAGGAACTTTAATTAACTACGAGAATATAAAATCATTGTATTGTGTGATAAGATTTTAAGTGATATTCATGTTTTTATTACTTATAGAGTATTTTTGTAGTTTTTTATTTATTTAAAAAAATATAGAATTGAAGAGAGTTGTTGTTCATTAAACTGTTAATATTTGAAGAGGAAATTGGTCCTTACATTTTCATTTTTTCTATTAATTATTTGTGTGTTTTAACTTATTTTGTTCTAAGATATGTCATCTTTTTTGGAAGAAAACAACAAATCTATGAGAAAAAAGAAAAGAAGAAAATTGAAAGTTCCTCGTCACACTAGTTTGAAATGAAATAAAACTTTTTGAACGAAAAAATAATTAATTATTTACTCTCCCTAATCCTATCCCATAATATAATAAATATCACATTTATAAATAAAATTGTCCCAAAGTTAGTAAAAAGACAAATAATTTAAATGAGGCTTGAAAATTAATTTTAATAATTAATTAACCTTAAAAGTTGTGACTTTATCTTAAGATGAGACTAAAAAAATTCTCCAAAAATTCACATATAATTAGGACGAAACCGTTTATTATCTATTTTTTATTTATGATAATGAAAGTAGTATGTAATCCGTGTCAAATATGAGTAGTGATATCGCCTAAATAATTGTTTTTTAAAATTATTTTGAAAATATTTACTGATTTGTAGAATGAAAATCGTTGGTCGATGTAGACGTAGATGATAGATGTAGGACTGAACTTGAGCTTGTTCATAGCTAATTTATTTGACTCAAATGTCTCTAGTAGCTATGGTTGTACTACTAATCTAAGTATCCAACAGCAAACTAACATTTTATTCCCTTTATGCCAAAGTATTGACTGGAGTAACATTGTTTCAATAGCACAAGTTTTGCTTCTATATAGCCAACCTATACAGTACTCCAACTTTTTTAGTAGGACGTGAGTTGAAAGTGCCATCATCTATGGAAATAAAGGTCTCACTTGTTCAATAATATTTCAAGAAATAGAAAGTTAACTTGAGTTCATATTCAATAATATATCGGAGTATTCATAATATAGCTCAACAGCTAACACATATAAAGACTCCTATTATGTCTAAAATATAAAAACATAAGAAATACAAATTTGTTGCTATTGAATATAATTATAAACATGAAGAAAAAAAAAGTATTTTATTCATATAAAAAGTCATTTTTTCAATAAGTAAAATCATAGTAGCAAGACTAATTTCTTTTAAATGCTACTGATTAAAGTAATGTAACAAAAATAACATAAAGTTTAGTGACGAGTAGATATTAGTTGCAACCTTACCATTGTCAGCTAATTTCTTCCATGTATTCAATCTTGGGAGACATTTTGTTTGGCGTTGTGGCTAAGAAAATAAAACTAATTAAGGTTGGAAATTGTGATTGTGATATACAACATTATAGACAAAAAAACTGCAATGTAAACTAAAATAGATAGAGGTTATTGTAATTTACGTATTATAACTATTTTGAATAACCATTTATAATTTTCAATTCAATATTAATTAATTTTCTCCAATTTTAATCTTTCATTAATGTTATTAGCCTTACTTTCTAGTAAAAAATAGGTCATTCTGCATTTATGGAAATAGTAATACATCAATAATTAATAATATTTAGGAAAATATTATATTATCTTTTATAAAGAAATATTATATAATATTTTTCATTAATATATTATTCTTAATTTATGAGTCAAATTAGTCATTAATTGTGGGACAAAGAAATACTAATTAATTACAAGATATTAATTCTTCAAGTAGCAAATTTTTGTGTGAATACTGTCCGTTTGATGGACTGGATAAGAGACCATAATAAATTATAAATTATCATACCCTGTATGAATTCAGTTGATAAACCAACGTGATATGATAAGTTAATTCAGAACTTTATTATATTTTGTCTCTCTAATTGAAATTTATATCCGAAATATGAGTCAGTTAGACACCAAGTAAATAAGATAACAAAATTACTCAATTACCCTCATAAAAATATAATTTAAAACATAAAATTAAAATATAATAAAATATAAATATAAATATAAATATAAATATAAAACCAATTTATAAAATATAATCTAAAATATTAAAATGTAAATATAATCAAATATAAATATAAAAATAATTAATAGAATTTGATACTTAATTTATAAATGAACTAATAATAATATTGAATTTAAAAAATATTTATGATTTTATCGCAAGGGTAGTTTTATATTTACATATAATTTAATAAGTTAGTATTCAAAATTATAAAAATATGAAAATTAATTGAAATTTTGAAATAAATATAATTTGTTTACAACAATATTTTTTGCCATTTACATATAGTATATATCATATCTTTATTTATATTCT
This sequence comes from Cicer cuneatum, assembly GCA_037974295.1. Lineage (NCBI taxonomy): Eukaryota > Viridiplantae > Streptophyta > Magnoliopsida > Fabales > Fabaceae > Cicer > Cicer cuneatum. The sequence continues at coordinate 69,299,933 of JBBPBO010000005.1, forward strand.
AACAAATTAAATAAAATTATTTGGTTATATTTTTTTTAAAACTAATTATTTATTTAGTAGTATCAGTAGATAGTTTTAAATATAAAATCATTTCATTACTTATTTAATCTTTTAGTATTTTTGTTAATTTATAATATTTAATATATAATAAGTTAATTTTAAAAAAAACTAATATGTAATTGTTCTCAATGGAAATTTTGTTATTTAAATATAATATATATTATATCATATCATGATGAGAGGTGTACCAAATATATGACAAAATAAAATGTTGTTATGTGGGTGATTATGTGTGTATCAAACACATGATACAATAATGTTTATCTTATCACTATCCGATGTTTATCCAACTTTATATCCTATCATGTCTCTCTCATATTTTGCCATCAAACGGGCCCTTAAGGTTGTTGGAAATTATAAAACAATTGTTGCAAAAGTTCTAATGGTCATGAAAAAGTTTTAATGTTACTAAAAATATTGTTGCTATGGACAAGGTCAAAATTGAACGTACAAACAAAGATATTCAGGGTACGTAATAGTACTTACTGCATTGTTAACTTCCATTTTGCTGATTATATCCTCGACATTAATCTAGGAGACATCACTATTATTCAAAAGAATTCTTCCGCTAATTAGAAAAAAATTTGATAAAAATGGTGAAAAAGCTTTGGACTCAAATTTAGTTGATTTTGGGGAATTTGAAACCATTCAAGAGAGACACTTTAAGAATCTAAGGTTCACACAAGGTCCTCAAAATGTAATTCAAGAGGTATTTGATTCCAGCTTATTTAATTCTACTTACACAATTATCTATAAGAAGATCATCAATATCCAAATATGTGTATTGTTGGTTCTTAGAGTGATGTTGTGTTTGAAGAACAATGTTCAAAACCATCAAATCTCTTCTGATTTAAAATTCAACTCAAAGGCTATGGTGTCGAGTATGACTTATTCAAATGTTATTGTTACTGACGATAATTTACATCCAATACCGTCCCTACGCATAATCGACTTCTGAACTCAAAATTTGGTTTCAAAAACCATCTTTCTATTTAAGGGTTTCCTAATGTTTTCTCTATTTTAAATAAACTTTGGTGTCAACTCTATTGAATTAAAAAAATACTCGAAATTTTAGGCCGCAACACTAGTGACTTGACTCTCATATATTTAAATATGGAGAAGTGAAAATTTTGAGTACGAACTCAAACTCATGCATATCAATGTCGTTGTTGATAGCAACATAATTGTACTTATTAGGCAAAATAACACTTATATTTTAAAACAGATAAACTAGTTTATACTACCTTCATCCATTTTTATAAGTACCTATTGATTTTTCACATATATTAAGAAATACATGTAGTGAATTTGATATATTCATTTTATATGTAGATGTTCGGAAAATAAATCTTTGCATTTGAATGATTCTAACTTGATAATTCATATTTAAGGATAAATTAATGATATTAATAAGTTGTATGTTTGAGAAAAAAATAATAAATACTCTTTATAAATTTAATGAATGTTTACGTTTAGGGACAATTTTTTTTCTCTATAAAATTACCTATAATTAGGGACATAGGTAATAGATAATATTTATTAAAGAAGGTAAAAGTATTTTTGCAGAGTTCTACAAGAGGTTTTTATATCCAATCGATCTAAAATAAAATTGTAAATCGACTCAAAAATATAAAAACTGAACTAAATAAAATATTATTGAATTTTTTTAATAACATATTGTTGAATTTTTTTTGGATGATATTTTGAAAAAATCGCATGGGCTGAATAGGACTTTGGATTCCCTTTTTAAAACCGAATCAAACGACACACATAAATCTTATATAATACTTATTTATTTTGTATTAGTATGATATATTACATTAATATATTATTCTTGGTTTTTATTATTTTGTTAATAATATTGATTAGTTTAATTTAATCTATTTTATTCTTTTTCATTTATTTTAAACATAATCTATCTATTAATTTGTAATGTTACATTTTAATATATTATGTTATATTTAACATCAAACCTTCTATTTTATCATATTTTTATATTAATTTTGTCATATCTCTAAATGAAATGGTTCTCTATCCATGAGACCATATTTAAAAGTATTCATTCAACTTCTCTTGATTTCATTTTCTTCCAAATCTCCTACTATTTTTTCACCGATCACGCGGTACGCTATTCTCTCTCTCTTCCTAATTTCTATTGTGTTTATTGAAAGATTAAAATACAATTTATGTCAACATTAGCGGCTTTTTATTACTTGATTTAATATTTTCTCTTGCGATATTTTCTACAGGTTTAACTATTGTTTGAATCACAGCAAGCAAAACTTGGTTGTCTAATTTGGAGATGGAGAAATCTGTTGCTGCCACAAATGTAAAGGTTAGCAACCACATACCCGATGATCTTGTCCTCTCTATCCTGTCTAAATTGCCTATCAAATCTTTGTACCGATTTGGATGTGTATGTAAATATTGGACTCTCTTATTTCAAAACCCTCATTTCCTGATAATGTATCGCAACTATTTCCTTTCTAAAAACCATTCTTATTACCATGGTACTTCTATCCTCCTAAATCAAAGTCTAGTTCATTTAACGGGTGAAGCAGATGAACCAATCCACTCTACATTGTATTTACTTTCAGGTGACAAGTTTGAGAATATGGTCAAATTAGATTGGCCACCTCCATTCCACGAGAATGACAGTTTTATTCATATTTTGAGTTCTGTGGCTATTAATGGGACTCTTTGTCTCACACAAGAGACGGGCAAGTACATGAAATGTGTATTTTGGAACCCTGCTAAAGATGAATTCAAGGTCATTCCACCTAGCCCTTTTGAATCTGTACCTTATCATGACATTTTATTGGAATGTACTGGTTTTGGTTATGACCATGTAAGAGATGACTATAAAGTGATTCGACGAATAGTTTTCTTTGTTGATTGCTACGAAGATGTGTCATGGGATGAACCTATAGGTTTTGCCCCGATGTGGGAGATATGTAGTCTAAGAAGTAATTCTTAGAGGAAACTTGATGTTGACATCTCTCAATGTAGTTCGTCTGGAGAAGCGTACATGGATGGAATTTGTCATTGGTGGAGTATAAATGATTACGGTACTCTTAGTAATGTTGGGCCATGTTTGTTTTCATTTGACTTGTGCAATGAGGAGTTCGTTACAACACCTTTTCCCTCACACATGGTGGACCGTTTTGATATTTTGCACTTGGTTGTTGTTAAATGGATCCATTGCTTTCATAATATATGACGAAACAGCTACTTTTTACATAAGAATATTGGGTGAACTTGGTGTGAAGAAATCCTGGACTAATATCTTCATTGTCAAGCCCTTACCTTGCGTTGAACATCTTATTGGAGTAGGAAAGAACAGAAATATATTCTTGAGAACTAGTGTGGTATAATATGAGTACTCAGACAATTGGGGAGCTTGGTGTTAAAGGAAGCCAATATTATTGTTGCATTGTAGTTTGTAAGGAAAACCTTCTCCCAATTGTAGGTTTATGACTTTGGTCAGTAGGAAATGATAATGAAAAAATTATTGAAGTCATATGCAAATTGGTTTTATGTTGCATACAAATTGGTTTGCCAAGTATATGGCAAATCTAGAAACTATCTAATAATATGGATTTCACTTTATCAATTTTATTTTGGAGTTTACCCTTTTTATTTACAAACTCATCTAGTTTTCATTTTAATTGTAAGAGCGATATTGCCTTTGTTTAATGGACTCTAATTTAATGTGGAAATACCTCTTTTTTTTGAGAAACTTGATATTTTAACGAGCAACATATCTCTGTTTGATCTCATCAGGTATGCCACTGTGTTCAATTTTGTGCTATATCATTTAAATAAACCAACTATCGATATATGATGGAATGTTATTTTGTTTTCTTAAATAAATCATCTATTGGATTTAAAACACATATATCCTCCGTCTTCCCTCATGTTTTACTTTCAGTATTGCTATTTCAAATACACACTTGTAGTTTATGATTTTTTCTTGTTTAATTATACTCTTGTTGACTTCTAATCTATGTTTTCGTTACAATGCTTAACATTTTAGGTTATAATTTTTCTTTAACCTTCCCCTATAATCCATATCATTGTGTTGTTTAAGGTTTAAATATCTATTCAAATAGAGGTAGAATAGTCTCAACGTATCAACCTTTACTATACTTTTATCAAAGAACATGCCTACAAAATCAAGCAATTGGTTGAAAGGGATTGGATTTCATACATAAGCCTTTAATATTTTGATTTAATTTGTCTATAATAATAGAGCATGTTTTTTTGCTTTATCAATACTTTCTGTTTTGTCATGAGTTGAAACTGAAGAGAAGAGAATTTATATACTATAAAGTTTACTCTTCTGTTGTTTGAGTATCCAGTAATGAGATATTGTATCACAATGATTTAATGTCATATGTTGATGAATGCTAACTATTTGAAGAAAAGACCGGGAAAGAATGTGATAGTTATCAATGCCTTGATTTGTTTGTGTTTGCACTTCCATTTGTTTCTCATGAGAGGATTTTAAAGTTTTTTTTAATGTTTTTAGCTGCAACAGTTTGTTGTGTGATTATTCTTAGATGTTTAGTTGCAACAGTTTGTTGTGTCTTGTAAAATAGTTCATAAATAGCATAATTTTAAAATGAATGCAACAACTAGAGGTGCAAAGCATTATAAAGTTAGAACATAAACTCATGATAGTGGTGCTTATACATAGGTTGTTGGCACCAAGTTGGTTTTATACTTAGAATTTTGATATTAACAAAAGTATTTTATGAGAATAATATATTTGACTTAACAAAGTATGAAAGAAGATTCGTGTTTTTAAAGACAATCTAAAATAAGATTTAATTCAGATTTATAGTTGAAGAAAATCTTTGATCAAATTGAAAAAAAGATATGATAAATATTTGTAGAAGATATCATCAACATCTGTTCACAAAAATATATTAAATATTTAAAAGAAGATTTGATCAATATTTATGTACAAAAAAATATGAATTATTTAGAAGAAGAATTGATCAAGATTTATCTACAAGAAGATACGAATTATTTCCAAGAAAATTTAATCAAGATTTATCTACAACAAAATATGAATTAATTATAAAAAGATTTGATCAGAATCTAAAAGAAAATATGAATTATTTACAAGAAGATATGATCAAGAATTTTTTACAAGAAACACTCACAATAACATACATTTATTATTTAGAAAGATATGATTCAAATTTTGACAAAGGGCAAATACATAATTGGACTTAGTCATATTCTTACTTGTGAAAGTTAAAGAACTGGTTCAACACTATATTTCTGCATAGATCAAAACAAACAATAGAAAGGAAGTTTCATTTGAAGAATTTGTGAAAACAATTTTAGCAAAATTCAAACGGTATCAATCTAAAAGAACTACTTTGGCTAAGAAAGAAAATAGATTAGAATAAGTCGAGAAAATACCAAATGAAAATATTTTTAACTCTTAAAAGATATTTTCAATTACATATAATAATTCTTAGAATCAAATCAACTGAATATTAACTTTCTTATATTGATTTGATACAATTATTTAAGAATGATGTTTTATGAAAGTATGTCCTAATTGAGTCGAATGACGTTCACTAGCCATAACTCAACATTTTATTTGTTTCTCTCTTAAAATGTTATATATTTATTTTATTATAAAAAATTGAACACGATTTGTTTATAGTATAGAACGAAATATGGTGGTATAATAGAAAAATGTTAAAATCAATATAAGTATTTTTCATCTTAAAATGTTAGAAAATAATTTTCATGTAAAATACGCATTTCTTCCATAATAAGTTAGAACATAAATTTTTTATGTCAATTTTTTTATCTCCTTATAACTTGAGGAAAAGAAATTTATTATTTTTAGCAGGGACATTAATGTCTAATTTTATCCCTATATAATATAGTTTTAGTGTATCATTTAATGGATAATAGATTTGATATATGGATATTTTTCATGTAAAATATTTATTTCTTATGTGTTATATTATTAAGATATTCAATATATTTAAACAAAAAAAAAAATCAATATATTGTTGAAAAGATTTGTCCATTAACTTTACATGTAACAATTACTGCGTACTATACATACTATCGATCTAAGTCACTGTTAGAAACTTTAATTAACTACGAGAATATAAAATCATTGTATTGTGTGATAAGATTTTAAGTGATATTCATGTTTTTGTTACTTATAGAGTATTTTTGTAGTTTTTTATTTATTGAAAACAATATAGAATTGAAGAGAGTTTGAGTTCATTTGAAAGTAACTGTTAATATTTGAAGAGGAAAATGGTCATTACATTTTCATTTTTTTCTATTAATTATTTGTGTGTATTAACTTATTTAATTCTAAGATATATCATCTTTTTTTGGAAGAAAAAAGAAAAGAAGTAAATTGAAAGTTCCTCGCCACACTAGTGTGAAATGAAATCATACTTTTTGAACGAAAAAATAAATAAATAAATTACTCTCCCTAATCCTATCCCATAATATAATAAATATCACATTTATAAATAAAATTGTCCCAAAGTTAGTTTCACTTTTCATTTTTTTTTTGCGTAAAAGTTTCATTTTTCATTTTAAATATAGAAAATTGTAAAATGTTAAATACTCCTCCTAATAGTAAAAAAAGACAATTATTTTAAATGAGGCTTAAAAATTAATTTAAATAATTAATACAACTTAAAAGTTGTGACTTTATCTTAAGATGAAACTAAAAAAATTCTCCAAAAATTCACATATAATTAGGACCAAACGGTTTGTTATCTATTTTGCATTTATGATAATGAAACTAGTGTGTAACCCATGCCAGTATCAAACATGTTATCACCTAAATAATTTTCTTTTAAAACTATTTTGAAAATATTTGTTGATTTGTAGAATGAAAATTGTTGTCGATGTAGACGTAGATGATACATGTAGGATTGAACTTGAACTTGATAATAACTAATTTATTTAACTCAAATGTCTCTAATAGCTATGGTTGTACTACTAATCTAATTATCCCACAACAAACTAACATTTATTCCCTTTATGTCAAAATATTGACCCAAATACCATTGTTTCAATAGCACAAGTTTTGCTTCCATATAGCCATCCTATAAAGTACTCCAACTTTTTTAGTGGGACCTTAGTTGAAAGCGCCACCATCTTTACAATTAACGGTCTCACTTGTCCAGTCCAATATATATCTCAAGAAATAAAAAGTTAACTTGAGTTCATATTCAATAATATGTCCGGGTATTTATAATCTAGCTCAATGGCTAACACATATAAAGACTCTTATTATGTCTAAAATATAAAAAAAAAAATTAAGAAATACAAATTTATTGCTATGAAATATAATTATAAACATGAAGAAAATAAAAAGTAAGTTATTCATATAAAAAGTCATTTTTTCAATAAGGAAAATTAAAGTAGAAAGACTAATTTCTTTTAAATGATGCTGATTAAGGTAATGTAATGAAAATAACATAGAGAATTTAGTGAAGAGTAGATATTAGTTGCAACATTACCATTGTCACTAATTTCTACCATGTATTCAATCTTGAGAGACATTTTATTTGGTGTTGTGGCTAAGAAAATAAAACTAATTAAGCTTGGAAATTGTGATTGTGATATACAACATTATGGACAAAAAATTGCAATGCAAACTAAAATATATGGAGGTTATTGTAATTTACGTATTATAACTATTTTGATTTTGATTAGATTGTTGTATAGGATGTATGTGGTCAATGTCACTACGCCAAAAATTGCCTTTTACAACGCTTTTTTTAAGTCATTTACAGCCCTTTTAAGCGCTCTAGTATCTAGTGTTGTAAAAGGATACATCAGCGCTATTGAAAATACAAAAAAGCGCTGTAATAGGTCAATATAAGAAGCACACTTCTTATATTGGATTTACAACGCTTTTTCAAACAAGCGCTGTAATAGGTCCATATAAGAAGCGCACTTCTTATATTGGATTTACAGCGCTTTTTCAAACAAGCGTTGTAATAGGTTCATATAAGAAGCGCACTTCTTATATTGAATTTACAGCACTTTTTCAAACAAGCGCTGTAATAGGTCCATATGTAAACGCTTCTTATATTGGATTTACAGCGCTTTTTCAGAAAAAGCGCTGTAAAAGGCTTTTAAAAAAAGCTCTGTAGAACGTTTTAAAAAGCTCTATAAATGAATTTTTTATGGTATTTTTTAAAGAAGCGCTGTCTTTTTTATTATATATTATGAACATCAAATATCACATTCAGATTCTTCTTTTCAACATTAAAATTCACATCACAACAACAAATTCATATTCACATTCAATAATATCAATTACAAGTGTTTGACAACAATAAATTACAATAAATTACAGTATGAATTACATATATTATCAGAACAAATTACATTCAACATATTCACAATATAAATTACATATTCGCAGAACAAATTATATCATGACAGTAGCAATATATTCACAGTATGAATTATATATTTACAGAACAAATTACATCATGACAGTATATCAACAAATTAATTACAAATTATATAATGTTCATTTCGAGGACAAACTGGCACCATTCTTCTTTCAATTATTTGAGATCATTTTCAGAGTAAATTGGGTTGAAGTTGTCAAAATACTAAAGCAAAATAAGTTAGAATTAAATATATATACATATATATAGTTTATATATGAAAATCAAAATATAATGAAAATAATGTACCGTTTCTGGAATTATATGTTGATTCAGATCAACAATCTCCTTCATGAACCTCATTATATAGTATCCGCAGTCTATGTTGTTAGTTTGACGCGGACACTATAAAATAAAACATGTACGCCAATAAATATTTATGCATTGATATTGTAAATGAAAATTTAAAGGCATATAATTAAGTTCTATAACCTTTACTGGAAGCCATGTGATGTTGTTTGACTTATTCTTCGACACTGAAGCACCCCTTTGAGCGCGAAAACTTGCAGAGCACTATCAAATAAATGTGATTATTATTCAATAACCAAACACATTATTTATATATGTAAGAAATAAATGAATATTACTTACGTGTCGAAGATGTTCTTTATATCAGGGTGATTGTTGAAATGACCGTGCAATGGGTGTAAATAATATACAATTTCAGAAGTTGCATTTATGGAAAACAACACCCAATGTTGCCTACAACAACACAAATTTGGTTGGCAAATTTTTTTACACAACTCATAATATCATAAATTAAAAAATATATAGATAAAGTATCTAATTATGTACCCTGAGTTGTATGGTGCTAGAAACATCTTGTCCTTCTCTTTATTTTCTATAAGCCTATCAACTACATATTTATTTACATTATCTAGATCGAGTTTTAAAATGTCAACAATGTTATCTTTTTTTTTTGTACAAAAATTCAAAAAATTCATCAAAATTTTCAACGAAAAACCCATAAAATTATTTGTATTCTTCAATATAATACAAATTTCATCAAATTCTAAACTCAAATCTTCAAATAAACTCATATTTTCATTTCTAACAATATCAAATAAAGAATGAAATTTGATGAAATTTTTGTATAGGTTTATTTGAAGATTTGAGTTACGAATTTGATGAAATTTGTATTATATTAAAGAATATAATTAATTTTATGGGTTTTGGTTGAAAATCCATCGCCACCTATTTGGACCTCATCAAACCCGTCATTATTAGGAAATTCATCATCTGAGTCTTCAAAAATTACTTTATCAGCACTATCATCACTATCAGACCCAATATTGTATTATGTTTGAGTTGGTTCAAGTGCATTTTGGGTTGGTTCATGCGCATCTTGGGCAGCTTCTTGATGGGCCTGTTTAGCTTTATCTATTTCAGCCTCATTCTGAACATTATCACCAAGTATGGGCTGAGATATTGGATGAATAAGATACATGTTCACTTTCCCATGAGCCTTGGAAAAAGTTACCATTTCCATAGCCCCAAAGTCATTTTCCAAATACTTTTTCTCACCATACACCTCATACCATATACTAAAAATTTCAGGATACCCTATTTGTTTAACCAAATCATAAATCTCAAAGTAACTCCACCTGTCAGCATCACATTTCCAATTTGACACTTCACCTTCGTACCTTTCCATTGTGTCATCCAAAAAATACCCTCCATGGTGGATATCAACAAAAAACACATCCATTCTGCTTTTTATACATTGAAAAGACAAAAAAAAAACTCATTAATAGAAAACTATAATCACATGGTAGGGACCATAAAACTGGTCCCATAATCTTAAAAAAAGAGGAACGAATATTTAAGTGTGAACCACAAACCCTAGATCCCAATAAACAAAATATGCAGTAATCAATAAAAATATCATATGGAACCCAATAAACAAAATATGCAAATAATAAATACCATATGGAACCCACTAAACCCTAAACCCTAAAAGAAGAGGGAATCACTAAATATCAGAATCAATAAAAAACATACCTTTCCTCTTCGTTCAATGTTGATTTCGATAGTATTTTCTATGATTTCGTGCTTCGATTTTCCAAGGAGATGAGAAGGGAGAATACGATAAAGGAAAGAGATGACACGGGAGAAGAGAAGAAAGGAGATGAAGGGAGAAAGTGAATGGGAGAAGAAAGGTAACCCTAAACCAAACAAAAGAAACATAAACCTGAGAGAAAACCTAGGGAAAAGGAAACGGAGGGGTAACTTTTAAACTTTTTTTGTAACGGAATCCCACTTAAAGGTTGAGGCTGAAATTATTTAAAAACATAAAGGACCAAAATGGGAAAAAAAACATAAAGGACCAAATCGTGACCAAAAATTAAGTTAAGGGACCACATGTGCTATTTAGCCTTTATTTTAAGCATAATCTATCTGTTGTTTTGTAATGTTACATAATAATATATTATATGTTATATTTTGCATCAAACCTTCTATTTTATCATATTTATATATTAATTTTGCCAATGAAACGGTTCTCAATACATGAGACCATGATCAACAACCATGCTAACAATCATCCACAATGAGAGACTATATTTAAACATTTCACGATACAAATAATATTAGTAAATACACATAGCTTAAAAGTATTCATTTAAGTCCTCTTGATTTCATTATCTTCCAAATCTCCTTCTACTATTTTTCCACCGATCAACCGATTAGACGGTACGCTATTCTCTCTCTCTCTCTCTCTCTTCCTAATTTCTATTGTGTTTACACTCTTTCCGTGTTTCAATATCAAAATACATCAACCAAATTGTTGAAACGGTTTCTTGAAGATCTCTTAAATATGGAATTTAGTTTTTGCCTCTCAAAAATATATATTTGTTTGCAAGTTAATTTCTCTTTTTAATCACTATTACAATTTATGTCAATATCCGCTTCTTTTTATTACTTGATTTAATATTTTCTCTTGCGATATTTCCTACAGGTTGAACTATTGTTTGAATCATTGCAAGCAAAACTTGGTTCTCTAATTTGGAGATGGAGAAATCTGTTGTTGCCACAAATGTAAATGTTAGCAATCATATACCCGATGATCTTGTCCTCTCTATCATTTCTAAATTGTCTATCAAATCTTTGAAACGATTTGGATGTATATGCAAATCTTGGACTCTCTTGTTGGAAAACCCTCATTTCTTGATAATGTATCGCAACTATTTCTTTTCTAATAACCATTCTTATTACGATGGTACTTCTATCATTCTAAATCAAACTCTAGTTCATTTAACGGGTGAAGCGGATGAACCAATCCACTCTACATTGTATTTAATTTCAGGTGACAAGTTTGAGAATATGGTCAAATTAGATTGGCCACCTCCATTCCACGAGAATGACAATATTGTTGATATTTTGAGTTCTGTGGCTGTTAATGGGACTCTTTGTCTCATACAAGACATAGGCTGGGAAAAAAATGTGTATTTTGGAACCTTGCTACAGATGAATTCAAGGTCATTCCACGTAACCCTTTTGAATCTGTACCTTATCATGACACTTTATTGCAATCTACTGGTTTTGGTTATGACTATGTAAGAGATGACTATAAAGTGATTCGACAATTACATTTCTTTGTTGATTGCTATGAAGATGTGCCATGGGATGAACCTATAGGTTTCGGTCCATTGTGGGAGATATATAGTCTAAGAAGTAATTCTTGGAGGAAACTTGATGTTGACATCTCTTTATGTAGTTCGTCTGGAAGAGTGTACACGGATGGAGTTTGTCATTGGTGGAGTATAAATGATTACGGTACTTAGTCATGTTGGGCCATGTTTGTTTTCATTTGACTTGTGCAATGAGGTTTTCGTTACAACACCTTTACCCTCAGACATGATTGACCGTTTTGATATTTTGCACTTGGTGTTGTTAAATGGATTCATTGTTTTCATAATATATGACGAGACAACTACTTTTCACATAAGAATATTGGGTGAACTTGGTGTGAAGGAATCGTGGACTGATATCTTCATTTTCAAGCCCTTACCTTGCGTTGAACATCCTATTGGAGTAGGAAAGAACAGAAATATATTCTTGAGAAAAAATGATGATGAACTAGTGTGGTATGATATGAGTACTCAGACAATTGGGGAGCTTGGTGTTAAAGGAAGCCGACATTATTATTGCATTGTAGTTTATATGGAAAACCTTCTCCCAATTGTAGGTTTATGACTTGTGTCAGTAAGAAATGATAATGAAAAAATTATTGAAGTCATATCCAAATTGGTTTTATGTTGTATACAAATTGGTTTGCCACGTTTATGGCAAATCTAGAAACTATCTAATAATATGGATTTTCACTTTATCAATTTTATTTTGGAGTTTACTCTTTCTATTTACAGACTCATCTACTTTTCTTCTAAACTATGGTTTAGCTACAATGCTTAGTATTTTAGGTTACAATTTTTCTTTATCCTTCCCCTAAGATTCATATCATCTTTTTGTTTAAGGTTTAAATATATAGTCAAATAAAGGTGAAATAGTCTCAATGTATCAACCTTTACTATACTTTTATCAGGGAACATGTCTACACAATCAAGTGGTTGGATGAAAGGGATTGGATTTGATACATAAGCCTTTAATATTTTGATTTAATTTGTCAATAATAATTGAGCATGTTTTTTTTATTGCTTTATCTATACTTTCTGTTTTGTCATGAGTTGAAACTGAAGAGAAGAGAACTTGTATACTGTAAAGTTTACTATTCTCTTGTTTGAGTATACGGTAACTTGACGCTGTATGACAATGATTTAATGTCTTCTGTTGATGAATGCTAACTATTTGAAGAAAATATGGGGAAAGTATGAGGTAGTTATCAATGTCAAATTAAGAAAGCAGATTTGAAGGTTTTTTGGATTTATAAATTTTCTGTATCCTTCCCCTAAAATCTATGTCATCCTTATGTTTATGTTTTAAGTTTTTGAACAGTCTTGGTGTATCAACTTTTACTAAATTCTCAATAGAAGTTTCATATATTTTATTCTAGTTCCTTACAAGAATATTGGCAGTTTGATTATCTTTTTTTGCAAGTTGTCGGCACTTTTGAAATAGATGCATTTGATAATTTTTGACATTAATCGTTAGTTCATTGCTATTTTGTTAATTTTCTCTCCTTAATCCTTTACAAAGATAAGCATTAAGCTGAAAGGGATTGATTTCATACACAAACCATTAATAGGGCTCAAATGTATCTTGATGTTTCAGTTAGTGTTTCATTCTTTTGCTAGTTTTCTCTACGAGAGCCTTTTAAATATTTTGATTTGATTTCTCTAGTCATCATGTTCTGTATGATCTAGAGACATATTGTACAAAAGTCATAGTTCTTGTGTAAAAGGTGACTTCTGTGTTTAAATAAATTTTTCTATGAAATGAATACTTAGATAAAATTATTATAAGTAATAAACAAATACATATTGATTGTATAATTGGATGCAACAATTTTCATCCTTCGATTTATAAAATATCTCCACTATACTCTTTTGAGAATTAAAATAAGGAGAAAAATATTGATGGATATTCATGGGAAGATGCATTCTATAGCTTATTAGAAAAAAGCTATTACAATGTTCCTCAATCATATGGTTGGGACTTATTAGGCCTATTGTTCATGGACAACGCTTGAAAGTCAGAGCTGGTAAAGTATTTTCTCTTGAAGAGTTGAAGGTAAAATGACTCTCTGTATCTCTTGCATGTAACTTGTGAGATGCAATTAATTATGTGAAGTAATAGGATCTATACCTGATGCTGCTATAAGATATAAGCTAATATTGCTATGATTTTGGGTTGATTTGTTAGGGAAATTTTATTTGACGCCTTGTTTTAGCTTTTGCTTGATTTCACTGTGTTAGACATCTTATTAGTAAATATTAGAGTTATGGCGGTTTTTTTATTTGATAAGAATAAATGAAGTTATTACAAAAAGGAGGGTAGACATTTATCGATTAGAAATTTAGAAGAGAGGTCAAGCTCTCTAATTCTTGAAAAGGAGAGATCAAGACTCTCAAATATATTCGGAGGAAACCATTTATAATCATAGAGCATTCTATCTCTATTATTGTTTTTGGGGTGTTTCTTGTAGCTACATAACTCCTAGATTGTTTATATCTCAACTAACTACATAACTGCCATATTACTTATACACACAAGTACTAACTACCTCATAACCTGTTAACTAACTATAACAACCATTACATGGATGGAGTGTGTCACTAGTGAATATAAATGATTATGGTAGTATTAATAACCTTGGGCAATGCTTGGTTTCATTAGATTTGTGCAATGAGACGTTCCTTATAACATCTTTATCCTTAGACATGGTTGACCGTTTTGATATTTTGCATTTGACATTGTTAAATGGATCCATTGTTTTCATGATATGTGATGAAACAACTATCCATTGAATGTATAGAAACAATCACTCATCTTTTTTTAATAATATTTTTAGAGTGAAAATCTCTCATAATTTATTTTAATCTTTTTAATTGTGTATACAAACAATTACTCGTATTTTTTTAATCATATATTTTAGAGTGAAAATCACTCATTTTATTACAAACTTTTCAATTATATATATTCATTCCATTTATTCTTTTGTTATACAACTACTATTCTTATAAACTAAGAAATTTACAAATATATATTGAAACTTTTTCTGATTAAATTGATACATTTATACACCATAAATATCACCTTTAAAATTTTTAAAAAGTTTACATTTAATAAATTTTTTACAAATTACACCTACGAAGAGCGTAAATTATATTTCAGTTACAATTATTATCACGTATATGAAAACTCTAGAAACTATTAGATAATATGGATCGGACTTTTATGGTAAGAAATTTGTCATAACTTTAGATTTAATAAGGCACTTGTGTAATGTAGAGTGTATTTTCTTATTTACTGTGACATGAGAAATATTTAGCTAGTGTGAAGATTACCTTTCATGTTCATTCATATTGTTTTCATTCATATTTAGCAAGTGTACTTTAGATTTAATATTGTTCTTAATAATTTGAGAGGATTTTAAGGGTTTTTTTTTAGTGTTTTAACCTGTGTTTGTTGTGTGATTATTCTTACATGTTTAACATAAATACACTTATGTATTGGACCATTTTATTATTGGAGGTTTCTCGTTTTAATTGTTCTGTAAAATAGTTCATAAATGACGTAATTTTAAAATGAATGCAACAACTAGAGGTGCAAGGCATTATAAAGTTAGAACATAAACTCATGATAGTGGTGCTTATGCATGAGTATGGCATCAACTTACAATCTAAAAGATGCGACCTCTTGAGTATTAGGTATGGAGCAGCCTCTAACCATTTGAGACAAGAGAGTGGTTTTGAGACAACAAATACATTTTCATAATCTTTAATGAAAATTAATGTACTAATTTTAGCTATTACATTTTGAGAGAGATCCTTTTAATAGCTTTTTTTATAAATATTTTTCATCGATCTAATGAGTAAAATGATTTTGTTAGAATATAGAGAGGGGGATGATTAAGAATTTGTTAGTACTGTTATTATTATTATTATTATTATTATTATTATTATTATTATTATTATTATTATTATTATTATTATTATTATTATTCCAATTAACCTTGCATGCTAGTGTTGCATCGTCAAATGTTATCGAATTAAAAGTTTTAAGCCAATTTGTTATAAAAAGAATTTCTTACGAAAATAATTAGGAGGATTTATTGTATGCCACCTTGCACTACTTTTAAAATTTACCTTATTTAAGTAGGATATGGCTTTATTATAAGTAATTTATAGTACTTGAATTTGTAGAAAATGATTATTTATCTGCAGAATGTTGATTAATTGCACTTTGCAAGTATGACTATACTAATTAATGGAGTAAAGACTACTATGATGTAGTTGAAAATAGTAATTCACTTGCATGCAGCTTGACTTCACTCACAAAGGCCTTAGCACATGGCACTTGTCCCAAACAAAAGATGAATCATATTCAACTCATTATTATTAATATTTTGATGCATATATTAGATAACATATCTCACAGTGGCAAAATTATATTGTTGCCACAATTATTCCAAGGATTACAATCGATAAAAGTAGTTCCAGTTTGGTCTAAGCAAAGTTTTATTTCTAAGAGATATGAATTTCCCTTTGCACGCAAACAAGAAAGTTGAGGTACTGCATGAATCGTTCCAATTATCGTACTGTTAATTAGGGATCTTGTATAAGTTATTTTTGGATGAGGGACAATGTTGGCTCTCGCAAAGATAGGTAATATTTCATGCTTATTTTTTATAGTCAATGTAAAGGATAAATATCCTTCCGGGTCATTCGCCATGGATGAGCATGTGCCATGATTTTCCCATTCATGATTCCAAAATCCATAATTATCTCCGTTTAAATTTGGCCATTCTGCTTCAAGTTGAGTCCGTAAACGTCCATCAATTCTTCCCTAAACACATAAAAATAAAATAAAATAATTTATTGAATATACATTAGTAATAAATAAATGGCAACACACAAATTAAAAATATGTGAACTCACTTTTGGAACCATTCGAACTTTGGAACAAAAAGTTGGTTGAGATCCGGTGTGATTGGAAGGCCATAACCCATGAACAGTGAATTTGATTGGTATATTGGGTTTGCATGGGGACTTTATAATTGGATCTGCACAATAGGTTGTTGGCCATTGTTGGACCAGCTTGTAATAGTCATAAGCACCATAGCTTGTGCTAACTAGTAGTAAAAAAAACATGAAACGCATTTTTTATATGTAAAGAGACTTAACAAATAATTAAAACAATTACAAAGAATGGTAAGGTGTAAATTTAAATGAAGTGAACTTCTATTTAAATAGGAAATGAAAAAAAAGCATGGTTGAACATATGGTATGTTTATCCCCTTCATACTTTCAAAAAGCATGGATGAACATATGTCATATTTATTCCATAAATATGTGATTGGTAGAGCTTGACCAAAATCTATCGGGGTGCCAAATTTTAATATTTTAATTAATAAATTAAATATAATTTTTTATTATGTATGAATTTTTAGTTGTAAGTATGCAATTTAAACACATACAAAATTGCAAACACAACCATAGAGAAGGAATTAGACTAAGAAGTTGCACAAATTAGAAGTGATAGAGCTATAGGTGCAACATATTAGTTTGATTTGTTTTTTTTAAGGAAAAAAGTTGAAACAAAATTTGAACCAAATTGAAAAATAACATTTTTATTTTGCTCAATTCAATCGAATTGACATTTTTAAAACACTAGATTTTTATAGCGTTAAAAAATACGTAAGTACAACACAATTTTTTAAGATAACACTAATTTTTTAATATTTTTATAGTTAAAACGGTGATTGTTGATAGTGATTATTTTTATTTAAATTCGCAATAAAAATAAAACTTTGAAATTGTAGTTTTTCACAATGATGGATACAATATAATTAATCTTTTCTAAGTTACGAGTGTTAAATTCTTAAAAATGAGATAAACTAGTGTCTTTTTTCAAAGAGCAAAAGAGTATTTTATACTAATAACTAACATATTTTTATGATTGATGTATTAGCAAAATTCTTTAAAAGAAGATATTTTTCATGATTTAAAAAAAATCAAAATATATTTTTATGATTTAACTCTCTTGTCCATTCTTATGGATAAAATATCAGATTGGTGTAGTTGCTTGCAATGTGAATGCATCAATTTTTTGACCTCATAACAAAGTTTGGGGTCGAGATTTATATATGTGATAATGGAGGGAATTTTATAACACCAAGTATTGTATTTTGTTTTTCCAAGTGCCCATCCCCTCAAGAAGCTAGAGGCTATTAATTGGTTGAGTGAATTGGGTTGGCAGAAAGTTTCAATAGAGTTCGATAATTAGGCAACTTTCCTTATCTCAATAAATATAGTGTTATTAAAGGCTATTTTAGGCTCTATTTCATATATAAAAAATATATGGATTTATAAATTCAAATTTTATTTATTTTGTTTTTTCGAAGTTTAAACAATTCATATTTAATTTATCTTTTTTAAAATCTTCTAAAAAATTTATTGGGAGATATATTTAATATTCTAAATATATCTAAAAAAATTATTTAAAAAATTAAAATATAAACATAAGTTGACCAAATGTATGTTTAAGTCATGATATTCATTTTCAAAGAAAAAAATAGTCTCACATGGAGATCTAGCATTCATATTTACATATAATTTATTGTGTCAATATACTATGATGATATTCTTATGCATGTACAAAAATTTTAAAAAATTATTGTGGGCCAAATTTTAATTCTTCGATTTGTTTTTTTGTGAAATACAAATTTATTAATAAATTGTGCATAAAATTCATTGTCATTTTCATGCATGCATCGCATTTAAAGTTAAAAAATAAAAAATAAAGAAATGATCTTCATACTGGCAAAAGTGCATAATTTTTAATTTCACATTGAACGAATTGATCATTTCACATAATACACTTAAAATTAGTCTAACACAAAGGTCTAAGTGACATTAGCATAAAGTTCACATTGCATATGTCATTAAACCATCATATAATTCTAACAATCCTAATAGTACATGAAAAGATCATTGTAAATAGCCAAAATTAAAAAAATTTAGCATTTAGCATGCCAAAATTCAAAATCATAAATGAAATCAAAATCAATTGAGAATCTTGAGAATATATAATGGTCAAATTTATTAACTTATCTGATTCACATAATTGAAAAAAATTTCAAGTAAAAAACTAATGTTATATTTCTTTGAACCATTCATTTAATGAACATACATGTCATGTGTTTTCTACTCTTTCATGACCCCGTTAATGTCCTCGTTTGTACACATTCCTTCATTATTCTTTCCTTTTCGATCTTGTTTCAATTTCTTCGAAAAAATTGGT
Source organism: Cicer cuneatum (assembly GCA_037974295.1). NCBI lineage: Eukaryota > Viridiplantae > Streptophyta > Magnoliopsida > Fabales > Fabaceae > Cicer > Cicer cuneatum. Next base: position 69,319,384 of record JBBPBO010000005.1, read on the forward strand.
CTCATAAATTGAATTTGAAAGGGACACCTAATTGATTTCCAATAATCAAATCTCACAAAGTAATACTTTGAAAGTTCCAAATAAGTGCAAGTCCTTTTAAAAAAATTGAATAAAGGAAAAGTCTGTTAGGATTGAAAACCTGTAGTGGCATCCAAAGCAAAAGTTACGACAAAAAAAACAAAATAAAAAAAGCAATTGAATAGATCTGTCAAGCTTTGTCATGAAATTAATTATTTTTTGAAAATAAACAATCATGATTTGAAATGAATCTTACGATTTGCCTTTCAACATCCAAACATAGAAACAAAAACCATATCCCTTGCTTCCCCCTTTTAAGCCAAAAAAGTGGGACTTTTTTTTTCTTTTCAAATATCCAAGACAAAAATCACTTCTATACTAGGAGTTTGTTTGATACCTCGACACCTTTGCATTACTTATGATATAAGAAAAAAAGAGACAGAGAACTAAAACGGTCTATCTGTCAAAGTCCATAGATAAAGGAGATTGAAAAAAAAATGAAATTAAGTGCAATACAAATTTTGGATTGATACCTCATGAGATAAGTCTTTGTTCTAAAAAATCATTGTCTTAATTGACCTTGGAATAATTAATTGAGCCTGATACATCATTTTTTTTCTTCATAACCCTCTTAGTCATTCACCACGTTACATGTCTAAAAGGTCCATTATGATAATTTACTGATTGTTCATTATTTGAATTTTTTAATTTTGGGACAAAATTATAAATCTCGTTTGCAATATGTTAAAATAATCCATAAGGACTTTCATGCTCAGGATTCTTTCAAAGAAATAGAACACTTTGACAAAATTGTGGAGATCATCAACGAGATCAAATTCTTTGTACATAAAGAGATGATAATTATCATACTTATCAATGAAGGAAATCTTTCAAATGATGGACCAAAATTGACACATTCAGTATTGAACCGAGATAATACTCCTACCCTTCATTCATATTCATATATTCTATAAAACAATTGCTCATTCATTCAGCGCATTCTCTCCACACTCATTAAAACTCCAGTAATACGAGATAAATCTTTCAACTTGATACTCTAAAGCTTCCCATTCGAACATTGTGCCTTCCAAAATTATAACTTGGGGCAATACTTTCACCATATTTTCTAATCATATACACAATATTTTTTATATTCCAAAATAAGAGCATTTTCTTTGTCATTCATTCAAGGATTGAGTATCTTTAAATTTGAAATTAAAGAAAAATCTTTATCTTTGATTCTCCATATATCATCTAATTTTTTTTTTCATTATCCACATACAGCATAAATGGGACACCTCCCCCATCTATCATTTTTGTATTCCTACATAACTAATTTTGATGTTGTTTTTCCAATCACTCATTTCATCTCAACATCCTCTCACTATCTTTCCATGATGGAGCATTTTTATGTTCTTTCTTGCTTAGCTCGTGGAGAATAGTTAGGTAATCCCAATTTCTTTAGACTACAACAACTATTTGTTAAAATCTAAATTAAAGCAATGTAATCCTTCATGGATTGAGGCAATTACCTTAGTTTTCAAAGCTCATGTCTTTCCATCTATCACCCAAAAATTCCATCATCCTTTTGAGGCACATCTTAACCAACTCTTTCAACCTTATTTTCACTTTCATGTCCGCTTAATTAAATAATGCTTCAAAGAAAGAGAATATAAGTTTATTGACATGATCTAACAATTCTTTAGAAAATATTCAATTAACATATTTGACCAAAAAGAGTTGAGTTTTTCTAAGGTGTCCTAGTCAAAAGAAAAAACTAAAGTGGTTAAAATTATTCGACGATTATAGTAAAAAAACTATAGTTGATCATATTTTTTCCAAGAGGTCATCAATTAATCATTGATGGAGACTACAATCATCAAGATACACTAATTTGCAACAGTTGAGTGAAAATAATGATAAACATAAACATGACAAACTTGAGTTTGAGTTCAAATCTTGTTATATATATTGAAGTTTTTCAAGGAAGTGATCAAGTCAAGAAATTCATTCTTACACAAAGAACACCTTTCTCACCAAACACGGCCATTGCATCCTCTTGTTATAAGAAAATGAACAATCATAAAAAACAAAAAACTAAAGATCGGGTGTGCATCTTGAGTTTTTGCATGAGTAGATACAATCATAGTGTAGATCCATGCATCTTGCGCTTATCATGTATGTATCATTCTAGCATCATATCCTGCATCTCACCTCATGCATTTAGGCATAACTTGACACAATTCATACACCTTGCATCATGCTCACATTTAAAGGTCTCACAATCTTCTAATTATATGGCATTCGCATGCTCGCACCAAGCCCAACGCTCAAATGACACGCAAATTATTGTCCAAATATCATTCAATCCCTAAAATTTCACACAAATCAACCAATAGACAATCTACTTAGTGATTGAAAAAAGATTTGATCGTAGAGTAACCTTCAATAATGATTGAATGTATAGAAACAATCACTCATATTTTTTTAATAATATTTTTAAATCTCTCATAATTTATTTTAATCTTTTTAATTGTGTATACAAACATTCACTCATATTTTTTTAATCATATATTTTAGAGTGAAAATCACTCATTTGATTACAAACTTTTCAATTATATATTCATTCAATTTATTCTTTTGTTATACAACTACTATTCTTATAAACTAAGAAATTTACAAATATATTTTGAAACTTTTTCAGATTAAATTGATACATTTATACACCATAAATATCACCTTTAAATTTTTAAAAAAATTTACATTTAATAAATTTTTTACAAATTAAACCTACAAAGAGTGTGAATTATATTTCAATTATAATTATTATCACGTATATGAAAACTCTAGAAACTATCAGATAATATGGATCGTACTTTTATGGTAAGAAATTTATCATAACTTTAAATTTAACAAGGCACTTGTGTAATGTAGGGTGTATTTTCTGATTTATTGTGACTTGAGAAATATCTAGCTAGTGTGAAGATTACCTTTCTTGTTCATTCATATTGTTTTCATTCAAGTGTTGATACAATTTTTTCAGGAAGTTGCTCTTAATAATTTGAGAGGATTTTAAGGGTTTTTTTTAGTGTTTTTACCGGCAACTGTTTGTTGTGTGATTATTCTTACATGTTTAATATAAATGCACTTGTGTATTGGACCATTTTATTACCGGAGGTTTCTCGTTTTAATTGTCCTGTAAAATAGTTCATAAATGACATAATTTTAAAATGAATGCAACAATTAGAGGTGCAAGCCATTATAAAGTTAGAACTAATTTTAGTTAATTGATAATATTTCAAATATTATAAGTTAATTTAAAAAAAACTAATATGTAATTGTTCAGAATGAAAATTTTGTTATTTAAATATAATATAATATATATTATATCATATCATGATAAGAGGTGTATCGAATACATGACAAAATAAAATGTTGGTTATCATGTGTGTATCAAACACATGATAATATAATGTTTATCCAATCATTATCCTATCTTTATCCAGCTTTATATCCTATTATATCTCTCTCCTATTATGCATGTTAAACGAACCCTTATGGTCGTTGGAAGCTCTAAAATAATTGTTGGAAAAGTTCTAATGGTCATGAAAAAGTGTTAATGTTATTAAAAATATTGTTGCTTTGGAGAAGGTCAAAACTAAACGTACAAACAAAGATATCCAGGGTACGTAATAGTACTTATTATATTGTTAACTCCCATTTTGTTGATTATATTCTCGACATTAATCTAGGAGACATCACTGTTATTCAAAAAATTTCATCCACTAATTAGAAAAAATATGATAAAAATTGTGAAAAAACTTCTGACTCGAACTCAGTTGATTTTGGGGAATTTGAAACCGTTCAAGAGACACTTTAAGAATCTAAAAATATAATTCAAGAGCTATTTGATTCTAGCTTATTAATTTAATTCTGCTAACACAATTATCTATAAGAAGATCATCAATATCCAAATATGCGTATTGTTGGTTCTTGGAGTGATGTTGTGTTTGAAGAACAATGTTCAAAACCATCAAATCTCTTTGATTTAGAATTCAACTCAAAGGCTATGGTGTTGAGTATGACTTATTCAAATGTTATTGTTACTGACGATAATTTACATCCAATGATTATTCATGACCTAAATATTTTGCAAGACTTTTAAAAAAATAGAGATGATAACGAAACAAATCGTATAGATGATTGGAAGCTAGCAAAGATTAGTTTGCATAATTGCTTTACTTCCAAAGAAGAGTCTTTTACAAAGGTAATTTTTAAGGCAAATAAAAAATATGTAGAAAGATGCTAACGTATATAACTTCCGCTCAAGGGTAACAAAACCTACATGATTAGGGGAATATTTTGACAATTTTTTCTTTTCTGGATTAGGTTTATGTCTTGCAATTGTTTTCTTTTTAATAAATTTTTAACTTACAAAAAAATTCTGTATTTAATAAAATGTAGTGGATATCCCATTAGCTAGTAATATTAATAAGAGAATATATAGAGAAAAATAATAATAATAATAACTGTTTCTAAAAATTTGTAATAAGGTGCATATTTATACTTGGAAAAAATTTAAATTTGAAAACATTGTCCATAAATATAATCATTTAAAATTTCTAGATACAGTTTAAATATTACTTTGTAAATATGTTCTTTTGATTGATAATAACTTTCACATACCAAAAAAAATTATTATTCAATAGTAACACTTATTTTTGTTTGTGAGACAGCCTAGTGACTTACTCTCATATATTTAAATATGGAGAAGTGGAAAATTTTGAGTTTGAACTCAAATATATGCATATCAACGTGGTTGTTGATAGCAACATAATTATACTTATAAGGTGAAATAATACTTATATTTTAAAACAGATGAACTAATTTATACTACCTTCGTCTTTTCATAAGTATCTATTGATTTTTCACATATATTAAAAAATACATGTCGCAAATTAAATACGGTCATTTTATATGTAGATGTTCATAAAATAAATCTTTGTATTTGAATATTTCTAACTTGATATTTCATATTTCATGATAAATTAATGATATTAATAAGTGGTATGTTTGAGAAAAAAATAATAAATGCACCTTATAAATTTAATGAATGATAATGTTTAGGATAATTTTTTTTCTATAAAATTGCCTATAATTAGGGACAAAGGTAATATGTAATATTTATTAAAGAAGGTAAAAGTATTTTTGATGAGTTCTACATGGGGTTTCATATCCAAGTGATCTAAAATAAAATTGTAAATCGAAACAAAAAAATTAAAACTGCACTACATTAAATATTATTGGATTCCTTTTTTAAAACTGAACCAAACCACGTACATAAATCTTAAAAATTATTTATTTTGTTTTAGTATGATATATTCCATTCATATATCATTCTTGGTTTTTGTTATTTTGTTAATAATACTGATTAGTTTAATTTATTTTTTCTTTTTCATTTATTTTAAACATAATCTATCTGTTATTTTGTAATGTTACATTATAATATATTATATGTTATATTTTGCATCAAACCCTTTATTTTATTATATTTGTATATTAATTTTGCCAATGAAACGGTTCTCTATACATGAAACTATGATCAACAACCATGCTAACAATCATCCACAATGAGAGACTATATTTAAACATTTCACGATACAAATAATATTAGTAAACACACATAGATTAAAAGTATTCATTTAAGTCCTCTTGATTTCTTTATCTTCCAAATCTCCTTTTACTATTTTTTCACCAATCAATCGATTACGTGGTACGCTATTCTCTCTCTCTCTCTCTTCCTAATTTCTATTGTGTTTACACTCTTTCCGTGTTTCATTATCAAAATACATCAACCAAATTGTTGAAACAGTTTATTGAAAGATCTCCTAAATATGGAATTTAGTTTTTGCCTCTCAAAAAGATATATTTATTTGCAAGTTAATTTCTCTTTTTAATCACTATTACAATTTATGTCATTATCAACTGCTTTTTATTACTTGATTTAATATTTTCTCTTGTGATATTTCCTACAGGTTTAACTATTGTTTGAATCATTGCAAGCAAAACTTGGTTGTTTTATTTGGAGATGGAGAAATCTGTTGCTGCCACAAATGTAAACTTTAGCAACCATATACCCGACGATCTTGTCCTCTCTATCCTGTCTAAATTTCCTATCAAATCTTTGAAACGATTTGGATGTGTATGCAAATCTTGGACTCTCTTGTTTGAAAACCCTCATTTCCTGATAATGTATCGCAACTATTTCCTTTCTAATAACCATTCGTATTACGATGGTACTTCTATCCTCCTAAGTCAAAGTCTAATTCATTTAACGAGGGAAGCATATGAACCAATCCACTCTACATTGTATCTACTTTCAGGTGACAAGTTTGAGAATATGGTCAAATTAGATTGGCCACCTCCATTCCACGAGGATGACAATATTGTTCATATTTTGAGTTCTGTGGATGTTAATGGGACTCTTTGTCTCATACAAGATATGGGCCGGTACAAAAAATGTGTATTTTGGAACCCTGTTACAGATGAATTCAAGGTCATTCCACGTAGCCCTTTTGAATCTGTACCTTATCATGACACTTTATTGGAATCTACTGGTTTTGGTTATGACTATGTAAGAGATGACTATAAAGTGATTCGACAATTACATTTCTTTGTTGATTGCTACGAAGATGTGCCACAGGATGAACCTATACGTTTTGGTCCAATGTGGGAGATATATAGTCTAAGAAGTAATTCTTGGAGGAAACTTGATGTTGACATCTCTTTATGTAGTTCGTCTGGAAGAGTGTACACGGATGGAGTTTGTCATTGGTGGAGTATAAATGATTACGGTACTCTTAGTCATGTTGGGCCATGTTTGTTTTCATTTTACTTGTGCAATGAGGTGTTCGTTACAACACCTTTACCCTCAGACATGATTGATCGTTTTGATATTTTGGAGTTGGTGTTGTTAAATGGATTCATTGCTTTCATAATATATGACGAGACAACTACTTTTCACATAAGAATATTGGGTGAACTTGGTGTGAAGGAATCGTGGACTAATATCTTCATTTTCAAGCCCTTACCTTGCGTTGAACATCCTATTGGAGTAGGAAAAAATGGAAATATATTCTTCAGAAAAAATAATGATGAACTAGTGTGGTATGATATGAGTACTCAAACAATTGGGGAGCTTGGTGTTAAAGGAAGCCAACATTATTGTTCTATTGTAGTTTATAAGGAAAACCTTCTCCCAATTGTAGGTTTATGACTTTGGTCAGTAGGAAATTATAATGAAAAAATTATTGAAGTCATATCCAAATTGGTTTGCCACGTTTATGGCAAATCTAGAAACTATTTAATAATATGGATTTTCACTTTATCAATTTTATTTTGGAGTTTACTTTTTCTATTTACAGACTCATCTAGTTTTCGTTTTAATTGTAAGAGCGATATTTTGCCTTTGCTTAATGGACTCTAATTTAATGTGGAAATACATCTTTTTTGTTAATTATACTTTTGTTAACTTCTAAACTATATTTTAGCTACAATGCTTAGTATTTTAGGTTACAATTTTTCTTTATCCTTCCCGTAAGATCCATATCATCTTTTTGTTTAAAGTTTAAATATATAGTCAAATAAAGGTGAAATAGTCTCAATGTATCAACCTTTACTATACTTTTATCAGGGAACATGTCTACAAAATCAAGTAGTTGGTTGAAAGGGATTGGATTTGATACATAAGCCTTTAATATTTTGATTTAATTTGTCTATAATAATAGAGCATATTTTTTTTTGCTTTATCTAGACTTTCTGTTTTGTCATAAGTTGAAACTGAAGAGAAGATAACATGTATACCGTCAAGTTTACTCTTCTCTTGTTTGAGTATGCAGTAATGTGACGCTGTATCACAATGATTTAATGTCTTCTGTTGATGAATGCTAACTATTTGAAGAAAATATGGGGAAAATACGATAGTTATCAACGTCAAATAAAGAAAGCAGATTTGAAGGTTATTTAGATTTATAAATTTTCTGTATATTTCCCTTAAAATCTATGTCATCCTTATGTTTAAGTTTTAAGTTTTTGAACAGTCTTGGTGTATCAACTTTTACTAAACTCTCAATAGAAGTTTCATATATTATATTCTAGTTCCTTACAAGAATATTGGCAGTTTGATTTTTTTTTTCCTGCAAGTTGTCGGCACTTTTGAAATAGATGCATTTGATAATTTTTGACATTAATCGTTAGTTCATTGCTATTTTGTTAATTTTCTCACCTTAATCCTTTACAAAGATAAGCATTAAGCTGAAAGGGATTGATTTCATACACAAACCATTAATAGGGCTCAAATGTATCTTGATGTTTCAGTTAGTGTTTCATTCTTTTGCTAGTTTTCTCTACGAGAGCCTTTTAAATATTTTGATTTGATTTCTCTAGTCATCATGTTCTGTATGATCTAGAGACATATTGTACAAAAGTCATAGTTCTTGGGTAAAAGGTGACTTCTGTGTTTAAATAAATTTTTCTATGAAATGAATACTTAGATAAAATTATTATAAGTAATAAACAAATACATATTGATTGTTTAATTGGATGCAACCATTTTCATCCTTCGATTTATAAAATATCTCCACTATACTCTTTTGAGAATTAAAATAAGAAGAAAAATATTGATGCATATTCATGGGAAGATGTATTCTATAGCTTATTAGAAAAAAGCTATTACAATGTTCCTCAATCATATGGTTGGGACTTATTAGGCCTATTGTTCATGGACAACGCTTGAAAGTCAGAGCTGGTAAAGGACATTCTTGGTTCCCATGCAATGTATGTCCTCATATTTGTTGGAACCAAGTTGGTTCTTTCAATTAAAGTTTGGATGTTAACAAAAATATTTTATGAAAATCATAGGTTGACTTAGAAGAAGAATGAAAAAATCAGATGATATTAAAAATCAGAGGATGTGAAAAATCAGAGGATAACGTCACCAGAGGATGACATCAGCAGAAGATACATCCAGAAGATACAAATCATCCGCAAAAGATGTCATTAGAGGATGATGTCACTAGAAGATAAAAATGCCACTAGAAGATACGACCAGAAGATATCACCAGAGGATACATCTAGAGGATGCATCCAGAGGATACCTCCATAGGATACCAGACGATATCACTAGAGGATCCCATCAGAAGCAAGAATCAGAGGATGTATTCAAAGGTAAACATTAGAGGATATCATCAATAAGAGGACATCATCAGAGGGAAGAAACAATGACATTATCAGAGGATATTATTCATTGCCCAGATCAGAAGGAAGCATAGTCCAGAAGGACACTTGATTCAGACCAGAAGGAAACATTGTCCAGAAGAAGACTTGGTAAGACCATAAGGTAATCTTGTATAGAACGAGACTTGGTCAATGTAGAAGGAAATAGAGTTCAGAAGATAGCTCAGTCCAGAACAGAAGACATGTTCCAGACCAGAAGATAGCATGGTCCAGAACAGATCACATGGTTCAGATTAGAAGATCACAGGTCCGGATTAGAAGGTTACACTGTCTAGATCAGGAATCAGAATGGTACACATCAGATCACATGGTCCAGACTTGGTCCAGATCAGCAGATCATATGGTCTAGATTTAAATCATGATGCAGATCAGTGAAGACTTAATTAAAATTCGAAGAAGATTTGATTGATTTTTGATAGAAATCTGATCAAAGTATAAAGAAGATTTGATTCAAAAATCTTTGAAGACTTGAGGGAAATTCGAATGAAATCTAAAGCAAGAAGATACGGTTCAAAATTAAAGTAAAACAGGATTGGTCAACGGAATTTTCAAAGGAAATCTGAGCAAGATTTATCTAGAAAATAAGCTTGGACAAAGCCTTAATTTAAGCTATAAAAGGAGGCTTCAGGCCGCAACGTTAGGCATTGAAAAACACAAGAACTCAAGCTTACAATTCAAAGTCATTTGAGAGTTCAAAAGAGAGAAATACTTGTGCAAAAAAGAAATATTCTCTAAGTGTTTTCAGACAATGAGAGTCAATGTTATAATCAGCTTTCCAGAAGCAACTAATCAAGAGAAGCATCGTTATAACCAGCTTTCCAAAAGCAACTAAAGAGTGTGAAAGTCATTGCAACAATCAGCTTTCCAGAAGCAACATTGCAGAGTTCCAAACCCTTGTAATCTAACCCGATAATGGTGTAGATTCCTTCTTCAATCTGGGGTTGTCAGATTGGTAGGAGAAGATTTGACTTGTAGGGTCAAGGTGTTGTTATCGTTCCTCAAAAGTCTGGGGTTGTCAAGCTATTTGAGAAGACTTGTCTTGTAGGGTCAAGGTGTTGTTATTCCTCAAAAGTCTGGGGTTGTTAGGCTGTTTGAGAAGACTGGCTTGGAGGGTCAGCTGCTGTAATTCAAAGTTCTTTGAATTAGTGGATTAAAGCCTTCGGAGTGAAGGGACTGGATGTAGCAAAGTTAATGGTGAACCAGTATAAATCTGTGTTTTTATGTTGTTATTATCCGCTGATGAGTCTGATTAATTATTCATCAAATAACTCACATCAACATTCAACAAAACAACAAAATAATTCAACTTTGGCAAACACAACTCAACCCCCCTTCTCGTGTTTGCACCTTCAATTGGCATCAGAGCTCGACCTCAAGACTGAGCACTTTACAGTGTTTGAGAAAAAGATCCAAGGGATCAAGATGTCTGAATTCAATGAAGAAGCTACTGGAGGAAACATCAACAGACCACATCTATTTGATGGGGAACGGTTCAAGTACTAGAAGGACAGGCTGAGGAGCTTTTTTATTTCACAAGATCCTGAACTTTGGGACTTGGTGGAAGATGGCTATACTACTCCAGAAGATGCTGATGGTGTTGAAATTCCTAGAAAAGATATGGATGCTGACCACAAGAAGATGTTCAAGATGCATCACAAATCCAGAACATTCATGATCAATGCAATCATATTCAAGGAGTTCGACAAGTGCACTAACAAAGAAACAACAAAGAGCATTTATGATAGTCTGGCTTTGACTTACGAAGGCAGCAAGCAAGTTCAAGAAGCAAAGGCCAACATTCTAGTCAAGAAGTACGAGCTGTTCAAGATGGAAGAAGATGAAGACATTGAGCCAATGTTTTCCAGATTCCAAACTCTGGTTTCGGGATTAAGGGCTCTTAAGAAGAGCTACACCACTGCTGACCACGTGACGAAAATCCTTAGAAGTCTGCCAACCAAGTGGAGACCAAAGATCACAACCATACAAGAAGCAAAAGACCTGAACACTCTGAAGCTGGAAGAACTAATCAGCTCCCTTAAGTCACATGAAATCAAGCTGGAAGAAGATGAACCTAAGAGGAAGAACAAAACCCTAGTTTTAAAATCCAAACAGAAGAAAGCTTTAAAAGTAGAATCAGAAAACAATGACTCTGATGACCAGAATCAGAAACCAGAAGAAGAAGAAATTGGCTTCATAACCAGGAAGGTTCTAAAGATATGGCAGAACATAAAGAAGAAGTTTCCCCAGAGGTATTCCAAGCAGCCCAACAGAGGAAAGGACAAACATGACAAGAAGAGCATCATCTGCTATGGATGCAATGAACTTGGGCACATCAAATCAGAATGCACAAACCTGGAGAAAGCAAAACACCAGCAGAAAAACTCTAGATCCAAGAAGAAAAATCTGATGGCAACATGAGATGATTCTGATGAATCTTCAGATGATGAAGAAGCATAATTAGCCATGATCGCACACATTCATTCTGCCTCTGGATCCAACTTTGGAAGTAAATCAGAACAAGCAAAATTGGCTTTGAAGGCACACATTCATTCTGCCTCTGGATCCAACTATCGAAGGGAATCAAAAGAAGTAGAATTGGCTCTGCTAGCTCATATTCATTATGCCTCTGGATACGACACTGATGCTGACTCTGTAAGAGAATTAGAAGATAAAGAAGAAGAACTGGCTTTGATGGCTTACACCAGCTCTGCCTCTAGATCCAACCTAGACTCTGATTCTGGAAGTGAATTAGAAACAGAACTGGCTCTGATGGCTCACACAAGCTCTGCCTCTGGATTCGATACAGACTTTGATCCTGAAAGTGAATCATCAAAAGATGAAAAAGAGGTATTTTTAGAACTTTCCCAATCTGATTTAATCATTGCAATGAATGATATTTTAAATGTCAATAATAAACTGTCTTTAAAACTGAAAAATATTTAGGAAAGAGAATACAATTCTAACCAAAGAATGAAATGTTTTAAAGAATCAAAATGCAGAAAGTAAAACAGAAAATACAGATCTTAAAACTAAAAATTGATGGGCTTAAATATGAAAATCTAACTCTAAAAAGTAATATGTGTTCAACTTCAAATAATGTATGTAATTCTGATATGAATGAACAAATGGTAAAAGAGGCTTAGGATTTGATGAATCTGTAAAGAAGCAAATACGCTTCTATGATCTTTGGGGTTAGTAACAATGGTAAAAGAGGCTTAGTATTTGATGAATCTGTAATTGCAACTAAACCTATTCCCTCTAATGTTTTGTGTGTTGTTTGTGCTAAGAAAGGTCACTCAAAATTGTCTTGTTCTGTGATTCAATCAAGGAAAGACAAGAAACCTTTCAAGACTAACAAACCTGGACCCAACTAGATTTGGGTACCAAAAGATAAAATTGTTTATGTTGCAGATGTTCTGAGCAACCAAAGTGAAACACCAGTCATGGTGCCTGGTCAATGGATGCTGGCAATATATGAAGGGAAAAAGGTCGATGTTCTAGCACTTACCATACAGAAGCAAAATGACTCTAGTGGAAGAAGAACTGGCAAATACAATGCTTATCAGAACCAAAACTATATGAAGAACAGGAAATATCAAAACAGACAGAGGAAGCACACATATCAACAAAATTGGAACTACTAGAAGAAACAGAATTATCATCAGTTCCAGAATTATCAGAGGAACCTGATATATCAGTAGAAAGAGAATAATCAAAATCAGGAGAGTTCTTCAAATACTCCAGTAAATTTCATCAAGACTACAAACCTGGAAGGGAATTCAAAGCCTTTCATCTAAACCATCTTATCACAGAACATACAGATTCAGAATCTGAAAATAAAAAATAAGAGGATTTTCAGAGTAAAACTGAACTTGTTGACATAAAGGTTACATCTTGCTGTAAATACTATTATTGTTTGATATTTATGTTTACTGTGATAATAAGAAGCTTGATCTTAAAAATCAAAGCTAGATAAGTATTCTGTAGGTTTTCAAACTGTCAAAGGAACCAAGTGATCCACGTGATGTGAACACTTCAACAGAAACAATATTTAAGTGGTTTCAAAAACAAGCAGAAACCACCAGAAGCAGAATTAATGGTTTGGCTGTATTGAGTTCATTTTTAAATTATTTGATTTGTATTATGTTATATGACAAACAGCTTGACCTAAAAAGTCAACGCATGATGAAGCTGATGCAGGTTAACCAGAACCAGTGGAAACTGATGCTGGTTTACCAAAACCAAAGGAAACCGATGCAGGTTTACCAGAACCAGAGGAAGCTAATGCAGGTTTACTAGAATCAGAAGCTAATGCAGATCTACCAGAACCAGAAGCTGATTTACTAGAACCAGAAGCTGATGTAGGTTTACTAGAACCAGAAGCTGATGCAGATCTACTAGAACCAGAGCTGATTTACTAGAACTAGAGGCTGATGCATGTTTACTAGAACTAGAAGCTGATGCAGATTTACATGAACCAGAAGCTGATACGGATCTACCAAAACCAGAAGCTGATTTTCCAGAACCAAAAGCTGATTTAGCAGAACCAGAAGCTGATACAAGCAAAAGAACTTGAAAAAGCAGAAGCTACAAGCAAGAATACGACAAATCTTCAGAGGATAAATCTAAAGATGAGTCAGACGAAGAATATAGATGGAGTCTACCAATGCAAGAAGAGCTAAATGAATGATATTTTGGATCTAGTTCCAAGACTAGAAAAGAACAATATTGGAACCAAGTGAGTTTTCATAAACAAGCTGAATGAAAAAGGAGAAGTTGTCAGAAACAAGGCACGATGTGTTGCACAAGGATACAGTCAGCAAGAAGGTATTGACTACACTGAAACATTTTCTCCAGTGGCCAAGTTAGAAGCTATTCGTATCCTACTTTCCTTTGAAGTACTTTCAAATATTTATTCCATGAAGAAATTAGCTGCAATTCACTTTATTCCAAAGGAAGCCTTCCTAACACATTTTACCTGATTTTGTAATATCTAAATGCATAAGTTTTCTACCTAGTAGGAATTGAGAATGGGTAATGTCCTTATAATAAGATTTTGACATAATACAACATTTGCAGGGTCATCTTTCTGACTTGTAAAATCTATCCTAACCAGATCAGTCGAAAAAAATTAATATCCTGTTAGAGGAATTAAAAATCAAACAAAGAAGAAGTCATCCCTAATTAAGAATCAAAACAATAATAAGCAGTTTATAAGATAAGAGGTGATACTTAGGGTCCTAATCTAAATATCAAAAATCAAGTATCTATGTAAATACATTTTCAGGAAAAGTATACTTAGTTTTTGTTATTGTTATTAAATTCATTTTCAGGAAAATAATGAGAAACATATATTTTTCGTTCAAAACTAAAAAGGATACAAGTATGTTATTAAAAGCAAGAAATCAATATGTATATGCTTTATCCAGAACATCAAAATTACCAAGTGGAGCCATAAGAACCAGTGGGAGGAACCCGCACTTAAAAGTGTGGTTGAAAGGGCCATGACCAACATTCTGCAGTAATCCTAGACACAGATGATTAATGATAAAGTAGTGGAATTAGAACAGTTAAAATATATAGCTAATTTGTTAGAAGATGGCAATTACCAGCAAGTTTCATTGCAAATACATCAAATTGTTCAATACCGAGCTCTGGGCCTGAAAGGATGGCATGGCCATATGACTGCTTTGCTATATAATCTTACAACTGATATTAGTTAGATAAGACCATTTAAAAGTATGTACCTGATATTTCTCCATAATATCTATAGCTTTGCCAACCATCCATTAAACACCAAGTGAATGCTCAAAACAAGAGTTAACAGCCCCAGGGTAAACCATATGACTTAGGCTTGAACATAAGGGAGAAAGTTAAGTTTATTTAAAAAAGGGTTTGATTATATCATTTCAAAAACTGAACCAATATCTCTACTTATATTCATTTACCATGCATTTTATATCTTATCTTAGTTGCATCATTTGGAATCAACTATGGACAAGTAGCTAACAATTTTCCACCACCAAACAAAGTCTTTGAACTCCTCAACACCTTAAAGATAACAAAATCAAGAATCTACATCACGAATCCACAGATTCTTCAATATTTTTCGAACTCAAACATCGAAATCATCGTAATGATAGAAAAGCAAATACTAAACCAAATAAATGATCCACAACAAGCTTTTCAATGGGTAAGTAGCCATATAAAACCATATCTTCCATAAACAAAGATCAAAAGAATTTCAAGTAGGAATTCCAGAAAATATTTGAAATTATAATTGCAGATTGAAAGTCCATAGAAAAATCTTACAAAAAAATCTGCAAAATCCATAGAAATTCATAGCAAAATAAGCAAAATCAAACTGCTAAAATTGATATAAAAAAACAAGAATTTTTAGAAAATTACCATAGAAAGGAACAAGAAAGAAATCTGATTTCTTACACTTCTCGACGGCAACACTTCTCGACAGGTGGAAGGGGAAGACAACAAAACATGTCGTTGGAAGCAGAAAAACATAACCTCGTCTGCAGCGCGGAAGTAGAAAAATGTACTCCTCACCAACGCTGAAGAATTCGCACATGAGGGGGGGAGTGAAAAATGTACTTGAAGCAGCGTCCACTAGTTATATCATACAAAATATTACAACATTTTACTTTTAATGAAGAACATATCACAACTAAAATATACTATGGTAATAAGTTCAAAATATACATATATCAGTCATAAGAAAAGCAAGGAAAGGGTATAACACTTACAATCATGATACAACCATAAGGGTGTTTATCCCCAACATGATGACATTCATCCATTATTAAAACCTTTATCATATTCAATTTGATAAAGCTATGCCTCAAGAAAAAGAGTAATATTGTAGGAGTCATGACAAGCACTACATATCAATCCTCAATCACCTTATTGACAAATATATGACGAATCAAAGAGAACCGACTTCAGCCGCATAACACCAAACACCTAACACTCAGTCTTTCACCTAACCAAACTCCGATTCTCAAAACGATGTCAGTTATGAAAACCCTGTTCAATGGTTACTCCGTCAAGTTCAGCCCATTCTACGAAAACTGCATATCCGTCACCACTGCCGAAAAACTTCGACATCCTCCATAACGGTCGTCTCCACATCCTCGAACTCTCCTCAAATCCTACTCTCCCAACCTCTGAAATCGCCACATACGACACTGTTGACGAAATCTACGACGTCACCTAGTCTGAATCTCACGATTCCACCGTAGTCGCTGACGTGGCCGACGGCTCCATTAAACTCAACGACCTCGTTCTTGCACCCACTTCAAACCATATCCGGTCTTTTCATGAACACACTCGCGAAGTTCACTCCACCGGTTACAACCCCGTTCGACGTGACTCTTTCCTCTTCGCTTCATGCAATGACACTGTCAAATTATGATAGCTTGGGGTCCTACCATAGGGCTAAAACAATGGTAGAAGGAGAAGAGATTTTGATGATGTTATGGTTTGAAAAGAAATGAAAAACAAATGTAACATTTGATTTGGGTAAAAATAAAAAGCAAAGAGATTTTGATTTGGGGGAAATCAGAAATCAAATGAAAAAGAAATGAGGAGGTTCGTGTGCTCAAATTTGGGCGTAATCAATTGTTCTCTCAAGTCTTTTAGCTACAGTTTTTTAGGTAAATGATACCTCTACCAACGACATCAACTGCGGTAGCTAAAAGTGACCGTAGCTATATGCTAATTTTTTTGTATTGGATTATGGTAGTATTAATAATGTTGGTAATTTTTTTGTAGTGGATTATTTCGATGCTTTCACACACGAATACGATTCCAGGGGCAAATAGCCTTTGTCTTCTGACTATTTGTCCTTCAATCGATCATAAATCAGAAAAACTATTAGTGGATAATATAGCCACTTTTCACACGATCATTTTTGTGACACCTTAAACCCAAAATTTATATTAATTTTTGTTCTTTCTAAAATTTAATTTTTAAAATAATAAAATTCAAAAAAATAAATAAATAAACTTTCAACATTTTCTTTAAGGCAAAGAGTATCAAGTAATCTTGAACATGTCACATTAATCTAAAATTTCCATCAAACTTAACAATTCGAAATCATAATAGTAGTCAACAAAATCCTTTTTGAAGCACACATACATAGGTTTACTGATAATTGTAAATGTAGTCCCAACCCGATGTCACTATCAGCAGAAATTCCCAATTTAAAAGGCATTTAAATACGAAGTTAACAAAAAGGAAGATAATAAAAGTCTTCAAGATAAGATGGCTTCCTACATTGTGAGAGTATTAGTATTCACCTGCAGCTAGCAGCTCGTCTGCGTCTATCGCAAACGCCAAACACAAACAACAAGGGGTGAGTTTCAAAATTATGTAATAGTATAAGATAAACGAGGAGAACACGCAAGTATTCAAATTAACATAAACATTAGAAATACTCAAGAGCAAAATATCAAAGGTTAATCTAATTCAATCACAATAAAACCATCACAAGGATGAAATGTTATGCATGTCCTATACTCTCTACTTCTTCATCATTTGGTACCATTCTACTCTGAAGTACTTGGTTAGGAGGCCTGATACTATGCCATTACAAGAGTGGACGGACAATTCATTAATGGTCAAGTCCTCATAGATCCCCTCAACTCAACCCGAGACACATATACGCGACAGTCGGGGTACTTTGGTTTTGCCCGGTAGCTCCCGACCTTAGGGTATAACCCACTAATCCACTTAGGAATTCCCAACTAGATGTACCCCCAAGGTCTATCAGTCTTAGCTTAAGGTTCGACTGTAGCCCTCCACGATCAGGCTTATTCAGATGTACTTCCCCAAATCACTAGGTTTGTCAAACCCTCCTTATATGATGACAAAATAATCCTCACTCCAAAACTACAACATCTATCTCATACTTACTCGATTATCACAACTTAATAATTTTTAGTTGGACTTCACAATATTCATCATTATATATACCAGTCAATCACAATAAAATCCCAATATTTGGTTTACACTACTCACAATACACAATCTGATCTCATCAATCACATAATAAGAAATCAAACAGGTGGCACATTCAAGTAATATTATACTTTCAATCAAGTAACAAGAACACTAAAGTACATATCATTCATACAATATACAATCAACATAAGGTTTCATAAAACCAGACAACATGCAATCTTGATATAAATAAATTCACAGCAATTTTATAGGTTGCTAAAATATATTTTAGTCATCATTATTTTCATTCATATATTATTAATTAATTACTATCACTCAATAGGGATCGACCATACGTAGTAAGCCCCGGATGAATATCTGGGAATTTCAGTATTCTTGTTCATCTCATGTTATTTTATACTCATAATATCGAACCTCATCTCACCCCTTACCTCAATTGAAGATTTTGCCCAAGGAATCCGATCTGCTAACTTGTCGCGTCTACGTCGACCCTCGTCTTTAATAGTTCGCGAAAAAATAAATAAATCAATGCAACGACCAAATATAGATTAATTACTTGTTCCAATAGATAAATAAATTATTTATTCATAATACATAAATAAATTATCTGGTATTTGTAATATAACCCAAAAATATATTTAATATCATCGAAACATACGTATTAGTATACTAACCTAAAACAATTTCTAATTTTAATTAAAATAAGAGAGGATCACATATTTAAATAATTATGGCGTATATCTGTAGTTTGGGTGTTAAAAATAGGTAAGCAATATGTCATATGTAACGAAACTAATAGTACTTATATTTTATTTAAATTGATGAATACTATAGACAACATTTAATTATAACTAAAATAAATAAAGTATTTTAGACGTAAAATGATTGTAGGGTATTTGCTCAACATTAACGTACTTTGGTCATATCAGGTCTATTATTACAAATAAAAAAAAACTAAATAAAAGAACACATGTCCAATACTCTTTACAGGTTATAGGAAAAACAATATTTACAAGATAAATCTAAGAGAGGATCACATATTTAAATAATTATGGCGTATATCTGTAGTTTGGGTGTTAAAAATAGGTAAGCAATATGTCATATGTACCGAAACTAATAGTACTTATATTTTATTTAAATTGATGAATACTATAGACAACATTTAATTATAACTAAAATAAATGAAGTATTTTAGACGTAAAATGATTGTAGGGTATCTGCTCAACATTAACGTACTTTGGTCATATCAGGTCTATTATTACAAATAAAATAAAAACAAAATAAAGAACACATGTCCAATACTCTTCACAGGTTATAGGAAAAACAATATTTACAAGATAAATCTGTTTAGTCTAGAGAAACAACGGGTTAAGTGTCTAGTATCAGTAAATGAAAAGAAATGAATTTGGCATAAAAGATTAGGTCATGCTAACCTTAGATTAGTTTCAAAACTAAATAAACTTCAACTGGTGAGAGGTTTACCTAAGCTAAGCTACAAAACTGAAATTATGTGTGAGGCTTGTCAAAAGGGAAAACAAACAAAAAGTTATTTCAATTCTAAAAACTCAATATCTACCTCAAAGCCCCTTGAGCTATTACACATAGATTTATTTGAACCAGTAAAAACAACATCTCTAAGTGGAAAGAAATATGGGTTTGTTATTGTAGATGATTATACTAGGTGGACATGGGTAAAATTTTTAAGAAGTAAGAATGAATTCCACAAAGTGTTTATCATTTTTTGCAAACAAATAATGAATGAAAAGGGTTTTAAAATTATAACAATTAGAAGTGATCATGGAGGAGAATTTGAGAACAAATTATTTGAAAGTTTTTGTAATGAGAATGGTATCTCTCATAACTTTTCTTCTCCTAGAACACCTCAATAAAACGGAGTTGTAGAAAGAAAAAATAGAACACTCCAAGAGATGGCCAGAACAATGCTAAATGATATGAATGTTGCAAAACACTTTTGGGCAGAAGCAATTAATATTGCATGTTATATTCAAAATAGAATCTATATTAGATCCATATTGAATAAAACACCATATGAACTGTGGAAAGGTAAAAAGCCTAACATCTCTTATTTTAAACAATTTGGTTGTACTTGTTATATGTTGAACACTAAAGATAATCTTGAAAAATTTGATTCTCGATCTCAAAAGTGTACCTTCATTGGTTACTATGAAAGATCCAAGGCCTATAGAGTGTTTAACAGGGAAACTAATATGGTGGAGGAATCCATACATGTTAAATTTGATGACAAATAGCTTGACCTTGAAAAGTCAAAGCAAGATGATGATAGTGCAGGTTTACTAGAACCAAAAGAAGCTGATGCAGACAAACCAAGAGAGCTTGAAAAGATGGAAAATGAAAGCAAAACAGAAGAACCTGGCAAATCTTCAAAGGATGATGCTGAACATAAGTCAGAAGAAAGATATGAATGGAAGTACAAATCCTCACATCCCAAAATGCTAATCATTGGGAGTGCAAGTGATCCCTTAAAGACAAGATCATCACTTAAAGAAACAAGTTTGTTTGGTTTACTTTCATCTATTGAGCCTACTTCTGTTGATGAAGCACTGAGGGAAGATGGATGGATTCTTGCCATGCAAGAGGAGTTAAATGAATTTGAAAGGAATGATGCTTGGGATCTAGTTCCAAGACCAGAAAAGAACATTATTAAAACCAAGTGGGTTTTCAAAAACAAGCTGAATGAAAAAGGAGAAGTTGTCAAAAACAAGGCACGACTTGTTGCACAACGCTACAGTCAGCAAGAAGGTATTGACTACACTGAGACTTTTGCTCCAGTGGCCAGGTTAGAAGCTATTTGTATCCTACTTTCCTTTGCTGCAAATAATAACATATCATTATTTCAAATGGATGTTAAAAGTGCATTCTTAAATAGTTATCTAAGTGAAGAAGTCTATGTTAAACAACCCCCAGGTATTGAAAGTTCTAAATTTCCAAACCATGTTGTTAAACTTAAAAAATCTTTGTATAATTTAAAACAAGCACCTAGGACATGGTATGATAGACTTAGTAACTTCTTACTTAAAAATGACTTTGAAAGAGCACAAATAGGTAATACTCTTTTTAGAAAATGAATAAAAAATGATATTCTGATTATTCAAATTTATGTTGATGATATTATCTTTGGATCTACTAATGGCAATTTCTGTCAAGAATTTTCTAAATTGATGCAACAGGAATTTCAAATGAGCATGATGGGAGAACTTATGTTCTTTCTAGGAATACAAATTCAGCAAAGTCAAAAAGGTATATACATTCATCAATCAAAATATACAAAAGAGCTTCTCAAGAAGTTGAAGATGAGTGACTACAAACCTATGACTACTCCAATGCACCCTACCTGCTCACTTGAAAAAGATGACTCAGGACAAAAAGTTGAACAAAAATCCTACAGAGGAATGATAGGATCTTTACTCTATCATGCGTATATGCTAGATTTCAGTCTGATCCTAAGGAATCACATTTAACTGATGTTAAGAGAATCCTTAGATATCTAAAAGGCACTACGAACCTCACCTTTTTCTACAAGAAAACTCCTACATACAAACTGAGTGGATACTGTAAATTTGATTATGCTGGAGATAAAATCGAAAGAAAGAGTACAAGTGGAAATTGCACATTCTTAGGAGAAAATTTAATATCCTGGACAAGCAACAGACAAATCACCATTGCCATGTCAACAACAGAAGCTGAATACATTTCAGCAGCCGAATGCAGCTCCCAACTCATTTGGATGAAACATCAGTTGGAAGACTACAAAATCCTGGAAACAAACATTCCTTTATACTGTGACAACACTTCAGCCATCAACCTAACCAAAAACCCTATCCTACATTCTAGAGCCAAACACATAGAGATCAAACACCACTTCATCAGAGATTATGTTCAAAAAGGGGTACTTAACGTTCAATTTGTAGACACTGACCATCAATAGGCTGACATATTCACCAAACCATTACCTGAAGATAGGTTTGAATTCATCAAGAAAAACCTCAACCTTACCTTCATCCCTGACTAGTTGCTTAGTATGGTTGTAGTTTATTTTAATTTATTGCTATATGTATTTTTGTGTATTTTAAAAAAAAATAAAAAAAATAAAAATTCAGCAACATTCCTTTTTGTTTGATGACAAAGGGGGACAAGATGTAGTATTTGATAAAATATCTGGGAAAAGATGATGTATTTGAAAGGGGGAGAAGATGATGTATTTGACGATGATGTATCTGGGTATTAGACTTAGGGGGAGAAAATATAAAATGAAGCTTAGTCTTAGGGGGAGTCAAAGTCAAAAGGAAGAAGAAGAATTATAAAAAAATACATGGTGTTGTCATCACCAAAAAGGGGGAGATTGTTGGAACCAAGTTGGTTCTTTCAATTAAATTTTTTATGTTAACAAATGTATTTTATGAAAATCATATTTTGACTTAGAAGAAGAATGAAAAATCAGATGACGTAACCAAAAGCAGAAATCAGAGGATAACGTCATCAGAAGCAAACACAAGAAGATGACGTCACCAGAAGCAAAAATCAGAGGATGACGTCACTAGAGGATGTCACTAGAAGATGACATCATCAGAAGAAGAAATTAGAGGATGACGTCACCAGAGGATGTCACCAGAAGATGACGTAAGAAGAAGGTATCACCAGAAGATACAAATCAGAAGCAGAAGATGTCATTAGAAAATGATGTCACCAGAAGATAAAAATGCATCCTGATGATACCAGAGGAAACATCCAGAGGATACTAGAGGATGTCACCAAAGGGTACCAGAAGATACCTTTAGAAAATACTAGAGGATATTATTACTTGACGATGGTCATCAGAGGGTATCATCAGAGGATATCATAAGAGGATCTCATTAGAGACGAAAATCAGAAAAACAGAATCTGAGAAAAATGCTCAAAACAGAATTAGAGTAAAAGACTCAAGAAACAGAATCTAGCAAAAAGTATGCTCAAAACAGAATTTGAGTAAAATGCTGAAAACAGAATCAGAGCAAAAGACTCTAGAAACAGAATCTGAGCAAAATACTCTAGAATATTCTCAAAACAGAATTAATTGAAATACACTCCATAAGTAAAGCATCAGATCAAAGTGAAGCCTTAATTTCAACTATATATAGAGGCTTAATGCTGAAGAATGAAGCAT
The DNA here is from genome assembly GCA_037974295.1 of Cicer cuneatum. Taxonomy (NCBI): domain Eukaryota; kingdom Viridiplantae; phylum Streptophyta; class Magnoliopsida; order Fabales; family Fabaceae; genus Cicer; species Cicer cuneatum. Next base: position 69,342,854 of record JBBPBO010000005.1, read on the forward strand.
CGAAAAATAGAAGAACTTGAGCAAAAATTCATAAGTATTTAGAGAGTTCAAAGGAGAGAAACACTTGCTTAAAAGATAAATATTTTCTAAGTGTTCTTTTTTTAGAGTGTGAAGCTGATCGTCATCATAAATTATTCAGAAGCAAACACTCTAGTTCACTTTAAGATTATCGTGAGTATCAACTTTTCAGAAGTAGTTACTCAGTTCTAATTTCGATCCGTTATATAAAATCCTATAGTGTTGAAGTTTCTTCTAAAATCTAGGGTTGTCAGGTTGTTAGAAAAAGACTTAGCTTGTAGGTTTAAGGTTGTGAAGTTCCTATAAAGTATGGGGTTGTCAGACTGTTTGAGAAGACATGGTTGGTATAGTCAAAGTGTTGTTGTTCCTCAAAAGTCTGGGGTTGTCAAACTGTTTGAGAAGACTTGGCTAGTATAGTCAAGGTGTTGTTGTTCCTCAAAAGTCTGGGGTTGTCAGATTGTTTGGGAAGACTGGCTTGAAGGGTCAGTGGTGTTGTAATTCAAAGGAGTTTGAATTAGTGAAAAAGGCCTTCTGAAGGAAGGGACTGGACGTAGCCTAGTTAATGGTGAACCAGGATAAATTGCTGTGTTCTTATGTTGTGATGATTCGCTGCTAAATCTGATTATTTATTCATCAAATAATTTGTATCAATTCAACATAACAACAAAAGAATTCAAGTTTTGCAAACACAATTCAACCCCCCATCTTGTGTTTGCACCTTCAAATACAAATCATAAGCAGAAGATGTCACCAGAGGATAACGTCAACAGAAGATAAAAATGCCACCAGAGGATATCACCAGAGGATACATCCAAAGGATACCAGAGGATGTCATTAGAGGGTACCAGAAGATACCTCCAGAGAATACTAGAGGATGTCATCAAAGGCAAACATCAGAGGATAACATCAATCAGAGGATATCTTTCTTGGCCCAGATCAAAAGGAAACATAGTCCAGAAGGAGACTTGGTCCAGACCAGAAGGAAGGTTGTCAAAGGAAGAATTGGTCCAGACCAGAAGGAAACATGAGTCAGACTTGGTCTAGACCAGAAGATTGCATGGTCCAGAACAGAAGATAGAATGGTCCATAACATATGACTTAGTCCAGATTTGGTCTAGACTTGGTCCAAATCATAAGATCAATGGTCCAGATCAGAAGATAAATGGTCCAGATCAGAAGATCAATGGTCCATATCATAAGATCAATGGTCCAAATCAGAAGATAAATGGTCCAGATCAGAAGATCAATGGTCCAAAACAGAAGATCATAGAATGGTACATATCAGATCACATGGTCCAGAATTGGTCGAAATCAAAAGATCACAGAATGGTACAGATCAGATCACATGTTATAGAATTCGTCGAAATTAGAAGATCACAAAATGGTACTGTAACACCCCGAGTTTAAAACACAGCGCGAGTGTATTTTTTTTTTAAAATAAATAAGTAAAAGAATTTTCCAGATTTAATTCAAAAAGAATTAAAATAAAGTTTTCACTAATTCATTTCATAAATGGTACGCCGTAATTTAATCGATGAACGTAATTAATTAGTTTCATCATAAATATCACTAAGTACTTATCTTTGGAAATTAATAATAAACATTAATACATTTCAAAAGATCACTGTCATATCATCCCAAAAGAAAATATCAGAGTGCGGAATAGTTTAGCGGAAAAGTAGTACAATAATTTCCAAAATAAAACAAATTATATTTTCCAGCTCAAAATCCTATACATCAAATCTAACCGATCATGCACTAAAGCTACAGTAGCACGGATTTCCTCCGCATCCCAAACGAGCCTCATCCGACTCCGCCGCTTGCCTCGATGTAACCTCCTCCTCATCATACAGAGAGGGATCAGTCTCCTCCGAAGTCAGATCAATGCACAGTCTCGGTCGCTTCGGCGGTGCCGGAATCTCATAACAATCATCGAATATCCTAGACGGACCCGAAATATCAGCTGCTACTGGCTTCGGCTCTTTGTTCTTCTCTTTCACCTCAGAGTCACGTACATCTCCTCCAATCATCGGGTTAGGAGTCACCACTCCTACGGTGGCCTTCGTCTCAATCCCTCTAGCTCGTTTCTCCGCATCATCAAAAATTATGTGTGCCTCCAATACCAAACGGGAAGGCACGGGAAAGTCAATCCTCGCATAGTTGTGCTCCACGTAGTGCACCACTCAATTGGTCCTACAGGTCCTCTTCAATCTCCCCGTATATGTAGCCCTGCTTGAGATGGGGTCGTATACCCAAGCAGTGGGCACAGAACGATCAATGAAGTCGAGCGACGTTTCCGTCGTCTCGGGACCCACGGGTGGCATGGGTTTGGGGGGCATCTGAGGGCAAAGCCCAAATTCCACATATAATAGTAAAGGGTCACCGACCGAAATTAACAAATAAACACATAGCATTTATATCATAGAACAAATACACCAATGGTATAACATATGACAATGATGAAAATTAAGGATACTCATTTGAATTTTCATGACATATATACTTTTTCAAACAGCAACCAATTAATATGGACAACATATTGTAAGTACAACTACCATCTCAACAATCACAAACATTCATAAGAAAATTCAGATTTTCCCACGTACTTACACACGTCACTTTCCAATCATCATCATCAAACCAAATCGTGACCCATCGGTCAATCCCCCGATGCAATATGTGTATGCTTATGTATACAATTTCTTGGAATTACCAAGGTGCAGTCGCTCAACAGACCAGCACATTTTAAATATGTCTGACTTTAACGGCCCTTAAGACCAGGGTGCAATCGCTCAACAGATCAACACCAGTGCAGTCGCTCAACAGACCAGCACTCGTGCAGTCGCTCAACAGACCAGCACGTTTGACATATACTCAGATACAATCGCTCAACAGATCAGTACCAGTGTAGTCGCTCAACAGACCAGCACTCGTGCAATCGCTCAACAGATCAACACGTTTTTGCGCATTTCAGGGTACAGTCGCTCAACAGTCCAGCACTCGTGCAGTCGCTCAACAGATCAGCATGTTTACGCATTACTCTGAGGCTCATCGCGGGTACCACCTTACTATGCTGCATGAATATGCAGTGTTTTCTTTTCGTTGAAATAGTATGCATTATCAGGAAAATTCAACCTTTCCATCATTTTCCCAAAACCTCTCAACACAATTAATTTCATCATCAACACATCAATGATTAAACATTCAAGCAATCATTATCACTTTACATTATCTCAAAATTCCATTCTTAATTATCATAAGTCTTTCCCCCAACTCTTAAAATTCATAAAACAGTGTTTAAAACTGAGATTTCTGAAAAATACGAATCTGTATTCGAATACAGCTTCCTTGTATTCGAATACAGGAGCCAAATCAGTGCAGAATCAACACCGTGTTCGAATACAACCTTCTTGTATTCGAATACAGAGGCTGTCACAGTGTAAAAATCAGTATTTTCACAACTTCAGTAGAAGTCTCAACAGCTTCATCATTACTACTTCAAACTATCATAAAAACCCCATTTTAATTTGTCACAAACCTTCTCAATGTTTCCCAACACTTAAAGTTCATAAAACAATGTTGAAAACTTTGAATTTATGAAAACCACGAATCTGTATTCGAATACAACTCCCTTGTATTCGAATACAGAAGCATAAGACTGCAAATTCAACACTCTGTATTTGAATACAGCATACCTGTAGTCGAATACAGAAGGCAAAACAGTGTAAGTTTAGTATTTTCCCAACATCATTAAAGGTTCACATGTCAAAAACTCCATTTTAACTCCTTGCAAACCCTTCCAATGTCTCCCAACACTTTAAGATTCACATGACAGTGTTTAAAACATGATTTTCTGGAAAACCGAATCTATATTCGAATACAGCTTCATTGAATTCGAATACAGAAGCTAAAACTTGAGTTTCTGGAAAAACCTGAAACTGTATTCGAATACAACTCCCTTGTATTCGAATACAGAAGCAAAAATTGTGAAAGTTAGCATCCTGTATTCGAATACGAGACTGTTGTACTCGAATTCAGATGCAAATACAGTGTTAAAACTTCACTTCGGTATTCGAATACGACAAAGTCGTAGTCGAATACAGATGCTAAGTCAGAAGCAAAAATCCTTCCTCTATGTTCGAATGCAGGGGCCTGTATTCGAATACAAGTTCAAAAACGTGAGTAAAACAGAAGCTTGGCAGGTTGTATTCGAATACACTCATGTTGTATTCGAATACACCTTCGAAATCAGTAAAAAATTTCCTGAGTCTTCAACACATTTTCAAACTGTTTCCTTTGAAAAATCAACAAAAACACCAAAACAGATTCAACACTCTTTTGAACCATAAAACTCCAGTCTCGTCGCAATTAGCCGATAATCCCTTAATTAACTGCCCGATAATTTAATTACTCGTAATTAAATTAATTTATTCTTCATCCAATAATCTTAATTCATCTTCCAAAATAAATATTTATATATATATATTCACTCAAAACATACATATATTAAATATTTTACAAATATCCCCAAAATACACTTAATATTAATTCCATAAATTAATTCTTAAATTTAAGGGTCTTACATTGCTACCCCCCTTAAATTAGTTTCGTCCTCGAAACTACATGTTAATAAACAACTGAGGATATTGTTCCCTCATCTTACTTTCCAGTTCCCAAGTCGCGTCTCCCGTAGTCGGATTCTAAATCACTTTGACTAGTGGGACTTCCTTGTTTCTGAACTGTTTAATCTTCCTGTCCTCAATCCTTACAGGGAATACTTCAAATGACAAGTTATCCTTCAGCTGAATTGTATCTGGCTCGATCACATGTGACGGATCCGAAATGTATTTTCTTAACTGCGACACGTGAAATACGTCGTGAATATTCGACAATATAGGAGGTAAAGCAATCTGATAAGCTAATGGTCCAATTCGGCCAACACTGGGCCATGGTCTGATCTTCTGATCTGGACCATCACTGGACCAAATAATTAATTCTGAACCACTGATCTGGAAATCTTCCCTTTGATCTGAACCAATTCTGGACTTTGGTCTGGATTAAATTGAAATTAAATATGGACAAGTAATATTTCAGTATGGGCATTTTACTTTTGATTTTAGATCAGGTCTGGATCAGTTCTAGAATTCAATTCTTCTGGTCTGGACTTACTTTCATGCCCTGAATCATGCTGTCTTATTGTCTGGGTCACATATGGATTGATTCTCTTGTTCTGGACTCATAAACTTATCTTCTGGTTGAGTCTGGAACAAGTCTGGGCTGTTTTAATTTCTCACTACCAGGCCATCTTCTGGTCAGAATAACTTCTGGAATAAATTTGATATTTGATTCCTTTTGGTCTGGAACAACTCTCCCTCTGGCAGGCTTTCCTCTGGTATGGTCCATTTCTTCTTCTGACATTTATTCCTTCTGATTTGGGCCAGCCAATATATCTTCTGGTGATCCTGGACTATCTTCTGGTAATTCCAGGATGCATTCTGAATGCATCTTCTGCTTCTGATTTCTTCAGTTTCTGGTGGCATTTAATTTAATAATTCAAGGTACAAAATAAGATTACATTGAGTGCTTTTGTAAACATCAAAATCCTATGATTTAGAACCAACTTGGTTCCAACAATCTCCCCCTTTTTGATGATGACAAAACCTTAACTTATTTTGCTAACTTATAATTCGAAAACTTGAATTACTCATCCTCAGACCAATCTCTCCCCCTAAGTCTGATACTCTCCTTTTCAACTCCTTCTTTGTTCTCTCTTTCTTTTCTTCTCTTCTCCTCTCCTTTTCAACTCCTTCTTTATTCTCTCTTTCTTTTTCTTTCTTCACATTTCCTCCCCTTTTCAACTCCTTCTCTTTTCACTCTTTCTTTTTCTCTCTTTCTTTTTCTCTCTCCATGTTTCCTCTCCTTTTCAACTCCTTTTCTTTTTCACTATTTTTTTTCTCTCTCCCTGATTCCTCTCATTTTCTACTTATTTCTCCTCTTTTCATCTCTTTCTTTTATGCTCCTCCCTTTCTTTTTATTTCTCCTTTTATACTTATTTCTCCTTTTTCTCTCTCTCTCTCCCCGTTTTTGTCATCAGCCAAAAAATGGTCCTACTATTTTTGTATTTTTTGTTTTTCTCTTTACAAAGTACAAAAAGTAAAAGCAGAAAATAAATTGACATGAAATTTAAAAACTCCTAAGATGAGTACTTGAGCTAGTCAGATATGGAGGTCATGCTGAGATGCTTCTTAATGAACTCGAACCTATCTTCTGGTAATGCCTTGGTGAAGATATCAGCCCATTGATGATCAGTGTCCACAAACTGGATGCTTAAGGTCCCTTTTTGAACATGGTACCTAATGAAATGGTGTTTTATTTCAATGTATTTGGCTCTAGAGTGTAAGATAGGGTTCTTGGTTAGGTTTATGGCTAAAGTGTTATCACAGAACAAAGGGATATTGTTTTCAAAGATGTTGTAATCTTCAAGTTGGTGTTTCATCCAGAGTAACTATGAACTGCATCCTACTACTGATATATACTCAGCTTCAGCTGTTGACATGGCAATGGTGCTTTGTCTTTTGCTTGACCAAGAGATCAAGTTATCACCTAAGAATGTGCAGTTGCCACTGGTACTTTTCCTTTCCAACTTGTGTCCAGCATAGTCAGAATCACAAAAACCTTTTAGTTTGTAGGTGGGGGTTTTCTCTATATGTTTTCTGGTCTACCTTTTGGCTGGTTTCATCTGATTTACCTGGATGAATTTGAATTCCCAGGAAGAACTTAAGTTCTCCCATCATGCTCATTTTGAACTCCTTCTGCATTAGGTCAAAAAACTCTTTGCACAAAGTGCCATTAGTTGATCCAAATATGATATCATCAACATAAACTTGGATAATCAGAATATCAATTTTAATGGATTTCCTAAATAATGTATTATCAATCTGGCCTCTATTAAATTCATTCTTAAGCAGAAAGTTACTAAGTCTGTCATACCATGCCCTTGGTGCTTGTTTTAAACCATATAAAGATTTTTTAAGTTTAAAAACATGGTCTGGAAAATCAGAGTTTTCAATTCCAGGGGGCTGTTTGACATAGACTTCCTCACTTATGTAGCCATTTAAGAATGCACTTTTAACATCCATTTGATACAGCATTATATTAGGATTAGCAGCAAATGATAAAAGAATTCTAATTGCTTCTAACCTAGCCACTGGAACAAAAGTCTCAGTGTAATCTATACTTTTCTGTTGACTGTATCCTTGAGCTACAACTTCACCCTTTTCATTGAATTTGTTTCTGAACACCTACTTGGTTCCAATAATGTTTTTGTTTGGTCTGGATACCAGATCCCAAACATCATTCCTTTGGAATTCATTCAGCTCTTCTTGCATTGCAAGTATCCAACCTTCCTCTGCCAAAGCTTCATCAACATTGGTTGGTTTGCATCAGCTTCTGGTTTTGGATGATCTGTAACAGCTTCTGATTCTGATAAATCAGCTTCTGGTTCTGGTGAATCTGTAACAGCTTCAGATTCTGGTAAATATCCAGATTTCTCTTCTGACTTATCTTGGCTGCTTCTGACTTGATCAGATTTATCTTTTGAAGATTTGTCATGTGTTGCTGACTTGCTTGTATCCTCTACCTTTCCAAGTACTTCTGTTTCTTCTACTTCTGCTTTTGCTCCCTTTGGTTCTGGTGAACCTGCACTATTTTTATCTTGCTTTGATTTGTCAAGATCAAGCAGTTTGTCATATCAAATAATTTAAAATTAACTCAATACAGCCAAACCATTAATTCTGCTTCTGGTGGTTTCTGCTTGTTTTTGAAACCACTGGAATGCTGTTTCTGCTGAGGTGTTCAATTCGTGTGAATCACTTGGTTCCTCTGACAGTTTGAAAACCTGCAAAATACTTATCTAGCTTTGATTTGTTAAGATCAAGCTTGTTGTTATCACAGTAAACATAAATATTAAATAATAAGGTATTTACAGCAAGATGTAGCCTCAGTTTTACTCTGAAAATCCTCTTGCTTCTGATTTTCAGATTCCTAATCTATATGTTCTGAGATTACATGGTTTGGATGAGGGAATTTGAATTCCCTTCCAGGTTTGTAGTCTTGATGAATCTAACTGGAGTGTTTGAAGAACTCTCTTGATTCTGATTCCTTAATTTCTACTTTGGCTGATACGCCATGTTCCTCTGGTGATTCTGGAACATGTTTTGGTTCTGGTAACTTTGGTGAATCTGGTGATTCTGATAACCTTGATGGTTTTGGTGATTCTGATAATTCCTATAGTTATACTGATTCTGATAACTAGAGTAATTCTGATGATCATACCTCAACCTTTGATACTGATACCTGTTCAGGTTCTGGTTCTGGTTCTAATTCTGGTTCCAGTGTTGATTCTGGTTCCAGTTCCTATTCCTCTGATACTGGTTCCAGTTCTGGTTCTGGTTCCAATTCCTGTTCCTCTGATACTGGTTCCAGTTTTGGTTCTGGTTCCAGTTCTGATTCTGGTTCCAGTTCCTGTTCTGATTCGTGTGATATCTTTGATATTTCTTGTTCCTCCTATGATTCTGGTTCTGGTTGCGTTGACCAGACCTTCTTCCATCAGACTCATATTGCATTTGCCTGGTTGTGACAGGAACATAAACATTCTTCTGCTTGTGCATTGCCAACATCCATTGTCCAGGCACCATTGTTGGTGTCTCCTTCTGGTTGCTCAGAACATCTGCAACATAGACAATTTGATCTTTTGGTACCCAGAACTGATTGGGTCCTGGTTTGTTAGTCTTAACAGCTCTATGATCTTGTTCAGATATTACCATTGGACAAGATAATTCAGAGTGACCTTTCTTAGCACAAACAATACATATTTTCAGTAATTGTTTCTGTAAAACCAAGACCTCTCTTTCCAGAGTTACTGTTTCCATAAATCATAGATGCAAATTTACTTCTTTCCATTCCATTTGAAATAAAGTTTTGAAAAAATTGCTCATGCATATCAGATTTACAAACAGTTTCAAAAGTGGAACAAATATTACTTTTGAGAGTTTGGTTTTCAGATTTGAGTCTTGCTACTTCAGTTTTAAAATCTTTGTTTTCAGTTGCATACTCAGAATTTCGATTCTTTAAAACTTGGACTTCTTTGGTTAGATTTTTCTTATCTTCCCTAAGAGTTTTCAGTTTTAAAGACCTCTTATTGTTTGCATTTAACAAGTCTTTTAAAGTCTCAATTAATTTAGATTTAGAGAGATCAGAAAATACCTTACTGTCTTCATCTTCTGATTCTGTTCCAGAGCCTGAGCTGTATCCAGAACTTGAGTTTGTATGAGCCATCAGAGACATAATTGCTTCCTCTGATGTGCTTCCAGACTTGCTTGAATGACTACTTTGTTCATTCTTCCTTCTGCCTGCTTTCCTTCCTGAAATCATGCCTTTATGAGGTCTAGAAGCAGACCTGATGTGTGCCATCATTGCTGTTTCTGCCTCTTCTTCATCAGACGATTCTTCTTCTGATTTTGATACATCCCAGGCAGCCATCAGACCCTTCTTTCTGTATCTGGAACTCTTCTTGTGCTGTTTGCCTTTTTCCTGATTTGGACATTCTTACTTGATATGTCCAGGTTCATTGCATCCATAACAAATGATGTTCTTTTTGTTAGATTCTTCCTTATCTTTGCTGTTATGTTTCTTCTTGGAACCTCTCCTCTTCCTGTTTTCCAAGATCTTAACCATCTTTTTGGTTAAGTAAGCCATATCATCACTGTTACTATCCTCTGATTCTGATGCTGCCCTTGCAGCTTTCTTCTGTTTCAACTTCAGAGCCAGATTCTTCTTCTTCTTTGGTTCATCTTCTTCCAGTTCTATTTCATGAGACTTGAGTGAGCTGATCAGGTCTTCAAGTCTTAAGTTATTCAGATCTTTGGCTTCCTGTATTGCAGTAACCTTTGGTCTCCACCTTTTTGGTAAACTTCTTAGAATTTTCATGACATGATCTGCAGTGGTATAGCTTTTGTTTAGTACTTTTAAACCTGATACCAAAGTCTGGAATCTGTTGAACATTGCTTTAATGTCTTCATCCTCTTCCATCTTGAACAGCTCATACTTCCTGACCAATATGTTGGCCCTTGCTTCTTGAACCTGCTTGGTTCCTTCATAGGTCAAAACCAGACTGTCGAATATGCTCTTTGTTGTTTCTTTATCTGTGCATCTATCAAACTCCTTGAATGTGATTGCACTGATCATGATGTTTTTGGACTTGTGATGAAGTTTGTGTAATCTGCTCTGATCTGGTTTCATATCATCCATGTCTAGTTTCTTAGTTGGATCTTTTGGATCAGTAGGTGTAGTGTATCCTTTAACTATCATTTTCCATAGTTCAGGATCTTGAGATATGACAAAGCTTCTCATTCTGTCCTTCCAATACTCAAACCTTTCTCCATCAAACAGTGGTGGTCTGTTGATGTTGTTTCCCAATTCTTCTGACATATTGAACCCCTTGGACCTTTCCTCAAACACTGTTAAGTGCTCAACCTTGAGACCGAGCTCTGATGCCAATTGAAGGTGCAAACACGAGAAGGGGGGGTTGAATTGTGTTTGACTTAACTTGAATACTTTTCCTGTTTTTATACTTTTAAAACAAAACTTAATGTATGATTAAAAACAGAGTTAGCAGCGGATAAAAGTAAAAATAAAACTCACAGTTTTTGTACTGGTTCACCGTTAACGAGGCTACGTCCAATCCCTTCACCTTGAAGGATTTCACTAATTCAAACCTTGAATTACAACCTTGCTACTGACCCTCCAAGTTAGTCTTCTCAAACAGTCTAACAATCCTAGACTTCTTTGAGGAATGCAGCTCATGTCTTCAGCCAATCTGACAATCCCAGATTGTAGAAGAAATCACAACACTATAAATCTAATTGCAAAGTAACCTGCTACCCCTTCTTACTCCCTCAAATTGTAGACTCTACTTCAACAACTTAGATTTAACATACAACACTATGAATCTAATTGCCAAGTAACCTGCTACCCCTACTGACTCCCTCAGCTTGTAGACTCTACTTCAACAATTTAGATTTGACACAGTGGAAGGAAAATAACACGAGTACTTGCTTCTTGAAAGCTGGAACTCACAATTGACTTCTATGAAAATTTGAGAGTGGTTGCTTTGGAAGTGTATGACTCTTTTGTGATTTTCGATTCATAAGTATTCTGCCTTGAGCCTCCTTTTATAGATGCAGATTTGGGCCTTTTCCAGGCTTAATTTCGAGCTGAATCTTGCTGGATTCTCTTGAAAAAATTACTTGACCAATTGTGCTTCATATAAATAGAAAAATATCTTCATATTTTCTTTCAAAATAACTGGCCAATTAAATCAGTTAGTTCCTTCCCGCCACAGCTCCTGAATTCCACAACACCTCACTTTATTTTTGTAACAAATCTTTTTAATCCTTTGATCAAAATAAATTAAATTCTCCATCGTATAATTTTCCTGATTAAATCTAGACCATTGGATCTTCATGCGCTAGTCCACATCTAGACCAACCTAATTGATATGCTGTGATCCTCTGATTTCAGCTATCCCTGGACCACACTTCCTGACCCTTTGATCTTCTGATTTCGGCCATCCTGGATGCGCACCTGATATGCTATAATCCTCTGAACCCAGCCTTTGTTGGACTGCACATCCTGTCCCTCTGATTTCGACCAACACTAGGCCATGGTCTCATCTTCTGATATGGACCATCACTGGACCAAATAATTAATTCTGAACCACTGATCTGGAAATCTTCCCTCTGATGTGAACCAATTCTGGACTTTGGTCTGGATTAAATTGAAATTAAATCTAGACAAGTAATATTTCAGTCTGGGCATTTTACCTTTGATTTTAGATCAGGTCTGGATCAATTCTGGAATTCATTTCTTCTAGTCTGGACTTAGTTTCATGCCCTGAATCATGCTATCTTATTGTCTGGGTCACATCTGGATTAATTCTCTTGTTCTGGACTCATAAATTTATCTTTTGGTTGAGTCTAGAACAAGTCTGGGCTGTTTTAATTTCTCACTGCCAGGCCATCTTCTGGAATAAATTTGATATTTGATTCCTTTTGGTCTGGAAAAACTCTCCCTCTGGCAGGCTTTCCTCTCGTATGGTCCATTTCTTCTTCTGACATTTATTCCTTCTGATCTGGGCCAGCCAATATATCTTCTGGTGATCCTGGACTATCTTCTGGTAATTCCAGGATGCATTCTGAATGCATCTTCTGCTTCTGATTTCTTCAGTTTCTGGTGGCATTTAATTTAATAATTCAAGGTACAAAATAAGATTACATTGAGTGCTTTTGTAAACATCAAAATCCTATGATTTAGAACCAACTTGGTTCCAACAGCATGCTCTCAATAAATCTTCCAAGGACTGATTTGTTCTCTTAGTCTGTCTGTCTGTTTTTGGATGATAAGCGGAACTCAATTTCAATTTCGTTCCTAAAGCTTCATGCAGTGCTCCCCAAAAATGAGATGTGATCTTTGGGTCACGGTCCGATACTATACTCGATGGAACGCTGTGTAACCTCACAATCTCAGCGATGTAGAGTTCCGTCAGCTTATCTACTTTATAAGTGGTCCTTACCGGTAGGAAATGTGCGGACTTTGTCAATCGATCCACTATTACCCAAATTGAATTATTCTTTTTCCTTGTCTTGGGCAGTCCTGTTATAAAATCCATGGAAATGATGTCCCACTTCCATTCTGGTATATCCAGAGGTTGCAACATTCTAGCAGGTCGTTGATGTTCCACTTTCGCTTTCTGACAAGTTAAACAAGCCGATACATATTCCGCTACATCCCTCTTCATTCCTGGCCACCAGAAATTTTGCCATAAGTCCTGGTACATCTTGGTCGATCCAGGATGAATACTCAACTTACTTTTATGAGCCTATTCCAAAATCGCTCTTCTCATATCTGCAACTTCCGATACACAAACTCTTCCATTACATCTCAGAATATTATCTGGTCCGACCCTGAACTCAGTTGTATGTCCTTGCGCTATCAGATTCCTCTTTTCTTGGATCAATGCGTCATCTTGCAAGTTCGCAATCTCCTTGTAAGACCCTTAAATTTAAAATTAAATTCAGATTTGATTTTAAGGGTATTTTGGGAATATCGGTGTAATATTCAATATATGTATATTTTGTGTAAATATATATATATTTATAATTAATTGTTTTGGAGGTGGAATTAAAATTATTGGATAATGGATGAACTAATTTAATTTTGAGTAATTAAATTATCGGACCGTTAATTAAGATATTCTTTGCTAATTTCGACGGAAACGGGTTAAGTGCTGGAGGATCAAAAGATATTTTGATATAAGAATTGGTGAGGTGGCGTAGATATTTGTGAAAAAGGAAACAATTCCTCTCTCCTCTGCTGTGTCAGTTGCTTTATGTGGATATTTAAGTAAGAAGCTTTTCCTTCTTTCCTCTACGCGCCAGTTCTGCTTTATCTTCTTCTTCTTCTTCTAATTTTCTGAGTGTTGGTGAAGAAAAACAGTTTACTTAAAAGTCATCATTCTGGAAAATCTGAGTGTCGAATTAGAAAGTTTCGAGTACGAAAGTCATTCCTCTGATCATTACGGAGCTAAAGAACTAATTTTCGTAGCGGCGAACGCGAACGGGAGTATCGTCGGCTTTTGTCGCAGAAGCGTACGAGCTAAGGGAACGTAACTAAGGTAAGGGCACCTTCCAACTTTCTAGATTTGCATTTAGGGCTGTAAATGCATGTGTGATGAATGATATTTGGTTTATGATTGTGAAAAACATTGTATTATGTTTTGAAAATCATTCTGTGAGCGTGGAATGATGATTCTGGTTCTGATTTTGTTTTGTTAAAAATCAGTGAGTTTATTCTAGTTTGAGTAAATCTGTGTTTTGCTGTGTTTTGTTAAACAATCTGGTGTTGATGGTTGTTTCAAATGAAAAGGGATTTAAAATGGTGGAAGTATTTTTATGAAAAATCTGTTGTTGGTATTTGATGAAAAATGTTCTGAGTTGAGGTTTTAAAAGAGGGGAATTAGGATTCTGGTGTTGGGTTGGATTTTCAAAAGAAAAGGTTTTGAAAATGTGTTGAAGTTTCAGGAAAATTCACTGATTTCGAAGGTGTATTCGAATACGGCATTGAGTGTATTCGAATACAACCTGCAAAGCTTCTGTTTTCCCTAAGTTTTCGAACTTGTATTCGACTATGAGCCCCTGTAGTCGAATACAGATTTTCCAATTTTGCTACTGACTTAGCATCTGTATTCGACTACGACCCTCTGTAGCCGAATACAGATTTGCAATTTTTGCTTCTGTTTTAACCATTGTATTCGACTACAACCCTCTGTAGCCGAATACAGATTTGCAACTTTTGCCACTGACTTCGCATCTGTATTCGACTACGAAGGCCTCGTATTCGAATACAGAATGCTGATTTTTCACTGTTTTAGCTTCTGTATTCGAATACAAGGTAGCTGTAGTCGAATACAGATTCGTGTTTTTCAGACATTCAAGTTTTTAACATTGTTTTATAAACCTTAAGTGTTGGGGTACCTTAGGAAGGTTTTTGGTGATTAAAAATGGAAATTTGGTGATAGTTTGAAGTGGTGATGATGAAGTTTTTTTAGAATTTACTGAAGTTGTAGAAATTCTGATTTTTGTACTGTAACAGCCCCTGTATTCGAATACAATGAAGCTGTATTCGAATACAGATTCGTATTTTTGCCAGAAACCTCAATTTTAATCATAGTTGGGGAAAAACCTTTGTTAATAAAGAGTGGAACTTTGAGGTAATGCAAAGTGTAATGCTTGCTTGAATGGTTAATCTTTGAATGTGTTAAGATGTTTTGACAAATGAGGAAAATGCATGAATTTTACTAAGGTTGCATACTGTTTTCAATGAAGTGAAACAATGCATATTCATGCATGGCATAGTCAGGTGGTACCCGCGATGGGCCACAGAGTAATGCGCATCCACGTGCTGATCTGTAGTGATTGCACGAGTGCTGATCTGTAGTGATTGCACTAGGTACTAATCTGTTATTGTACCTTGGTATATAAGTGTTGGTCAGATAAACGACTGCACTGGTACTGGACTGTAGTGTCTGTACCCTGAAATGCGCAGCCACGTGCTGATCTGTAGTGATTGCACTAGGTACTGATCTGTAGTGATTGTACCTTGGTTTATGTCAAACGTGCTGGTCTGTAGTGACTGCACAAGTGCTGGTCTGTATGCGACTGCACTGGTGCTGATCTGTATGCGATTGCACCCTGGTCATGAGGGCCGTTAAATTGTGCTGATCTGTAAGTGACTGCACCTTGGTGATTCCAAGAATTTATGAACATGAGCATATACATATTGGATCGGAGTGTTTGACCAAAGGGTCACGTTTGATTTTATGTTGATGGTGGAAAATTGTTGTGTGAGTAAGTATTTTTTTGAAAATCTGTAATTTCGGATGAATTGATGTTTGTGCTTACATCATGATTTTTATACTTACTTGGTTGCTGTTTTGTAAAGTACAAATGACATGGATTTCAAAATTTAGCATCCTTATTTATCATCATGTACTATGAATATGTTTGATATTCTTGATATAACTGCTATGTGGTAATTGTTATTTTCGGTCGGTGACCCTTTACAATTATTGTGGAAATTGGGCGTTGCCCTCAGATGAGATTCAGAACCGTACCCCTGATGGTTATACTAATGACAGGGAACGTCGTTAGTTTCCCTTGATCTTTACTTATGGGCTATGCAAAGAGATGAGCAGCTGGGTGAAGAAAAGACTTGTGAATATTGTAATGCTACTGTAGCTTAGGGTATGATCAGAGTAGACTTATGTATAGGGTTTTGAACTCAATGGTTGTAAATATTCATTTTGGGAATTATTGTAAAACTCTTCCGCACTCTGATAAATATTTTGATGTATCTTTATTTTAGTATATTATAAAGATCAAATTCCCATAAATATCTCATTCGATTCAATTGTGATGTTGCTGTTTTAAAATTCCTTACTATTTTTAATTACGAAGTCGAATGATATTTAATTTGAATTGATTTTAATTTCCTTGGAACGCAATTCTGAAAACTCTTTTATTTATGTATTCGTTTTAAAAAATAAATAAATAAATAAATACACTCGCGCTGTGTTTTAAACTCGGGGTGTTACACTCCTCAAGAAAACCACTCGAAATTGTCATCATTCCACACTTTAAAATTCCTGGTGCAAACTTTACGTCCAAGTGTAGATCTCTAAATGCTTCCCACAACTCTTCTTGTCTGTCCATTATCATTGAAGATACTGACACACTTTTCTGACTTAATGCATCAACCACCACATTGGCTTTTCCAGGGTGATACTGCAATGAAAAGTCAAAATCCTTGAGAGTCTCCATCCATCTTCTCTAACGCATGTTCAATTCTTTCTGATTGAACAGATACTTCAAACTTTTATGGTCACTAAACACCGTGAATGTGCATCCATATAAGTAGTGCCTCCAGACCTTTAACGCAAACACTACTACAGCAAGCTCTAAATCATGAGTAGGGTAGTTTTGTTCGTGAGTTTTCAACTGCCTTGAGGCGTAGGCTACATCTTTCTTGTGTTGCATCAAAACACATCCCAGTCCTTGGTGAGATGCATCACAGTAAACTTCATATGGTTCCTCCGGCTATGACAAAACTAATACTGGTGAGGTTGTCAACTTTTCCTTAAGCAACTGAAAACTTTCCTCACACTTCTCCGTCCATGCAAACGGCTTATTCTTCCTGATGAGTTGTGTCAAAGGAGCTACAATCTTAGCAAATCCTTTAATAAATCTCATGTAGTATTCTGCCAGTCCGACAAAACTTCGTATGTATGTGATAGTCTGGGGCTGTTTCCAGGCAAGAATTGTCTCAATCTTTGCCGGATCGACAATGATTCCTTCTTTTGTTATCACATGTCCCAAGAAGTTCACTTTATTTAGCCAAAACTCTCACTTCGACAAATTGGCATACAATTGCTTCTCGCGTAAGACTTCAAGAACTTGGCGTAAGTGCTCTTCATGCTCTTCTTCATCCTTTGAATAAATCAAAATATCATCGATGAATACCACCACGAATTTATCCAGAAACGGGCTGAACATCCTATTCATATAGTACATGAAAATCGCTGGTGCATTCGTAACTCCAAATGGCATTACGAGATATTCATAATGTCCATATCGGGTCCTGAAAGCAGTCTTTTGAATATCTCTTTCACTTACCCGAATCTGATGGTATCCTAATTTCAAATCAATCTTTGAAAACACTGCTGCTCCCCTCAATTGGTCCATCAAATCATCGATGCGTGGTAAAGGATAACGATTCTTGATAGTCACCTTGTTAAGTTGCCGATAATCCACACATAAGCGTGAACTTCCATCCTTCTTCTTAACCAACAACACCGGAGCTCCCCATGGCGACACACTTGGTCTGATAAATCCTTTCTCCAATAAAACTTCAATTGGCCCTTAAGCTTGCTTAATTCCAATGGCGACATCCGGTACGGCGCAATTGAAATAAGTCCAGTTCCTGGGTGCAAATCAATGAAGAACTCCACATCTCTTACCGGGGGTAATCCTGGAATTTCTATTGGAAATACGTCTGGATATTCTTTGACTAACTTCACCTCTTCTATGTTTACATCCATCTTGGTTTCCACGTTAGCCAATGATAAAAATTCCTGAGTTCCTTCTCTCAGTGATACTCCGAGTTTGTTAGCAGCCAAATACCGAACGACTCCAAGTTCGGGGAAAAGAACTAATTTTCGAGCGCAATCCACGACTACGCAATTATACGTCATCCAATCCATGCCGAGAATGATCTCGAGTGATTGTAGGGGTAGACAGATTAAATTAACTAAGAAATCTATATTCTGAATCGTTACAGTACAGTGTAAACATGCAGAGTTTATGGTCAAGGTCTTAGCAGGTGCGGAAACAACCAAATCAAAAGGCAAAGCAGACACAGATAACTTCAAACGATTCACACAGTCCATAGCAATGAAAGAGTGGGTTGCCCCCGAATCAAAAAGTGCAGTTAGGGTGTTACCTGCAATCTCGCAATCTTGCTGGATTAAATTTGGAGCTTGATTCCCAGCTTCAGCACCCATGTGATAGACGCGTCCTCTAGCAATAGGACGAGTAGCCCTAGTTGCGTTCACTGTTCGTTCCACCTTCGGAACTCGGCAATCCCTCGCCACGTGTCCTGGTTTCTGGCAGTTGAAACACATCAGATCCCTTGTGGTACAAGCAGTAGCAATATGTCCTTCTTTCCCACATCGATAACACCGGACTCCTTGTCCCAATTGCCGTCCAAAATTCTGATTTGCCGACCGATTCTGGCCTCTCTTGTTGTTTTGTGGCCGGTTATACGGCTTAGCAACTTGTTTTCCTCTATTGTTCTGATTGTGCATCCGACTACGCCTTCCAGAATTAAAGTTTCCTCCTCTGTTAGCCCTCCTGTTCTTCATCTCTTCAAGCTCTCTACATTTCTCCACTAACACTTGGAAACGTTGAATTCCCAAAGGTAATACCGAGTCTTGAATCTCATACTTCAGTCCATTTTGAAAGCGATGACACATAAACTGTTCATCAACTTCTTCCCGGAAGAATGTGAAATGTCTTGACAGTGATTCAAACTTAGCTGCATATTCCCCCACTGTCATGTTTACCTGGTGCAATTTCATAAAATCGTCGCCCAACTTGGTCCTAGTGCTCATCGGGAAGTACTTGTCCAAAAACTTCTTTTTGAACGACTCCCAGTTCATCTCCTCTTGAGTTGACCCCATCAATAGCCTTGTACTTCTCCACCAATACTCTACATCCCCTATCAGCAGATACGTGACATAGTTGACCTTCACCGCTGCTCGGCAATTAATCATCTCGAAGATTTTCTCCATCTCTTGAATCCACTGGTCCGCTCTTTCTAGACCCTCATAACCCCTGAACTTTGGAGGATTATGACGACAAAAATCCTCTAGATTCAGCAGCGTGAATCTCTCTTTCTTTCTTCTCCAGATCTCGTTGAGTTTTTGCAGCCGTCTGTGCAGCAACAGACGCAGCCATGTTATTCATCGCTTCAGCCATCCTATCCTCCCAGCTGACGTTGGTTCTTGCGGTGTCGTCTCTTCGTGGAGGCATTGTTTCCTACAAAACCATCATCCCTTCAGTCACACCACAACTTAAACAAGACTTGACACTTTAACTACTTGCTCCTATGCATGATCAGCTAATAACTCAAAACAATTACTTTAATCAGAGATTTAACCCAAAACTTTAACCAAATGCTCTGATACCACAATTGTAACACCCCAAGTTTAAAACACAGTGCAAGTGTATTTTTTTTTAAATAAATAAGTAAAAGAATTTTCCAGATTTAATTCAAAAAGAATTAAAATAAAGTTTTCACTAATTCATTTCATAAATGGTACGTCGTAATTTAATCGATGAACGTAATTAATTAGTTTCATCATAAATATCACTAAGTACTTATCTTTGGAAATTAATAATAAACATTAATACATTTCAAAAGATCACTGTCATATCATCCCAAAAGAAAATATCAGAGTGCGGAATAGTTTAGCGGAAAAGTAGTACAATAATTTCCAAAATAAAACAAATTACATTTTCCAACTCAAAATCCTATACATCAAATCTAACCGATCATGCACTAAAGCTACAGTAGCACAGGTTTCCTCCGCATCCCAAACGAGTATCATCCGACTCCGCCGCTCGCCTCGATGAAACCTCCACCTCATCATCATACAGAGAGGGATTAGTCTCCTCTGAAGTCAGATCAATGCACAGTCTCGGTCGCTTAGGCGGTGCCAGAATCTCATAACAATCATCGACTATCCTAGACGGACCCGGAATATGAGCTGCTACTGGCTTCAACTCTTTGTTCTTCTCTTCCGCCTCAGAATCACATGCATCTCCTCCAATCACCGGGTTAGGAGTCACCACTCCTACGGTGGCCTCCGTCTCAATCCCTCTAGCTAGTTCCTCCGCATCATCAAAAATTCCGTGCGCCTCCAATACCAAACGGGAAGGCACGGGAAAGTCAATCCTTGCATAGCTGTGCTCCACATAGTGCACCACTCCATTGGTCCTACAGGTCCTCTTCAATCTCCCCGTATATGTAGCCCTGCTTGAGATGGGGTCGTATACCCAAGCAGTGGGCACAGAACGATCAATGAAGTCGAGCGACGTTTCCAGGGGCCCACAGGTGGCATGGGTTTGGGGGGCATCTGAGGGCAAAGCCCAAATTCCACATATAATAGTAAAGGGTCACAGACCAAAATTAACAAATAAACACATAGCATTTATATCACATAACAAATACACCCATGGTATAACATATGACAATGATGAAAATTAAGTATGCTCATTTGAAATTTCATGACATATATGCTTTTTCAAACAGCAACCAATTAATGTGGACAACATAATGTAAGTACAACTACCATCTCAGCAATCAAAAACATTCATCAGAAAATTTCAGATTTTCCCACGTACTTACACACGTCACTTTCCAATCATCATCAAACCAAATCGTGACCCACCGGTCAATCCCTTGATGCAATATGTGTATGCTCATGTATACAATTTCTTGGAATTACCAAGCTGCAGTCGCTCAACAGACCAGCACATTTTAAATATGTTTGACTTTAACGGCCCTTCAGACTAGGGTGCAATCGCTCAACAGATCAGCACCAGTGTAGTCGCTCAACAAACCAGCACTCATGCAGTCACTCAACAGACCAGCACGTTTGACATATACTCAAGTACAATCGCTCAACAGATCAGTACCAGTGCAGTCGCTCAACAGACCAGCACTCTGCAATCGCTCAACAGATCAGCACGTTTTTGCGCATTTCAGGGTACAGTCGCTCAACAGACCAGTGCCAGTGCATTCGCTCAACAGACCAGCACTCGTGCAATCGCTCAACAGATCAACACGTTTA
The DNA here is from genome assembly GCA_037974295.1 of Cicer cuneatum. Lineage (NCBI taxonomy): Eukaryota > Viridiplantae > Streptophyta > Magnoliopsida > Fabales > Fabaceae > Cicer > Cicer cuneatum. The sequence goes on from JBBPBO010000005.1 coordinate 69,363,900, forward strand.
CGCATTACTCTGTGGCCCATCGCAGGTACCACCTGACTATGCAATACATGATTATGCAGTGTTTTCTCTTCGTTGAAATAGTATGCATTATCAGGAAAATTCAACCTTTCCATCATTTTCCCAAAACCTCTCAACACAATTAATTTCATCATCAACACATCAATGATTAAACATTCAAGCAATCATTATCACTTTACATTATCTCAAAACTCCATTCTTAATTATCATAAGTCTTTCCCCCAACTCTTAAAATTCATAAAACAGTGTTTAAAACTGAGATTTCTGGAAAATACGAATCTGTATTCGAATACAGCTTCCTTGTATTCGAATACAGGAGCCAAATCAGTGCAGAATCAACACTCTGTATTCGAATACAGCCTTCTTGTATTCGAATACAGAGGCTGTCATAGTGTAAAAATCAGTATTTTCACAACTTCAGTAGAAGTCTCAACAGCTTCATCATTACCACTTCAAACTATCACAAAACCCCCATTTTAATTTGTCACAAACCTTCTCGATGTTCCCCAACACTTAAAGTTCATAAAACAAAGTTTAAAACTTTGAATTTCTGAAAACCGCGAATCTGTATTCGAATACAACGCCTTTGTATTCGAATACAGAAGCATAAGATTGCAAATTCAACACTCTGTATTCGAATACAGCATACCTGTAGTCGAATACAGAAGGCAAAACAGTGTAAGTTCAGTATTATCCCAACATCATTAAAGGTTTTCAAGAACTTCATCATCCCCTCCTCAAAACTATTTCAAAAACTCCATTTTAACTCCTTTGAAACCCTTCCAATGTTTCCCAACACTTTAAGATTCACATGACAGTGTTTAAAACTTGATTTTCTGGAAAACACGAATCTGTATTCGAATACAGCTCCCTTGTATTCGAATACAGAAGCAAAAATTGTGAAAGTCAGCATCCTGTATTCGAATACGAGACTGTTGTAGTTGAATACAGATGCAAATACAGTGTTAAAACTTCACTTCTGTATTCGAATACGAAAGAGTCGTAGTCGAATATAGATGCTAAGTCAGAAGCAAAAATCCTTCCTCTGTATTCGAATATAGGAGCCCGTATTCGGATACAAATTCGAAAACTTGAGTAAAACAGAAGCTTGGCAGGTTGTATTCGAATACACTCATGTTGTATTCGAATACACCTTCGAAATCAGTAAAAAATTTCCTGAGACTTGAACACATTTTCAAACAGTTTCCTTTGAAAAATCAACAAAAACACCAAAACAGATTCAACACTCTTTTGAACCATAAAACTCAGGCATTTTTCATCAATAACAACTTTTCCAGAAAAACACTTTCATCATTTAAAATCCCTTTTCTTTTGAAAACATCAACAACACCAGAATCACTCAAAAACAGAATGTCAACCACACAGAACAGACATTTTTCAACATTACATTGTTGATCATTTCTCAAAACAACATGCAAGGTATTTCTAGCATTCTTACACAACCAATCACAACATGCAAATCATTTTCAGCTTTCTCACATAAGCAGAACAACAGTACTACATTCAGCCAAACAACAACCATCACATAGCAGCAAAACACCAACATAATGCATTTTCACATTTTATAACACCAGCACAACAGTTTTAAAAATATGCATTTTAATCATCTTCAAAATAACATGCAAGACATTTTTCAACTTTCCCACATAAACAAAACAGCATTGATATAACCACCCAAAACAGCACATCACAGATTTTTAAAATCTCAACATAATGCATTTTCTTTCATCTTCCAAAATGTCATGCAAAACAGTTTCTTTTTCAAAACAGAAACTCAAATATGATCACACCTCAAACATACATTTACAGTCCTAAAATGCAACTAGAAATTGGAAGGTGCCCTTACCCTTGTTGCGTTTATGCTACTGCTCACGTTTCTGTTTTCGTTCCCGTTTACGCGTCAAAAATCGGTGAATCTCCCACTTGCGATTGCTGCTAAGAAAATGGGTTCTCTAGCTCCAGAATGATGAGGGGAACAACTTTTGTACTGGGGGTTTTCTGGTTTGGTGTTTGGATTTCCAATTAATGTCACTTTTGAGGAACTCCCTTTTTTTTTTGAACGAACTGGAAACAGAAAACAGAATGGGAGGGAAGGAGAAGGTGGGTACTATTACATGCAGTAAGGGGAGTAAGGGAGGAGGAATGATGTTTTGATTTTACCCATCCTTCTCACTCCTATATATAGGCTTGTGTGGGTGCCACCTCACCCGACACTTGTCTGATCCTCAACACTTAACCAGTCTTGTCGCAATTAGCCGATAATCCCTTAATTAACTGCCCGATAATTTAATTACTCGTAACTAAATTAATTTATTCTTCATCCAATAATCTTAATTGATCTTCCAAAATAAATATTTATATATATATATATATATATATATTCATTCAAAACATACATATATTAAATATTTTACAAATATCCCCAAAATACACTTAATATTAATTCCATAAATTAATTCTTAAATTTAAGGGTCTTACAGGTACAGATCAAATCACATGGTCCAGAATTCATCGAAATCAAAAGATCATAGAATGGTACAGATCAGATCACATGGTCCAGAATTGGTCGACATCAGAAGATCATATGGTCCAGAATTTAAATCATGATGCAGATCTGCGAAGACTTGATTAAAATTCGAAGAAGAATTAATTGAATTTTGATAAAAATTTGATCAAAGTATTAAGGGGATTTGTTCAAAAGTCACTGAAGACTTGAAGGAAATTCGAATGAAATATGAAGCTAAAAATATATGGTTTGAAATTAAGAGAAACAAGATTGGCCAACATAATTTTCAAGTGCAATCTGAAGTTAAAAAAGATATAATTTTAAATTAAGTGAAACAGGATTGGCCAACAGAATTTTCAAAGGAAATCTGAGCAAGATTTATATCGAATTTAAGCTAGGACAAAGCCCTAATTGCAGCTATAAAAGGAGGCTTCAGGCAGCAGCATTAAGTATCGAAAAGTGGAAGAACTCAAGGTAAAATCCAGATTCATCTTAGAGTTCAAATCAATCGAAAAATACAGAACTAAAGCTTCAAATTCAAAGTTATCTGAGAGTTCAATAGAGAGAAATTCTTGAGTGCAAAAGCAATATTTTCTAAGTGTTTTCGAGAGAGAAATTCAGTGCAACAATTAGCTTTCCAGAAGCAACTTTGCAGAGTTCCAAACCCTTGTAATCAAACCCGATAGTGGTGTAGATTCCTTCTTCAATCTGGGGTTGTCAGATTGGTAGGAAAAGACTTGACTTGTAGAGTCAAGGTGTTGTTCTCGTTCCTCAAAAGTCTAGGGTTGTCAGGCTGTTTGAGAAGACTGGCTTGGAGGGTCAGGTGCTGTAATTCAAAGGTTTTGAATTAGTGGATTAAAGCCTTCAAGACGAAGGAATTGGATGTAGCCAAGTTAATGGTGAACCAGGATAAGTTGTTGTGTTCTTATGTTTTTATTATCCACTGCTTAATCTGATTATTTATTCATCAAATAATTTACATCAACATTCAACAAAACAGCAAAAAGAATTTGAGTTTGGCAAACACAATTCAACCCCCTTCTCGTGTTTGCACCTTCAAACTATGAAACCCGGACACTTCATCACCATTACAGAAACAGTCTCTAAAGAACCTCATATAATTTATCATATGCCTTAAAAATGTTTTCCAAGTGATTAAAAGCATGAACAAATATTTAAAAATAGAACTTTTTGACAAAAATCCAAGTTGTATTCGAATACAACTTCTTGTAGCCGAATACAGATGTTAAGTCAGTAGCAAAATCTGCAGTTCTGTATTCGAATACGAGGAGTCATAGCTGAATCCAGATTCTAAGTTAGAAGAAAAATCTGCAGTTCTGTATTCGAATACGAGGAGTCGTAGCCGAATACAGATGCTAAGTTAGTAGCAAAATTTCTAGTTCTGTATTCGAATACGTAGGGTCGTAGCCGAATACAGATGACAAATCAGTAGCAAAAATCACGTATTTGTATTCGAATACGAGGTGTTGTATTCGAATACGAAGTTCAAAATTTAAATAAAAACTAAGCATTTTAGGAGTGTATTCGAATACGCTAATGCCGTATTCGAATTTATCTTCGAAAATAGTGGAATTTTTCAAGTATATTTTACTTCAGTTCAAACTCTTTTATTTGAGAATAACTACAAACACAACAACAATCAATCTCTCAACAACAACAACACTAACATCTTTAACACAACAACAACATCATCCACAACAATAAGTCTTTATCATCAACAACACAACAATGACATTTTTATCATCAATAACACAACATAACGTTTTCAATAAAGATAACACACTAATCACCTATCAATCACACATATAGAGTTCCTACATGCAAACTAAAGCAGTCCCTTACTTTCGGTAACGCTTTCTCAACCGGTTTCGTTACCGTGATCAAATACGGCGAAACTCTCGCTCGCGTCGACGCTACCAAACTTAGCTCACAAGCACCGTAGTGATGAGAGGAGTAACTTTCCCTCTTGACATTCTTCTAATGGAAGCTTAGATAAAGGAAGTAGTCTAAGGTTTGTGTTTGCGGTTTCTACCAACACTTTGAGAAACAGAAGAGAAGAAGAAGTGGTTTCGCGAGGCAGGTGAGGAAAATGTTTCTTCCACTTTCTATTTTTGCTTCCGCTTGCCTTCCTTCTCACATGTATATATATATATATACATTACTCACTTACTAAGTTCATATATATATATATATATTATAATTAAAACTAACCCACAAATATCTAAATACCCTCACACACATTACTTCTCTCACATCTCAAACTATTTTGATAAATATCTACTCTCGTCGCTACTCTAATGATAGATAAATTTTTGATAAACTACTCGGTATTAAATTCCTCATAATATAATTAAATTATTCCTCAACAAATAATTTTAGTTGTCCTCAAAATATATATAAATATATACAAATATTAATCATATTACAAACATCTCAAAATATATTTTTGATACTTAATCCATAAAATAATTTAAAATTAAGGGTCTTACAAATCTTTAATTGCCTAGAAGCATACGCTGTGAATTTTCCATCTTGCATAAGCACTCCACCTAATCCTGAACCGCACGCGTCACAATATACTACAAAGGGTTCGCTCGGGTTAGGTAACACTAAGATCGGTGCAGAGGTCAAACGTTTCTTAAGCTCTTGGAAACTACTCTCACAATGAGTATCCCACACAAACAATTCCCCTTTTCGGGTAAACTTAGTTAAAGGTAAGGCCAACTTGGAGAATCCTTCTATGAACCTACGATAATAACCTGCCAGTCCTAGAAAACTCCTAATCTCAGTTACTGACTTTGGTACTTTCTATTCTAAGATACTCTCTACCTTAGCAGGATCAACAACTATTCCTCCTTTTGAAATTACATGTCCTAGGAAACTTACTTCCTCTAACCAAAATTCACACTTCGACAGCTTGGCAAATAATTGTTTTTCCTTAAGGGTTTGCAAGACTATCCTTAAATGTTCACCGTGCTCTTCCTTAGTCTTAAAGTACACTAAGATATCATCTATAAACACAACCATAAATGAGTCTAGGTAAGGATAAAAGATTTAGTTCATATAATCCATAAACACTGATGGTGCATTAGTAACACCAAAAGGAATGACCAAATACTCATAGTGGCCATAACAGGTCCTAAATGCGGTTTTCGAGACATCAAAAGACTTCACCCGAATCAGATGGTAACCTGATCTCAAGTCGATCTTACTAAATACACATGATCCTCTTAATTGGTCCATAAGGTCATCTATCCTAGTTAGCGGGTATTTATTATTGATTGTCACTTTATTATGTTGGCGGTAATCCACAGACAACCTCATAGATCCATCCTTCTTTTTAACCAACAACACAGGTGCACCCCATGGTGACACACTAGGTCTTATAAATTGTTTATCTTAAAGCTCCTTCAATTGTTTCTTAAGCTCATACAATTCTAAGGGAGACATCCTATATGGTGCCATTGATATGGGTCCAATACCTGGTACAAGGTCAATGCTAAATACAACCTCACGCTCTGGTGGTAAACTGTTGACATCTTCAAGGAATACTTCAGGGAATTCACACACAATAGGAACATCATGTACTGCCACTTTTTCTTCAAGTTCCAACGAGGCTAGGATCATGTATAACTGGGCATCTTCTTTCAAGAGTGCCTTCACTTGGTTGGCGGATATATTTCTAGGCTTCTCTTCTGGTTCCATGAATTCAAGAGTTTTACTAAAAAAATCTATGTGGACTCGGTTAGCAGATAGCCAATCCATACCGAGGATCACATCGACTAGACGCAGGGTAAACACACTAAGTCAACTCGAAAGTCCTTTTCACACACATGGATAGAAATTTCATGACAAACACTAGAGGTGTCGACAAAGTCACTAGTTGGGGTATTCACAATCAAATCATACTGTAAACAAGACACAGGTAGTCCTAAAAGTCTAACACAATCAAGAGACACAGAGGAATGAGTAGCACCACAATCAAATAGCACATATAGAAGAGTATCACTTATAAGACATGTACCTTGGATCAAGTTATCTTTCTCAGACACTCCTGCACCACTGAGGGCAAAGACTCTTCCATTAGATATAGGTCGGTTGGCTTGGGAACTCTAGTTTCCAGATTGTGGAGTCTTCTTTGGATAGGGGTATGTGGTGCTGATGTGGCCCTATTGTTGACAATTAAAACAAGTAATTGCAGCATCTCTGCACTCAAATTCCATATGACCTTGCTTACCACACTTGTGACATCGAATAAGAGTAGTTGGATCACTATTGTTACTACTGTTGTTGCTCGAGACTTGACTCATATTGTTTCTATTCACATAACTAACTCCTCGACCATTCGGGTTTCCTCTACCACCCCCATAACTATAATTGTTTTCATTTCCATTTCCATTAACATTACTATTTCCTCTTCCAGCTGAAGGACCGTGTTGGTGATAATTTGAACGACTTCCAGATTTACCAGGAGGGAAAGAGTAAGGTTTTCCCCTATTATGATGCATAGGCCTTTTGTCCTTCATGGTTCTAGTGTTTCGGTAATGTGCCTTTTCAGCACGACTATCCTCATCATGGATCCTACTCTTATTCACTAGGGTAGGAAAGTCGTGGATCTCTTGCATTCCAACCTGCTTCTTGATCTATGGTCAGAGCCCTATTTCAAACTTCATGCACTTAGACTTTTCTCCTGCTTCTTCTACATAGAGTGAATAGTACTTGGACAACTCTTCAAACTTTGCGGCATACTACGCCACTGTATCAATCATCAGTATCAATTTTCAACTCTTTTTCCTCCAAGTGCGGCTGGTTCTTTTTGTGTCCCTGTATCCGACTCCTCTTCCTTATTCTTTTTAATTAGTTTTTCTTTTAAATATTTAATTAGAGTTAACTCTTGCATATGGGCCTAACCCATAAAACACATTTTAATTACTGCTTTCTTTTATTATTAATTTTTTATAAATAAAACTAACAATTATCAAAACTAATTTTTATTAATATTTTTTTTAAACACAGTTTATATTATAAAATATTACTACTATTTTAAAACTAATACTTTATAAGATACAATAATTAAAGAATTAATCTTTCAAAATACGTTAACAACTAAAACTCACATATTCAAATTAAGCACTACAATTATACTTATTTTTTCAAGTACTCACAATAATTTACTACCATCGTTAGAAAATATTTGAAATTATAAAATAAATAAATATAACATTAACACTTAATATTAATAAATCAAAATAAATATCTATAAAATCACAATGCTATAACAAGTATATAAAAATCAAGAAAATCAAATACAATATTACCACTATGTCCAGATAATTATTTATAAAATAAATAACTAAAAATAGAAAATAGTTATAAATAATTGGAATATAACTACTTGCACACTTAACATCAGTCAAACGTATTGTAAAATATCACATTAATTGTGTACGCGCATATACACATAAAATCACATAAAATCTTATTCTTTAAAATATTAAACTAAAATACTATTTAGAAAAATATATAAAATAATAAAATATAATATTTTTTATTTATATTACTCATTTATTCCAATAAGTATAAAAGTAGCACATCATCTAAAGCACTCATATAATGAAAACTAATCATGAAATTTATCAACATGTATTCTAAAATAATTTTAACATCAAATTAATTATTTAAAATCATATTTCATTGATAAAATAATTTATTATAAAATTTGGGGTGTTACAATTCTCCCCTCGTTAACGAATTTTTGTCCTTGAAATTTGTTGTGAATAATAAGCGAACTCATATCTAACTAACCTTCCTCAAGATTAAAACTTAGTTTATAAACATATTTAAGATATTCACTACTCATTTAAGCATAACATATCAAGAATCCTAGCTTGATAGATAACATGACACAACAAATCAATTAAACGTATCACATTCAACAACTCAATATGAAGAAAATATGATGATCAATCATTATCGTGTATAGATAAACTAAGCATGTGAATTTAGTCAACAAAAATTTAGTTGAATCAATTAACACATATATCATATACGCTTTCAAATTCAACTAACTTCGCAAACAATATTCTACTATTTTATTCTCTTAAAAAATGTTTGAATCCTAACAACAATTACTCTACAGGTTTCACAAAAGAAAGACATATAGAGAAACATTTAAAATATTTCACACCTTTAAGAATTACAAACATAAACGCATATAACAACTCAATGACATGCAATCACTTAAGTTTTTTGTTTTTGTTTTTTTTTAAATAAAAGTAATGTGTATAATCATAGTGAATTAGGATAAATATTTTCACATATGGTTTCAAACATACTCAAAGTATAACTGAATTTCAAAGTCTTATACACACATTTTTTTTATAGAACTCCTACAATAGTTATAGGTCCTTATCAAATGAGAAAATATAGAAAAATAAGATATTAACACAATGCTCTTATTCATTTTAAGCAATTCACTTAGAAGCTCAAACATAGTTAATTGGATGTTTAAGTACACAACTCCATCTTAATTTTCACGTCACAAAAACAATTATCAGAATTCAACATTTATGCCATATAAGACTCATAATCACTCAAAATTGTATAAGAGATGAAAATGATTTCTAACTATTTCAAAAATAAAATTATTAAGTATTTCTAACAATAATAACGAGTTATTGTTGCCTCTTTTATCGACGATGAGTCATTGGGGTAGCTAGTTCCTTCTAGTCATTGAGTCAATTAGTTAAAACGACTATAACTGTAGTCATTCAAATTGAAACGTGGGTAATTAATATATTTAACGTGGTTCGAGAGTATGAAGGCGGCGCCAAAATTCCTATTCTTTACTTCAAGTTAAAAATTCACTTAATTACACATTCAAAATAATTGATTTGTAATTTACAACTAGTTACAACAACAAAAGAATTGACACTTAACATTAATTTGAATCAACAATCAAAATAAGGAAATATGAAATTATGTCACTTTTAAAAGTAATGTGCATAATCATAGTGAATTAGGATAAATATTTTCACATATGGTTTCAAACATACTCAAAGTATAACTTAATTTCAAAGTCTTATACACACATTTTTTTTTAGAACTCCTACAATAGTTATAGGTCCTTATCAATTGAGGAAATATAGAAAAATAAGATACTAACACAATGCCTTTATTCATTTTAAGCAAGTCACTTAGAAGCTCAAACATACTTAATTGGATGTTTAAGTACACAAATCCATCTTAATTTTCACGTCACAAAAACAATTATCAGCATTCGACATTTATACCATATAAGACTTATAATCACTCAAAATTGTATAAGAGATGAAAATGATTTCTAACTATTTCAAAAATAAAATTGTTAAGTATTTCTAACAATAATAACGAGTTATTGTTGCCTCTTTTATCGACGATGAGTCATTGGAGTAGCTAGTTCTTTCTAGTCATTGAGTCAATTAGTTAAAACAACTATCACGGTAGTCATTCAAATTTAAACGTGGGTAATTAATATATTTATCGTGGTTCGAGAGTATGAAGGCGGCGCCACAACTCCTATTCCTTACTTCAAGTTAAAAATTCATTTAATTACACATTCAAAATAATTGATTTGTAATTTACAACTAGTTACAACAACAAAAGAATTGACACTTAGCATTAATCTGAATCAACAATCAAAATAAGGAAATATGAAATTATGTCACTTTTAAACACCCTCAACTACTCTAAACACTATACACAAATTCTCAACACTTAGAACGCTTGAAACACTTTCACGTTCACCTAATCACATATACATCCATATAACTAATTCAATAATTGGCGTCATGATGTAGAATATTCTCATAGCAATCCAACGACTACAAATTTATCACAATTAAATTATTAATTATATTTTGTTTTGAATCAATCTTTATCATTTAACCAAAATTGAAACAAAGATTTTTCAATTACTCGAAGTTAATATAATAATCAGAAACCAAAATAAATCACGTAGTACGTAAATCATTTTAGTGGTTAATCAATACTCTAAAATTTAATTTTAAACACTTTAATTATTTTAAAAGAATTACTAATCTTTTAATACCATAAAATATTTTTTTTTTTGGGAATTCAAAAATTACTTCTTAGTAAATCATACAATTTTTTATTTTATTTTTTACTGTTTTTAACACAATAAATTCCTACAATTTCACCTATTCCTTAATCGCTAAAAATACCTTTTAAAATATTTAATCACTCTTAAAATTATTATTTTCAACCTTTATTTTAGAAAATCAGACTATATATATATAAAGGAGAGAAAGTTTTCCAGCAAAAATAGTTTCAATTTATTTACTTATTTTCTCAATGCTATTACTATAACAAATCTTCTTGGTTTTCTTAAAAACAACACATAGTAAAACATGGGGTAGATCTTTGACTACTCTAAATTTTAAATAAAATCATCATAATTTTTTTTTTCAATTTAAAGAATCAAGACAACTCCAACACAATTTAATCCTTTAAAATAAATCAACAACGATGCAAACATAAAATATTACTTTTAATAAAAAAAAAAAATCAACTTTAACTCATTTACAATTTATTCTTTCTTCTAAAAGTCTAACTTTAAAAATTTCAAAGAATTGCTATTGTTAATAATATGAATTTTATACTATTTCAAAATCACAACAAATGTCCGAAGTTGATTTCAAAAACAATATCAAAACTTTAATCATATAGATACAATCATCAACACTTTCTAGTAATTTAATATTATCATCAACATTTTCAAGTGATTTTCACTTTGATAAAATCAAGTTTTGTACCTATATGAAAATTGAATGTTAAAATTTTATAAATATTTTGCTAGACAAGATTTTTTATTGGCAGTAACATCTACAACGTTATCTTAAAACCAATAATAATAGTAAGGAAAACAATTACAAGTTTTTTTTCACACAAGCCAACTTAAATAAATAAAAAAATTAGAACTTTCTAGTCAAAATTAAAACTTTAAACATAAGAGATATATTTCCTATCTAACTCAAAGTTTAGAAAGAAACATCATTTTCTTTCTAAATTGGGTTTTAATAATAATAATACTAATAATAATTAATAATTTCTACAAGTAAAAGCCAATACGTGAAGCCTTAAAGATATATATCATACGGAAATCAATGTTTCAATCAATTAGTTATAGGATCAATCATTTTAAACAAATTTGCATCACGACTAAATATTCTAATTTGATTAAAATCAAAACAAGCTTTAAAACACAATGCCAAAAAAAATTAAACTCTACTTTAAAACTGTGAATTTACTAAATGGGTTCAAAGGAAACTAAAATCACTAATAAAATATATTAATTAATCGAGTTTACTAGTGAAACAACTTACTAAAATTTGAAGAAAATTAGAGTTAGTTTCATGCACAAACACAGATAGGTAAAATCTATCTATTCAATAATTAGGATTACCTCGATGAAATTAATAATTATCTATTCAATAAAAAAAATTATATTGTAAGTACCCACTATAACAAGAGAGTATAAAATCATAGTTAGAAACACAAGCCACTACTCCAGTCAATAGATAATTAACTTTACCATGTCAACAATTCAAATTAAGTCAAATTTTAATAAATAATCCCATAGTTTATTTAATCATCTAGGTAGGAATTTAGAATCCACAATGCAATCAGAATTCGCAAACAATAAATAGTTAATTAGTAACTTCAAAAATATGTATAGTTATACAAAAACATATAGCACATAACACAATAATATAACGCAGAAAAACATGTTAGTGAAAATAATTAATACACAAGAAAAAACAACTGACACGACGATCATTTGACAAATACTAAATCGACACTTCACCCACTCGGCCTGATTGGATAGACCTGCTCTAATACCACTAATGTGACACCCTAAACCCCAACATAACATATATAGTAATTTATACTAGATTTTTTTGAACAAAATTTACAGCGGATAAAGAAAATATGTTTCAAAGAAAATAAGAAATTTTATAACCAATTTAGGATATCACGTTCCTCTAAATGCACATATAAAAATTCAACTTTTTTCCTTAATTAAAATAATGCAATCTCAATGAATTTAACTTAGCTATAATTTCTTGATTTATTTCCAAAACTTACTAGTACTTATAACGTTTTCATACAAAAAGTATTTTCTAATTAAATAAGTGAAAATAGAATACAAATTACAACTCTTAATTCCCGGTATCACCTATCAGAGCGGGGTTCCCCCCAAATTTGATACTATGTCACCATCCTGGTGGAAGGACAATCCAAATTGGCTTTGTCCTCATAGATCCCCTCAATTCAACCTGAGACACATATACGCGACAATCGAGGTAAACGTATGTTGCATAGTAGCTCCCCACATTTGGAGTGCTACCTCCGAGTCTCCTAGGAATTCCCTGAAGGTGCAAACACCAGAAGGGGGAATTGAATTGTGTTTGTCAAACTTGATTACTTTTGTTGTTTTGTTAAATGTTAATGTGAATTATTCGATAGGCAACTAATCAGATTCAGCAGCGGATAATAATAACATAATAACACAACAATTTATAATGGTTCACCGTTAACTAGGCTACGTCCAGTCCCTTCCTCCAGAAGACCTTTTCACTAATTAAAACTCCTCTGAATTACAACACCACAGACCTTACAAGCCAGTCTTCCCAAACAAACTGACAACCCCAGACTTTTGAGGAACAACAACACCTTGACTATACCAGCCAAGTCTTCTCAAATAGCCTGACAATCCCAGACTTTTGAGGAACAACAACACCTTGACTAAACCAGCCAAGTCTTCTCAAAAAGCCTGACAACCCCATACTTTTGAGGAACAACAACACCTTGACTAAACAAGCCAAGTCTTCTCAAACAGCCTGACAACCCCAGACTTTTGAGGAACGATAACAACACCTTGACTCTACAAGTCAACTCTTCTCCTAACAATCTGACAACCCTAGATTGAAAAAGGAATCTACACCACTATCGGGTTATATAATAAAGGTTTGGAACTTTGCAACGTTGCTTTTGGAAAGCTGATTGATGCACTTATTCTTGCACTCTTTTTTTTGCTTCTGGAAAGCTGATTATTGCACTGAATTTCTCTCTTGAAAACACTTAGAAAATATTGCTCTTGCTCATTTGTGTTTCTCTATTTTGAACTCTGAGATAATGTTGAATTTAAGCTTGAGTTCTCGTGGTTTTCGATACTCTAATCTTCAGCATTAAGTCTCTATTTATAGTTAAACTTTAGGACTTTACTAATGCTTTGTTTCTAGAGTGTATTTCGATTAATCTATTTTGAGAATACTCTGGAGTAGTTTACTCAGATTCTGTTTTGAGTCTTTTGCTCACTATTGGTTTACTTCTGGAGTGTATTTCGATTAATCTGTTTTGAGCATACTTTTAGCTAGATTCTGTTTCTCGAGTCTTTTGCTCCAATTCTGTTTTGAGCATTTTTCTCATATTCTGTTTTGAGCATCTTTTTAGCTATATTCTGTTTCTCGAGTCTTTTGCTGCAATTCTGTTTTGAGCATTTTTCTCTGACAGATTCCTCTGATGAAATCCTTTGGTGATCATCCTCTTGTGACGTCATCCTCTGATTTCTGCTTCTGGTGACGTCATCTTCTGGCGACATCCTCTGGTGATTTCTGCTTCTGGTGACGTCATCTTCTGGTGCCATCCTCTGGTGATGTCATCCTCTAATGTATGTTTCTGGTAACGTCATCCTCTGATCTATTCTTCTAGTGACATTTTTCATTCTTCTTCTAAGCCAAATATGTTATTTTCATAAAATAAATTTGTTAACATCAAAACTTTAATTGCAAGAACCAACTTGGTTCCAACAATCTCCCCCTTTTTGATGATGACAAACAATGTATTTTTTATAATACTTTTTCTTTCTTTTGACTTTGGCTCCCCCTAAGACTAAGCTTCATTTTATATTTTCTCCCCCTAAGTCTAATGCCCAGATATCATAAAAAATACATCATACATCATCTTCTCCTCCTTTCAAATACATCATCTTTTCCCTTGGGTAATACTTTTTCTTTCTTTTGACTTTGACTCCCCCTAAGAATGAGCTTCATTTAAGCTTCATTTTATATTTTCTCCCCCTAAGTCTAATGCCCAGATATCATATCAAATACATCATACATCATTTTCTCCTTCTTTCAAATACATCATCTTTTCCATCGGATATTTTATCAAATATTACATCTTCTCCCCCTTTGTCATCAGACAAAAAGGATTGAATGAAGAAAATAGATCCTCTATTTTTTTAATTATAAAAGTACACAAAAAATAAAATAACATACAAAAAATTAAACTAAGCTATTAGGTTAGGGATGAAGATAAGATTAAGGTTTTTCTTGATGAATTCAAACATATCTTCAGGTAGTGGTTTAGTGAATATGTCAGTCCATTGATGATCAGTGTCTACAAATTGAATGATAAGTACCCCTTTTAGAACATAATATCTGATGAAGTGGTGTTTGATCTCTATGTGTTTGGCTCTAGAATGTAGGATAAGGTTTTTGGTTAGGTTGATGGCTGAAGTGTTGTCACAGTATAAAGGGATGTTTGTTTCCATGATTTTGTAGTCTTCCAGCTGATGTTTCATCCAAATGAGTTGGGAGCTGCATCAGGCTACTAAAATGTATTCAGCTTCTGCTGTTGACATGGCAGTGATGCTTTGTCTCTTGCTTGTCCATGATATTAAATTTTCTCCTAAGAATGTGCAGTTTTCACTTGTACTCTTTCTTTCCAGTTTATCTCCAATATAATCAGAGTCACAGTATCCACTCAATTTGTATGTAGGAGTTTTCTTGTAGAACAAGATGAGGTTGGTAGTGCCTTTTAGGTATATAAGGATTCTCTTAACGGCAGTTAAATGGGATTTCTTAGGGTCAGACTGAAATCTAGCACATACGCATACACTAAATATGATATTAGGTCTCGAAGCAGTGAGATATAGTAGAGATCCTATCATTCCTCTATAGGATTTTTTGATCAACTTTTTGTCCTAAGTCATCCTTTTCAAGTGAGCAGGTAGGGTGCATTGGAGTAGCCATAGGTTTGCATTCACTAATCTTAAACTTCTTGAGAAGCTCTTTTGTATATTTTGATTGATGAATGTATATACCTTTTTTACTTTGTTGAATTTGTATTCCTAGGAAGAACATAAGTTCTCCCATCATGCTCATTTGAAATTCCTGCTGCATCAATTTAGAAAATTTGGGCCACTGGAGCAAAAGTCTCAGTATAGTCAATATCTTCTTGGTGACTGTAGCCTTGTGCAACAAGTCGTGCCTTATTTCTGACAACTTCTCCTTTTTCATTCAGCTTGTTTCTGAAAACCATTTGGTTCCAATAATGTTCTTTTCTGGTCTTGGAACTAGATCCCAAACATCATTCCTTTCAAATTCATTTAACTCCTCTTACATGGCAAGAATCCATCCATCTTCCCTCAATGCTTCATCAACAATGAAGGTGCAAACACGAGAAGGGGGGTTGAATTGTGTTTGACTAACTTGATTACTTTTATGTTTTTTGCAGTTTTATAACAAAACCTAATGTATGAATAAAACAGAGTTAGCATCGGATACAAAGTAAATCTAAAACACATAATTTGATATTGATTCACCGTTAACTAGGCTACGTCCAGTCCCTTCACTTTGAAGGATTTCACTAATTCAAAAATCTTGAATTACAACAATACCACTAACCCTCCAAGTCAGTCTTCTCAAACAGTCTAACAATCCCAAACTTTTGAGGAAAAGAACCTTGAATCTAACTGCTAAGTAATTTGCTACTCCTTTTGACTCCTTTAGATTGTAAACTCTACTTCAACAACTTAAATCTAACAAAAGGGAAAGAAAACTTAGAGTACTTGCTTCTGGAAAGTGGATACTCACAATTGACCTCACTGAAAACTCAAGTATTTTGCTTTTGGAAGTGTATGACTCTCAAGTATTTTCGATGCTAAGTCTTCAGTCTTGAGCCTCCTTTTATAGATGTGAATTAGGGTCTCTTCCATGCTTAAATTTGAGTTGTATCTTGCTGGATTCTCTTGCAAAAATACCTTGACCAATCAGGTTTCATTTAAATAAAAAACATATGTTTTTAGCTCCAGATTTGCTTTCAAATATAACTTGGGCCAAACCTATCTTTAATTAATTCTGAAACAAATCATTCTTCCCGCCAATAGCTTCATGATTAAATCTGGACCATTTGATCTTTTGATTTCGACCACGCTGGACTTGCAAACTGATCTACTGTGATTTTCTGATCTCGACTAACACTGGACCACACGTTCTGATCTCGGCCAACACTAGGCCATATGGTCTGATCTTCTGATTTCGGCCAACACTGGACCATAATGCTTAAATCTGGACCATTGATTTGAATATCTTCCCTCTGATCTGGACCAATTCTGGACTAGGTCTGGATTGAACTGAAATTAAATCTGGACTTATGATATTTTAATCTGGATAATTACCTTCTGATTTGGATCATGTCTGGATTGAATCTGGACATAATTTCTTCTGGTCTAGACTTAGTTTCATACTCTGAACCATGCTATCTTCTGGTCTGGGCCAAATCTGGATTAAATCTCTTGTTCTGGACCTATTAATTTATGCTCAGATTAAGTCTGGATCAAGTCTGGATTGATTATCATTTCATGACCAGGCTATCTTCTGGTCAGAATTAATTCTGGACCAAGTCTAACTTATGATACCTTCTGGTCTGGAACAAGTCTCCCTCTGGCAGGCTTCCTTCTGGTCTGGTCCAGGTCTCCTTTTGGACTCTGCTTCCTTCTGATCTGGGCCAGGAAAGATATCATCTGGAATGGGTCTGGATTGAACTGAAATTAAATCTGGACTTATGATATTTTAATCTGAATAATATAATACAGATCAAATAATTTAAAAATGAACTCAATACAGCCAAACCATTAATTCTGCTTCTGGTGGTTTCTGCTTGTTTTTGAAACCACTGAAATATTGTTTCGTTGAAGTGTTCACATCACGTGAATCACTTGGTTCCTCTGACAGTTTGAAAACCTGCAGAATACTTATCTAGCTTTGATTTTTAAGACAAGCTTCTTGTTATCACATTAAACATAAATATAAAAACAATAATAGTATTTACAACAAGATGTAACCTCTATGTCAACAGTTTCAGTTTTACTCTGAAAATCCTCTTGGTTCTGATTTTCAGATTCTAAATCTGTATGTTCTGTGATTAGATGGTTTGGATGAAGGGATTTGAATTCCCTTCCTAGTTTGTAGTCTTGATGAATTTTACTGGAGTGTTTGAAGTACTCTCCTGATTCTTCTCTTTCTGCTGATATATCAGGTTCCTCTGATAATTCTGGAACTGATGATAATTATGATTCTTCTGGTAGTTCCAGGTTTGTTGATATTAGTGATTTCTCTGTCTGTTCTGATTTGTGTGATATGTGTGATTTCTTTGATATTTCCTATTCCTCCTATGATTCTGGTTCTGGTTCTGATAGGTATTGTGTTGACCAGTTCTTCTTCTACCAAAGTCAATTGGCTTCTGTTTGGTAGATGTTGGAACATAGACCTTTTTCCCTTCATATATTGCCAACATCCATTGACCAGGCACCATGACTGGTGTTTCACTTTGATTGCTCAGAACATCTACAACATAAACAATTTTATCTTTTGGTACCCAAATCTGGTTGGATCCAGGTTTGTTAGTCTTGAAAAGTTTCTTGTATTTCCTTGTATTTAGGATAGGACAAGACACTTTGGAATTAGCTTTCTTGTAACAAACATCACACACAATATCAGAGGGAACATATTTAAGCATAGTTTTTGGTTCATTTATAGTTTCTTCAAATCCTATACCTCTATTTCCATTCCTGCTGACTCCATAAATCATATAAGCATATTTTCTTCTTTCCATACCATTAGCAAGAAATTATTGAAGAACTTGTTCATGTATATCATAATTACTTGTGGTATTTTCAATTAATGTTGAATTATGGTCATTTTTCAGAGTTAAACTTTCAACTTGAAGTTCAGCAAAACTGGTTTTCAAATATACATTATCTGTTTTAAATTCTGCAATATCAGTTTCAAGAATGACACTTTCTGTTTTAAATTCTGCAATTTGTTTTTTTAAAACATTAACTTCTTTTGTTAAATTTGTATTTTCTTTCTTAAGAGTTTTCAGTTTTAAAGACAATTTGTAATTGCTGTTTAAAAAGTCATTCAGAGCAGTAATCAAATAAGATCGAGTGAATTTAGAATATACCTCAGTTTCATCATCTTCTAATTCTCTTCCAGAATCAGATTCTGTGTTGGATCCAGAGATAGAGTTGGTGTGAGCCATCATAGCCAAATCTGCTTGCTCATCTTCAGAAGATTCATCAGAATCATCCCATGTAGCCATCATGCTTTTCTTCTTGGTTGTGAAATCTTTCCTCTGGTACTTCCCTTTCTCTATATTTGGACATTCTGACTTAATATGTCCAGATTCATTGCATCCGTAGCAGATGATATCTTTCTTGTCATGTGTATCATCCCTTCCTTTGTTGGACTGCTTGGAATATCTCTGGGAAAATTTATTCCTTTTGTTATGCCACATCTTTCTGAACTTTCTAGATAAGAAAGCAATCTCTTCTTCCTCTGAGTTTAGACTTTGATCGTCTGAATCACTATCTTCTGATGTTGCTTTCAGAGCCTTCTTTTGCTTGGATTTTAGGGCTAGAGTTTTGTTCTTCTTCTTGGGTTCATATTCTTCCAACTCAATTTCATGTGATTTGAGTGAGCTGATTAATTCTTCCAGCTTTAGAGTATTAAGATCTTTAGCTTCCTAAATAATAGTGATCTTTGGTCTCCACTTGATTGTCAAACTTATAAGTATTTTCCTTACATGATCAGCAGTAGTGTAACTCTTTTCTAGTATCCTTAATCCCGATACTAGAGTTTGGAATCTGGAAAACATAGTTTTAATGTCTTCATCTTCTTCCATCTTGAATAACTCGTACTTCTTGCCTAGAATGTTAGCCTTTGCTTCTTGGACTTGCTTACTACCTTCGTAAGTCAGAATCAGACTATCATTGATGCTCTTTGTTGTTTCTCTATTAGTGCACTTGTCGAACTCCTTGAATGTGATTGCATTGATCATGAATGTTCTGGATTTGTGATGCAACTTGAACATCTTCTTCTAGGCAGTATCCATATCTCTCTTGGAAATTTTAAAACCTTCAGCATCTTCTGGAGACGTATAACCATCTTCCACCAAGTCCCAAAGTTCAGGATTTTGTCAAATAAAAAAACTTCTCAGCCTGTCCTTCCAGTATTCAAATCATTCTCCATCAAACAGAGGTGGTATGTTGATGTTGCCTCCAATAGCTTCTTCATTGAATCCGGACATGTTGATCCCTTGGATCTTTCCTCAAACACTGTAAAGTGCTCAGCCTTGAGACCAAACTCTGATGCCAATTGAAGGTGCAAACACGTGAAGGGCGGTTGAATTGTGTTTGTCAAACTTGATTACTTTTGCTGTTTTGTTGAATGTTAATGTGAATTATTCGATAGATAACTAATCAAATTCAGCAATAGATAATAATAAAATAATAACAAAGCCATTTATACTGGTTCACCATTAACTAGGCTACGTCTAGTCCCTTCCTCCAGAAGACCTTTTCACTAATTCAATCTCCTCTGAATTACAACACCACTGACCTTACAAGCCAATCTTCCCAAACAACCTGACAACCCCAGACTTTTGAGGAACAACAACACCTTGACTATACCAGCCAAGTATTCTCAAATAGCCTGACAATCCCAGACTTTTGAGGAACAACAACACCTTGACTAAACCAGCCAAGTCTTCTCAAACAGCTTGACAACCCCAGACTTTTGAGGAACAACAACACCTTGACTAAACAAGCCAAGTCTTCTCAAACAGCCTGACAACCCCAGACTTTTGAGGAACAACAACACCTTGACTAAACAAGCCAAGTCTTCTTAAACAGCCTGACAACCCCAGACTTTTGAGGAACGATAACAACACCTTGACTCTACAAGTCAACTCTTCTCCTACCAATCTGATAACCCCAGATTGAAAAAGGAATCTACACCACTATCGGGTTATATAATAAAGGTTTGGAACTTTGCAACGTTGCTTCTAGAAAGTTGTTTGCTGCACTGATTCTTGCACTCTTTTGTTGCTTTTGGAAAGCTGGTTGATGTACTTATTCTTGCACTCTTTTGTTGCTTCTGGAAAGCTGATTATTGCACTGAATTTCTCTCTTGAAAAAACTTAGAAAATATTGCTCTTGCACATTTGTGATTCTCTATTTTGAACTCTCAGATAATGTTGAATTTAAGCTTGAGTTCTCGTGGTTTTTGATATTCTAATCTTTAGCATTAAGTCTCTATTTATAGTTGAACTTTAGGACTTCACTAATGCTTTGCTTCTGGAGTGTATTTCGATTAATCTGTTTTGAGAATATTCTGGAGTAGTTTGCTCAGATTCTATTTTGAGTCTTTTGCTCACTATTGCTTTACTTTTGGAGTGTGTTTCGATTAATCTATTTTGAGCATTTTGCTCCGCTTTTGTTTTGAGCATACTTTTAGCTAGTTTCTGTTTCTCGAGTCTTTTGCTCCTATTCTGTTTTGAGCATTTTTCTCATATTCTATTTTGAGCATATTTTTAGCTAGATTATGTTTCTCGAGTCTTTTGGTGCAAATATGTTTTAAGCATTTTTCTCTGACAGATTCCTCTGATGATATCCTTTGGTGATCATCCACTGGTGACGTCATCCTCTGATTTCTGCTTCTGGTGACGTTATCTTCTGGTGACATCCTCTGGTGATTTCTGCTTCTGGTGACATCATCTTCTGATGCCATCCTCTGGTGACGTCATCCTCTGATTTATGCTTCTAGTAATGTCATCCTCTGATCTATTCTTTTGATGACATTTTTCATTCTTCTTCTAAGTCAAATATGTTATTTTCATAAAATACATTTGTTAACATCAAAACTTTAATTGCAAGAACCAACTTGGTTCCAACATTCCCCACCCGAATACTTCCAAAGTCTAACAATCTTTCCCTAAGGCTCAACAGCAGACCGCCACGATCAAGCCCATTCAGTTGTACTTCCCCAGAATCACTAGGCTTGTCAGGCCTTACTTATATGTTGACAAAATAATCTCCACTTCAAAATTCACATCAACTTCAAATATTCCAAACATCTATTTTTTCCCCCTCGTTAGCATAGACTACTCCATTAAGAGTATTATCTTTAGCACAAGTTGGAATAATCACTATTTCATCAATTATGGGGTACTTCAATAATTTCATCACAAATTCATAACGTCACTATCATTAATCATATCTCATCACATAAACTCATCACAATTTTATAGCATCACTATTATTAATCATACGTCACCACATACACTTATCACAAATTTATAACATCATTATTATTAATTATACATCATCATAATCACATAAACTTACCAAAATGCATCCATATTTTTTTATCACATCACATATACCTGTCTATTCAATCATATACATAAAATTTATTCGACACCCAATATAACAATATCAAATACCACACATTTAAAGAAATTAAATCAATCAACAACTCATAAATATTTCTATTCCACATTTTATTCTCACAATTTCCATATTTGCACATTAACTAATTTATCCCTCAAAGGGCTACTGCCTTACGTAGCGAGCCCCGAATGAATCGTTGGGAAACAAGGTTTCACGTTCATCTCACAATATATTACACTCATGAATTGAAACGCTCTCTCACCTTTATCTTATTTCGACGCTTTCACACACGAATACGATTCCACGAGCAAACAGCCGTTGTCCTCTGACTCTTTGTCCTACAATCGATCATAAATCAGAACACCAATCAGTGGATAATATAGCCACTTTTTACACGATCATTTTGGCGTTAGTTTCACTCAAATCAAACATACGGTGAAGAAGACCAGTGTAAAATAACGAATTCCGTAAACAGAGAAGTCAAGTATTTTAGTGAGAAATTGGGATGGTTAAAAATCTAGGAAAGTGTGTTTAAACAACACACTAAAATTTGGACTAAAACCGATAAAGTTTTCTAGGACTTAATTATTGCTTTCTTTTATTATTATTTTTTTATAAATAAATCCAACAATTATCAAAACTAATTTTTATTAATATTTTTTTTAAACACAGTTTAATTTATAAAATATTACTACTATTTCAAAACTAGTACTATATAAAATAAAATAATTAAAGTAATTAATCTTTTAAAATACATTAATATCTAAAACTCATATCCAAATTAATCACTATAATTATACTTATTTTTCCAAATACTCACATTAAATTAGTGCCATTGTTAGAAAATATTTGAAATTATAAAATAAATAAATATAATATCAACACTTCATATTAATTAATAAACCAAAATAAATATATATATAAAATCACAATGCTATAACAAGTATATAAAAATCAAGAAAATCTAATACAATATTACCACTATCTCAAGATAATTATTTATAAAATAAATAACTAAAAATAGAAAATAGTTATAAATAATTGGAATATAACTACTTGCACACTTAACATTAGTCAAACGTATTGTAAAATATCACATTAATTATGTACGCGCATATACACATAAAATCGTCTAAAATCTTATTATTTAAAATATTACACTAAAATACTATTTAGAAAAATATATAAAATAATAAAATATAATATTTGTTATTTATATTACTCATTTATTCCAATAAGTATAAATGTAGCACATCATCTAAAACAGTCATATAATGAAAACTACTCATGAAATTTATCAACATGTATTCTAAAATAATTTTAACATCAAATTAATTATTTAAAACTATATTTCATTAATAAAATAATTTATTATAAAATTTGGGGTGTTACATTGAATGGATCCATTGTTTTCATAATATGTGATGAAACAACTACTTTTCACATAGGAATATTGGGTGAACTTGGTGTTAAAAAATCACGGGTAAAAGTCTTCATTGTTTAGCCCTAAATTGAACATCCTATCAAACCACGGAAGAAAGGATAAATATTGTCCAAAAAAATGATGATGAAATAGTTTGATTTGATTTGAATACCAAGATGGTTACAGAGCTTGACATTAAAGGATACGAGTATTGTTGTCATATAGTAATTTGTAAGGAAAGCCTTTTCCCGATTGGATGTTTATGACTTTAGTTAGCAAGATTTTAGCTTGTATACACTTGACTTGTCAATTCCACACATATCAAATATAATATATTAAAATAAATCCCCAAAATATTATTTTGACACATTGCATCCGTATATGTCATGTAATATTAATTTTTCCACGTCATTCAATAGTATGGTGTGACACTTATAGAATTCATTCATTTTTTATTTTCCATTCTACTAATATTTTGTCTATATCTTTATAATTAAAAAACCAACAATAAAAATATAACTCTCATTATAAACTTGATTTTAATTGTCATTTACTTTTTAATTCATTGCATATAAATACATCACAATATTTTAATTACATAATAATAATTAAAATGTAGCTACCATAAATTACTACAAAATATATATAGAAACATAACCATCACATATTAAAAATAAATAATTAAACTTATGCACAAACAATGCAATAAAGTTTAAATTAAAATAAATAAAAAATATTGAAACACAGTCGTTTAAGTTAAAAAGTCTTTGCAAAAAAAAAAACAGCAAAGCATATTTTTTAAAAAATTAAAATGTTAAATTATACATTAAATATGTTTAAAGTAAAAAGTAATATAAATTTGTGTTCATTTTT